>QUSF01000002.1:24843785-24865657 GCA_003676055.1 Chloebia gouldiae
GGGCGCCTGCGCCGTGCGCCGCCCGCCCCGCACGGCTCCGTGCCGGCCATGGCGCTGCGGCTGCTGCGCGGCGCGCCCGGGGCAGCGAGTAAGAAGCGGGCGGAGGGCAGGAGGGCCCGGGTTGTGCCGCGAAGGGGCTGCCCGGCTCCCCTGCCCTTCCTGCCGCAGGAACTGACGGGGAGCGGGCGGGGCGGGCCCGCCCGGGGCTGCTGGCGCTGGGGGGGCTGGAGAGCGCCCAAGATGGCGGCGGGGGGGGAGCGTGTCACGGCCGCCTCAGCGCGGGGGCCGCGGGCTCTCACAGCTCTGCCCCGGCCCTGCAGTTTCCTGCTCTCAGCCCCTTCCCTCCCTTCCCCCGCCCTTTCGGTGTCAATGTTATCGCCTGTGCTGAAAACCTACTGCTGTCGGGCAAATCTGTTATTACGGAGGTTTCCTTGCCCTGTCGTTGCTTCGTACTTCTTAATGGCAGTAAGATGTTAAAGAGTGGTGTAACTTTTGGCGAATAGCTGGAGGAAACGTGCTCTGGACCTGGAAGTTACTGGTCCGTTCCCTTCACCTGAGGAAATTCAGGTGTTTATAGGGAAGTGAGGCGGACTGGATAACAGAGCCTGCCCCGCAGGCCTCAGCTTGGGCTCTTGGTGGGTGCTTCCCTCGTCAGAAGCTGAGGTTCTGTGACGCTGTTGATACTAAAACAAGCTAGTATGCTGTATGTTAATGGAAGAGCTGTTACAAATTGCTTTTAGATGTTTGCACGCTATTTGGCTCTCGGGTTCATGGAAAGATGTGGCTGATGCTCTAATCCTCTGAGCATCCCGATGTGTGCCTAAATCCCACTGCATGGATGGCTTTGTTAGGATAAATCACATGTTGTGGGCCATTTCAAAAGATGGAATATTCCAGTTCAGCAGCTTTAAAGACTTGGGATTTTCAACTTCAAGTTTAGTTATGTAATTAATAAATGGGAGAGCTTTGTAAAAGAGGAGGGAATCAAAGACCAGTTTGTGCAATGTGTTTTACTAATGTTGATAGTTCATCTCATCTTTTTCAGAGATGTTTCATGTTGAACTTTTGTCACCTCTGTCAAGAAGAGTGCATTTTGGTCAAAAATATCAAGTAAATCTATCAAGGAAAATGGGTTTTGCCTCTTCTCTAGTGACCAAGATAAATCAATTTCATACCAGTACCTTAATCTGATTTAGAATACCAGCTATAATTTAATTTTCTAGCTAGCTTTTCTATTCTAGCTTGCTGAAGAATGACAAGAAGCTTGGCAGGAGTAGAAAAACCCAGTGTTTACAACAGATTGGATCCTTTACTGTTAATAGTTCGTTACACCATGTTTTACTCCTTTGGGGCATTGGCAGCAGTTGGCAGACATAATGCAGTTTGTGTGGCTGTAGGGTTTGATATTAGAGATGTGGTATTTTAAAATGAATGAATATGCTGATTCTGGGAGTAAGTTGTTAGTTGGTATATATTAAGGTGAGTCAAACTGACAGGGCTTGACAAGGCTTTGTGATTCAATCTCCTTAGGAAAGTAGCATAATAGTTTTTTCAAGTACGTTGCGCCCAGCTGGTACAGGAAGAATTTCTGTTTGAATCTTGCTTCTCAAGAAATGTCAGAACTGCTTTAGACACCTGTCTACAGCCAAAATATTTTTAGTGGATAGTTTGTGCTCCCTGTAGACATTTGGCTTTTTTAACCAAAATGTTAGTAGGACCTTAAAGGAAAAAAGTTAATGCTTTTAATGAAAGTGTGTGCATGCAGTTACATAATTGAACTTAAACATGCTCAGAATTTTTCCTGCTTTTGACTACCAGCTGAATTATTTTACCATCCTAAGGGAAACCCAGCTATCTTCTGCCGACATTCTGAAAAACCTGTTACTAAGGGAACATTTTATTTTTTTAAACTTTCCTTTGGGAAAGAAGAAGCTTTTTCTGACTAAAAAACTGGTGGAAATGAGCCAAGACATGGAAATCAGCAGGTTTCTTGGGGGAGGTTAGGATTTCTCTGGGAAAACAGACTGTACTGGTCTATGCTAGCATAATTACTGTTTAAGAGTCTAAAATACAAGAAAGTAACAGCAAAGTTAAGTTCAAGCAGTTTAAAATACACTGTTAATGTGAACTGAGTTATACAACTAACACAATTTTGCCTACATATGTTTCTAGGGCCAAAAATAATTATCTGTGCTGATTTCTTAGGTGTTCATGAGTTGAATGTTAAATAATTTTTAGAGTTTGTTTTTCTGCCTTCCTCTCCCTCATCCCTGAAGTAGGTTTTTTTCAGAGGTGCACTGGACAGTCACAGCATTACTCATTGTTAAACCCCACATTTATGCTACACATGTCTCTTTGCTTGATAGAGTCTTCACTTCTTTGCCACTCACGAAGCACCTCCAGCTCTAAGCCAGGAGGGAGATCTGAACCTGCTAAGCAGCCACTAAAGAAACCAAAGTTACCAGTAGGGCGGTTTGATGAACCAGAAGAGTCCAGTATGGAGAAGGAACCCCTGGAAAGTAAGTAATGTTTTACAAAATTGGGAGCTGTGTTTTAAAGGCAAGACTGCGAGATGCTGTGCTGATGTCAGTTTGAGAAAGTGACAGGCATTCAGCACTCTTTAGAATGATTTTCTAAGCTTACTGGTTCTGAAAAAAAAATCAGAGAGGCAGGGCAGTGGGCACAAGTTGCAGCAAATGGTGCACCAGGGGAGAAAAACCTTCAGAACAGCTGTGGTCAAACATTGTGGGAAGTCACACAGAGAACCTGGGCTTCCTCTGCTCTTGAAGATAAGCAAATTTGCCTGGGCATCCTGACTTAGTACCAGGGGTGCCTTCCACTAGAACAGGCTTCTCAGAGCCCAGTCTAACTTGGCCTTGAACATTTCCATGGCTTGTTACAGTGCCTCACCATCCTCACAGGAATTACAGTTAATCTAAACCTACCCTCTTTTATTTTAAAGTCAATCTCCCTTGTCTTGTCACTACATGCCCTTGTTAAAAATCCCTCTCCAGCTTTTTTACAGGCCCTCTTCAGGTACTAGAAGGCTTCTAAAGGGTCTTCCCAGAGCCTTCTCTTCTGCAGGCTGAAGAACCCAAATTCTCTCAGTCTTCTCTCAGTCCGTCTTGACAGAAGAGGTGTACTAGTCCTGTGATTGTTTTAGTGGCCTGCTCTGGACTTGTTCCAACAGGTTCACCTCTTTTTTCTGTTGGGAACTCCACATCTGAACACAGTACTCTGGGTGGGGTTTGGGCTTTTTGGTTGGGGTTTTTTTGGGGGTTTTTTTTTTGGGTTTTTTTTTGGTTTTTTGTTTTTTAAATGTGTATTTATGATACACGAACTTTTAAAGAGGCAATGCAAAGAATAACTTTTACCTATTTGCAGCAAATTAAACACAAAGTTCTGCTGCCCAACATCTTCATGAATTAAGCATTAACAGTTGATGAAATATTTTCTTCGTATTCTTCTATACACAGAATATATTCTGCCTTATGATGTAAACAGGAAGCCAAGTCTGAAAGTACTAACATCCTGGGGATTAGAGATACAGACTTATCTATAGTCTCCAAAAGGAAGGCAATGGAGTGCCTATGGGAAGCAGAATTTCCTTCATCTGTAGACAGTGCTTCATGAAATCCTTCAAATGCATTAACATGCCCTTCTGTACAGTGCTTGTAATTGCTTCAATTCTTGGGATGTAGCCTTGGATAAACTTGGATAAAGTAATTTTCCAGAACTGGGTGTGATACTGTCTCATGAGAGCATTGCCACTCACATCCAGAAAATTAAAAAGTATCATAGCTGTCACATCTGTCAGGGGCTCCATATTCAACATCCAAGCAAGGCAGTGCCATGCATAGTTCAGTCCCTGAGGATGTGTCCCTTCCTTAATTCCATAAGGCCACCAGAGTTGAATGATAGCAGCATAAAGACTAATCATTCCTGGTGTTCATTTAAGAAAGTTATCATGTTCTTCCACCTTAGAATCCTTAATTTCATATCTAAAATCCTCATATGCTCTTTAACAAAAGTCCCCTCTTTTCATACAGGATAAAATGACGCTTTTTGTGCAGCAGAGCTAGAAAACGGTCTCCATCTCCAGACTGTGTTACCCTGAGGCCACCACAGCCTTTAGGAAAGCTGCATCATGGTGAAAGGCTACTTCAGCTTCTCATTCTTTCATAAATTTCTCTGCAAGTTTGTCATTGTATTATTGTATTATTCTTGTATCATAGAGTCATCTCCACACAATTTCTGATTGTGGCTCACTTGAGAACTAACTCACAATTGGAGTTTCTGTGTAAGCAGCTGTTTAATTCTCATCTTTTTATTCCCAGGAAAATTAATGCTATCACTGCTTCATTGAAAACATGCATAATCAATATCTTTTGTTATTTGCTTAGGTATTCCAGGTTTGGAGCAAGACTCAAGGTCTCTTTAGTGGCACCTGGTGTTTTTTACATGGAATACCAGCAATAGTTAGCAAACTGTATTTTGTATTATTAGGAAAAAACTAAGAGCTGAAGCTGGATTTAGAATTCTCACTGCTCTGTAGCTATTGTGGAGAAATCTTTTGAGCATTTGCATCTGCTGTCAGCACATGAGTAGTGCTTTGATATTGGGATGAGGACATGTACAAAATAATATCAGGTGCCTTTGCACCCTTTGTACTGCCAGAGGTGCTCAGATACTGACATTTTTTTTCCTGGTCAGCATCAGTTATGAAACAGGTATCCCAGTATATCATCCTGTAGAGCCTGGAGCTGTATAAGTTTCCTCCAGCACTTTTCTTTTTGTCTGCTGTCCACAATTTCTGTTGTTGTCTTTACTTGTTTTCAACCTTGCACCTTATTACCTGTGTTGCCCGTCAGGGCTGTGTTAGGGATATGACTGAGGGAGTCCCACATTAGATGTCTATATGGGAAGCTCTGGAGAATCAGCCTGGCAAGGGGCATGTGGGGTACTCTGAGTTTCTGGGAGCCCCACAGTCTAGTGCAGGATGAGACTCAGCCCAGGATGGTGCTGTGCCACAAGTACTTCCTGACTTCAGGGCCTGAGTTAACTACTCTTCGGAGATGGGCCTCAGTATAGGTGCACTGAGTGTAGTGTAAGAATGTTGGCTGAGGTACAGAAAGCTCTGTGGTGTTTAAGAAAGTCACATGAGCTGGCAGTGTGCTTCTCTTTTGTAGCCGGGTAGGGGGTTGGATGAAAAGCTGGACGTGATCCAGCACTGTGTGTTTGCAGCCCTGAAAACCAAATCCTGGACTGATCAAAAGCAGCAGATCAAGGGAAGTGATTCTCCCCTCCCATCCCCTGATGAGACCCTACCTGAAGTGCTGCAATCCAGTGTGGAGTCCTCAGCACAAGAAAGGCATATACCTATTTCAATGGGTCCAGAGGAGGGACATAAAGGTGATCAAAGGGCTAGAGCATCTCTCCTGCAGGACAGGCTGAGAGAGCTGAGGCTGTGCAGCCTGAAGAAGAGAAGGCTTTGGGAAGATCGAATTGTGGCCTTCTGATGTCTAAAGGGGGTTCAGTACCTTAAGGGGGTTTATAAAATGTAGGGAAGGAGTTTCCATACTAGCAGATGGAGACAGGACAAGGGGCAATGGTTCTAAACTGAAGGAAGGTAGGTTTGGATTAGATATTAAGAAGGGTCGTGAAACATTAGAACAGGCTGCCCAGTGAACCTGTGGGTGCCCCATTCCTGCAAGTGTTCAGGGTTAGGTTAGATGGGTCAAGCATCCAACCTGGATGTTTCAAGTACATGACTAACAGAATCTTGACTTAAATTCAAGCTAAAATTAAAACAGTACTTAAAATTAGAGAGGTAAACAGCAAGTGACATCTGGGGTTTTAGATTTTGTGAACATAAATACAGTGTACCTGAATGATGCAAGTTCTGACTTGAGAAGCTATGGTCCTGTAATGCCTCTGGATATTGAGTTGCTTCTTTATTTGCATGATAAATAATATATCTATATTTGTATATATACATAATATATATGGTCTCAAAAAAACTGAAATTAATTTTGTAGGGCTCTGGGAAATGTTTACCTCAAGGTTGCCTTTCAAAATAAAAAAGAATTGATTTTGTCTTTGAAAATGAAACTAAGAGGAAAACATCATAAATTATAGCATCTTTATATTTGTCGACATTATAGAAATTTTAATGAACTTTCCCTGTTGTTTTAGAATTCCCTGATGGAATCAATCCTACTACAAAAGAGAGGGGTGGACCCAGAGGCCCTGAACCTACACGTTTTGGAGACTGGGAAAGAAAAGGACGTTGTATAGATTTCTAATATTTAAATAATTGTACTGCTAATAAAATATTTCTAGTAGCTGAAAAATATAATGTACAGAAAAAAATCTCACCTGGCTTTTTCATGGAGTTTATTGTTTCTGTCATGCCACCACATTCTGTCATGTGATGAATTTTCTTAATAATGCAATGTAATTAAACACAGTGCTGCAGCTCAGATTATGGAGCTCATTATGGCTCAATGTCTGCCTGATCTTTAATATTATTTACACTGTGCATTTAGATAAGTGCAAGTATAGTGGTGTGAAATTGGTAGTCAGGAGCTTATTGAGATGTATAAGGGCTTGTATTTCTTCATGAATATAAAGATTTATGTGGTGTTGTAAAAGTGTTGAAAGAGCTTTGCATTTCATGAACCTGGAGACCAACTCTGAGGAGATCAGCAGGTCACTGATTTCACACAGTGGTTCCCTGGTAAAAGCCCTTTTACTGAAGAACCTTCCCTCTGTCCCTATTGCAGTGGCTTGGGTGTTTTTTCCTGGTTGTAGGGAAGGGACTGAGGACTGTAAGTACTACAATGCAAATGGAGACTTTAATTCTGGGGAGGGTCAGCTCTTGATTGCAAGTAGTGTAGAGGTGCTCTTTTTGCAATTCTAGAACACTGTCCTTTATCACCTGTCTTCTTCATGCTACTTGCATTGTCTTTTCTTTTGTGGAGGTGCCCTTTTGCACATGGGCTAAATGCTGCTTGGGAAAAATACAGCCTTACTATCTGAAACCTTATGGTCAAAGGGGACAAATTCCATTCGGTGATTTAATATTGCAGGTGTTAAAACTGAGTTACCTGGCATCAAACTAAATATCAGTCAGACTGAGCTTGGTTCTTCATTCAAGAATTTGCCTAGTCATAAATACTGTAGTAGAGTAGTAGTATTGTGCAAATCTACCACTTGTGTGGGTACTTATTAATGAGAGTAAGTTGTCATTGAAATGTGAACATGTGCTCTATTTCTGTGCAAGTTTTTTCTGATATCCTGAACAAATGGATCTTCTCTAGTCACAGAATCAGAGGAAGGTGTGGGCTTTGCCCAGCTTTTAAAGTGTGATGGTATTGTCACAAATCTGAGCAGCATCCCCTAAACTCACTTGACAGGCAGCCAGCAGGGAGCTCCTTGTTGAAATTTGAGTTTGTGTATCCAGTGTGTAATGTTAGAGACACAGTCTTGATGTAGTTGTGAGTTTGGATGTTTGTCTCACTGTGATGATTCCCTACAAAAATACTGAACCTATTCAGTTACAGGTTTATCAACCAAATACTTCACTGACAAGAAAAATTAACAAAAACCTGTTTCTCATAAAAGGTGTTAATTAGTGGTAATTAGATTTTGAACCTTTAAATTCTGCAGCATGGTTTGGATATTGGAAAATTGGTTTGTATTTATATCTGATTCATTGTAGTTTCCCTTCTGTATAGTGACAGATGTTTTCAAAATCTATTGACATATTCAGCTACCTAAAGATAGGCTAGGTCAGCTGTCTTTAGTTTGTTAATTATTTCTAGTTTGTTAATTATTTCTTGCCTTTTCAGTTGCTGGTGTGTTGGAAAATACTTTCTTACACAATACACCACCTTTACAAATAGGAAGTGGAAATTTTAGTTGGAAGCTTCTGATGCCTTTTGTGCATCATTATTAATAGGCTTAACATCTTAGTTCATGAAGAAGCGGTAAAATACTGCAATTATTTTATTTTTAAATTCTAAATCTTCTCCATGGATTGTTGTATTTCTTCATTATCTTCTCACACCAGATTTTACCCTTCCCAGCACACACTCCATGAATGTTTACCTAGTTGCACTTCTTGGCATTCCTGATTTTCAAATCTAATTACTTTCCTCAGTGCCGACTGCAGGTGCATTCCTCCCTGGATGCAGACTTACACTGTTTTGATTTAGCATATGAAGAACTGGTCTCACTTTTCCATCATTTTCCTTACATTTCAGTTGCTTATCTTCAGTCTCCCTCAGCTTTGTGATTAAGGGCTGACCCAAGTACTGTCCAGGTCCCTGCTTGTCTTTGATGCAGGTAATGACTGCTGCTGTCAGAGGCACAGGCCCACAGCCCTTCCTGTCAGAGCTCAGGCACGTCCTAGACACTCCATGCCAGTATCCATGAAGTGCCTGGATTCTGAAGATAATTCTGAGAGTGCTAGCATCTCTACCAATAGGACAGTGTGTCTCATAAAGGCAGGGATTTTGCTTTCCTTCAAAAAACAGAATCACAGAATAATTTTTAGAAATTAATTAATTTATATAGAATTATTTCTTAGACCTGACCTAAGATCATCAAGTGCAACCACTGCCAAGTCTGCCACTAAATCATGTTCTTGAGTGCCACATTTACACATCTTTTAAATACCTCCAGGGAAGGTGACTCACCACTTCATGGGCAGTCTGTTTTAAGCTTGACAGCCCTTTCGTTGAAGAATTTTTTCCTAAAATAAAAAGGCTGTTGTTAACCCATGTTATAAATAGCTGAAAAGGAATTGGTGCATGGGAAATGGAGAATACCACTAAAGTCTTGAGCAACTTCAAGCCTTTTTTACCACCTCCCAGGCTGGTGCCAGTAAGCAAGTATTTGCTTAACTTGTTTATGGAATGTGTCAACAAGACATAGGAAACTGAACATATAAGTTAAATAACATGTAAGAGCAAAAGAGTGAATGCCAGGGGGCATCTTTCTTACATTGTCTGGCAATCTGGCATTTACCAAAAAGAGGAGCCCTAGGCTCCAGTAACAGTTAAGCACAAAATCCTATGATGCTGCAAAATCTTGTGGTACCTGTCAAAAGTGATCAGGGATTGAATGTAACAGATGATACAATGATATTCTAGGATATAAACGATCATTTCCCTTTGTTTTCTTGCAGTGCCAGCAGTTAGGAAAGCAGCACTTCAGCACTTTTTTTGGAGCTGTCCTCCTGCTCTTCCCAGATAATTACTATTAGCAATTCAGTGGAATTTAGCAATAGGGTAAGAAAATGGCTTGGGGCATTAGCTATTAGATCAGCCATAGGTATGCTTTTATCATAAATACTGATTGATTTTTTTTTTTTTTTTAGCTCTTTGTTAATATAAAGAGTGAAGAGCACCAGGGGCTATATCCTAACATTTTCTGTTAATTTTCTGTGAGACAAAAGACAATTGCTCTGTGTGTGTAAGCAAATTCTTGTAGTAGTGCAGGATGCTAGCTGCTCTGTTTAGTTTTCTTTAATAAAAATCTGTGTGTTGTATTTCTGCAGTAGGTTTTCTCTTTTAAACTTGTTTCTGCTACTTGACATAGATGCATTTGGTACATTATTAAAATTACAAAGTCTTTATTGTTTGAAGGAATTGCACCATAATTACTTTATTTCAAAATACATGAACTTTCAATTTACAATTCAAGCAAATATTTGCTATATATTGTCTTATTTAGAAAGCATGTATTTCACTGTTGATTTTATTAAATTGAAACATAGGATACATACTAGAATCACAGTAAAATTACCTGTGACGGTAGCATATGTCTGTAAAGCACCATAGAATGTTGTTACACATCTTTACTACATTTTCAGTTGACTGCAATAAAGGATGACAAATTCCAGTGGTCTGTAGTGACAGATAAATTAAATGCCTTTTTATGACCCTTCTTTTGGTATTCTTATGGAAAAAGCACCACACCATCTTGTTCTGAAATGTCAGGAAAAGGAGGAAAGCACTTTTAAAAGAAGCAGTTTTAGTAGTTCTGTGTAGTTGTAATTGTTCATGGAGTATCAAGGTATAACATGGTATCAAATATTATCAGAACAGAAGGAAATGGTTTGAATGTGTTTCCATGTGCTGATGCAGATCAAAACTATGCACATTTGTGGTCACTTTCTTGCTTTTTTAAAATGCAATATAAAATACCTTTGCTTAGCTGGTGGTCAGTGTTTCATATCAGACCCGCTGAGATTTGCAGGTCTGATATATTCTAATGTGGGTATGGCTGTATTCCCTCTTCCAGCTCCAAAACTGCTGCTTGTTTAGGGATTGTCGTGTGTAATCTTCTAAACACTTTCGTTGCAGAAAGGGTGTCCCAGTAGCAGTTGAATCATAGTTACAAAATGGCAAATCCTGAGAAAAGAGCTCTGTTTAAAGTGAATGCTCTGAAGGGCGGAACTAACGAAGTCCTATGAAGTTTCCTATGAATGTCTGACACCCCCTGCAGATCGAGCATCTTTCTCTGTGTTCCTGTGTTGATTGACATTTTCTCCACTAGGCCAGGGGCATCTTTCTGCACATCTTTTCTCCCTGAGAGGAGTTATTTGGACTGCTTTCCCAGCCACTGATTTCCACAGAGCTTTCAAGAGCTTAATTCTCTTGATGTCTCTCCTTGACATCTTTTCAAAATAGGTTGGAGTTACTGACTTCTGAAGTGTAGGGGCAATGCAGATACTGGCCTCCCATCCTTTGGAAACCAAGCTACTGAATGACTTTGACCATATATATTTTCTTCAAAAATACTCAGCAGCTCTCTGCATTTTTTTGCTGTGAGAATGGAATTTTTTCCCCTCAAATAGCATCAGAAGTGCCAATTAAAGCTTGCAGCAGAAAGTCTTTGACATGCATTTTCCAAGCATTAAATCTCCCAGTCAGCTACAGCCTTGTGCCTTTTAAAAAAAACCATGTATCTTAATGTTGCCATTTTTAAGGTGAGAGTGTTCAAAGAAGCTTTTTAAGGTTCTTACTTAATATGGTAATTTATATTAAAGCTGACACCCATGGCCCATCAAAACACAGCTGTAATTCTCAAATGGTAGCCCCTGACAAAAGTCAAGTGAGCTATGCAGTGGTGGTCAGGTTAATTCTAGAAGCCAGATATTGAACTATTACTTACACTCTCCTAACTGGTTGTTTTAAACTCCAGTGACTTATGTAGCCATCTGTGCTTCCCTCTTAGTTGTAATTCAGGAAGATGCCCCTAAAAGGTAGTCTTGTCTCAGTATGGGGAGAGTTTGTCATTACAGGTGGTGAATGGGGTGTTTAAGGGCATCCTCCCTACTGACTTTAAAGGCTGCCTAAACAACTGCCCTAAGCAAGATGCATTAGGTGTCAGTGCCTTGGTGGTGACTAGGGAAGCCAGGGTGTCCCTGATCGTGAATGTGAACTACTCACTTCCTCAGAGGGAGAGAGCTGCAGTGAGGCAACAGGACCTGCAGTGCTTTTGCTGCCTGCACCCTTCCCAAATGCTGGTGGCCGTGAAGGGGATGTCCAGGACCAGCTCTTAGACACCTTGTAATAGGGAGTTACATTGTCTTAAAATGAGAGGAAAAAGGCTGAAGCTAGTTCTTTAAATTCCTTCTGCCTATCCACCTCCCAAGAAAATGCCTGCAGCATGAAACAGCCAGGAGGGTAACACTGAATAAACTTATACTCAGGTGACAACAAGAATCTCAAACCTACAAATTAGTTGGGATGTTTTCCCTAATAAGGGTGAAGTGTGTCAACCTAACAAATAAGCAGCGTTATCTGACATGCTGCTGAGACGGACTTACCATCAAAATAAAACTGGCAGCAGACTAGGAAAATGTCATATATTTGCTCAGCAAACCTTTAGTCTGTGTGACTTCCTTGTGAGAGGTTAAAGAACAAACGATGGTGTGTTTCCAGCTACCATTTGAAAGCTGGGGGAAATTTCACCATGTCTTAAAAGACAGAGAAGCAAGTGTTGCTTAGCTCAGGGAGTATCCTGCTTTTGGTTTACATTTTACCCCAGAGTTTTCACTTACACATTCTGCAGTGTGTATGTGTGATCTTGAGACAGATTTTTTGCCAGATGATTTTGTTCAGACAGGACCATAGTAGCTGTTTGGTCTGGCAGACATATTGTTTCATTCTCCCTGCTTTTTTTTTTCAGCCTGATAATGACAGCTACAGCTCTCTTATCATTAAATTGCATATTACTTAATTTCACTTTTACTTTTTACCATCCTTGAAGTGTTTTTTGATAGGTTGTACCCTTTGTTTCTCTGTAGTAGTAACAGGGCACATCATAGCATTAATCACAAATTGCAGGTGTTTCTGCTACGTTTCTTTGAAGGAAATCTTTTGATAATATGAGGAATTTTTGTATGTGAAGATCTTACCTACAGTCAAGAAAGATAACTGGAACTTCTCCAGTTGCATTTAACTCAAGTTTCAAATTTAAGTTAATTATTCTGTCAAAATCTAGATTTTGTAGGAAGACAAAGATGCAAAGAGGAAGAAAGATGTCTCTAAGAAGTAACATCAGTTTCCCTGAAAGTTTTAAACTTTCAGGAATTTAAACCCAGACTCATTTCAAGGTCTCCTCTGTGAGAGTCACTTAGCTGTCAGGTTATATTATTCAGCTTTTTTCAGAGCACATGGCTGTGGTCCAGTCTGTCCAGTCAGGACATTCTGGTATGTCAGGACAGTCCCTAAGCAAGCTTTTATAGTTTCAAGTCTTAGTTTGCACAGAGAAATACCATGCTAAAGTAGTACACATTTGACTGCTAGGAACATTGCAGGCTCACCTGTGAATGACTGCAGGCATCAATAGAGAGAAATGGCAGAGAGATTTGAGTAAAAGGGCTCAGAGAGCCAGGTGGTTACCTTCTGGTCCTATTGTCATCTCCATTTTGAAGATAAAATGGGATTTATTCCTCCTTAAGAACAGAAATCTCAAAAGGTATCTGTACCTGCCACTGTTTCAGGAGATGTGCAGCATCCTCTCGTCCCTGCACTCAGGAAGGCCTCTGATGGGAGAGCAACTGTCAGAGAGAGGCTGAATGACACTGAACAGGTGCAGGAGGCAGCAAATGTGCATTTGGGCAGCTGACCACCAGATGGTCCTTCCTATAAAACTGTAGAGAACTGTGGATAATACTGGGTCTATCACAGAGGCCTGCTGGGCTCCACAAACCCTGTGTGAAGGGAAAAAACCAGAACACTCAGTGCAGGATTTGTGCAGCTACTGTGGTGCTTCGAAGGAAGCCAGAAAGCAAAACAGCACAGGTATGCAAGGAAAGAGTAAGTATCTTCATTTTGCCATATTATTGAAATAAGGATGGTTGGAGAATGAGGTGACCAGTCCTGTGCTGTGTTATGGAGGGGTGGGGAGGAGAGGCAGAAGTAGGCTTCTCCACATGAGCTGCACCAAGCCTGGGCTTAGCCTGGATCCTGGTCTCTGTTTCTGGAGTCTTTCCTTCCATCCGTATATGTCAAGGTCACTGTAACATCTAACTGATCTTTTATTGCAGCCTTTTCCTTGTTACATCAAGTCCTGCAGTGCTGGTCTGGCTGGGATTCCTGCATTTCAGAAAACCCCAGCTGACCAAGGAAGCCACTCAGCATGTCCATCAGCAGGTCCCTCCTTATGTACCTCCTTTAGCCCAAAATGTTTTGAACCCTTGAATTGGCAGCTTGTGGATGTAGGTCAATACTTGTCCCTCACTAAGAAGAATGTCCCTGACATGCAGTGCTGCTGCATACCTTTCATGTCTGGTCATCAGCAGAAAATGGAAAACTTACTTATTTTATACCAGAAAATAAATTTCAGTTCTTAGCTCTTTTTTGTGTGTTTTCCATCTCTGCTTTGACATGATTCCAAGATTTTTTTCCTGACACAGAAGTGTGTTTTTTCTTTCAGTTTATGGTAACAAAAAAATGGTTATGTCCTTTCAGATTGTATTGAAATGGGACTGATGGCAGGGCAGGATTTATGATGGTGCTGGCATTAGTTTAGACCATATTGGCACTGGGAAACATGGTGTTGGTTTGTTATCTCTGAGCAAAGGAAAGAACAATTCCTTTTGGCCTTTCGGAGAAAACTAATGTATTATGGAGATTGCTTCATCATCTCATGATTGCTGGGAGAGAAATTTTAAGGTGGGGATCAGAAATTTGGCAAGAAATCCCTTTAACATTTTGAGCTGACTCATTTGTAGGAAATTCTCATCCTGCCTAATTTGGAAATAGCAGCCCAAATTTCACTTTGTACTCCGCAGAACCCTTTCTATCTACAGTACTTCAATAGCCAGACACATATTTATAAAACTTCAGGTGGTCTGGATGTCCTAGTGTTCTGGACACACAACAAACATTTCCTTAAGCCTGTGTCTTGCCCATTTTTAGTTTTGTTTTTTAAAAGTTAGGCTGTCTCCAAGGAAGCTTCCTCCTCAGAAGCAGTTTTTGCATGAATATGCTGCTTTTCTAAAGTCAAGGACAAGAAACCTGGATTTGCTGTAGATTCTGGGGAGTGTTCAGCGTGCTGGAGACTGCCTACTGATGCCTTGGTAATTTGTTGGCACTGATTGGCACGCAGGGCTTTTCACTAGTCCATAAGCAGTAAAACACACTCTGGTGCTTCCCTGGTGGCACACAGGAAGAGCAAGTTCTGTGGGAAGGCATTCAGCTGAGTTCCCTGTGGACAGTAAGGCATGGACAGTGTGACCCAGCATGTAGCTGTCACAGACCTCTCTCACACACCCTCTACACTGCATCCAATCACAAATTTATCCTTTCCCATCACCTCATTCCCAGTACTTTCAGTTATTTTCCCTAATTTCCTTGGCTAGAGGCTGGGCAAACCAAAGCAGCTGCAGAGTGTGTGGGTGACCCTGCTTTCCTGCTGCCCCGTGCAGATGCAGGATAATCCACAGGCTTGCTTAGCAGCATCCCAGCTTTGTCCTCTCAGGGCAGATGGGCTCTGCAGGCTGCTAAGCTCCTGTTGTCCTGTCAGACACCGTAGAGGCAGCAGTCTGGACTCCCAGCATTTCCTGCTGAGTACTAATCATGGGGTTCTCCTCTCTGCTCAATAGATAGATGTGTGTTGTTCCTCTCCATGGAAGGAAACTGCCTCCTACACAGAGCTGAAAATGAAAGTTGTAACTGTTTCTAAAACATGAATATCTACATACATTTGCATATCCTTATTCACACAGATATATATATGTACACACACGCCCTTAATAACAGAATCATTTGCCAGTTTCACCCCTGTGTGGGAGGTTGGCACTTTATGAAACGGTTTCACAATGCATCAAAACTTCAAAGATAACAATTACAATGAAGTGGTTTTTATGTAGTAAAAGTACAGCTAATATGGCTCCAGTTTCTTCAGGAGTTTATAAATATCCTATAGAATTTTGAAAACTGAAAAAGTTACAGCCAGATCAAGACTGGTTTAAATATTTTTAAATATTAATATCTGTTCTCCTTTTCTGAAAAGTTGTTTAGCAAATGCCTATTTTTGTGGCTAATAAAGAGGAATACACCAAACTGTAAAAGAACTGATTGTTTTGCTAGAACTATGGCCAAAATCCAGCTAGGCCAGCATCCTTCATCTGACAAAGGTATCACCAAGTGCTTTGGTAGAAGTCCTCTCATAAAAGACATTGTGGAACATCAGTGGGATGATTTTTCGTTTCAATTTTCTGCTATCTCTTACCATGGTCTGACATTTAAGCTTTTAAGACTATGTAGTTTTTCAATACAATTCTCTGTCAGACCCTGTGTTCTTGAGCAGTTCTACATCTTTTACACAAAATGAATTATCTAGAGGCAAGACTAGACAATAGGCATAAATTAACTTTGGAAATCATTTAAGGATCATTTGATCAGCTGCTCCTTTGAAACTCTTTATAATGGTTGTTTTAATGCTGTAATTAGTCAAGAGGACCTGTAGTGTTTCTAAGTGGGAAAAGAGAGTCAATAAAAAGATAAAAATCATTAAAGAAAGTAATTTAGAGAGTCAATTTAAGATAGGAGAGACCTGAACAGCTGTACATTTCTGATTATTTTAATGTATGTGAGACTGAATCCAGTGTGAATAGAGATGTATTTTTTCCTCATTGCAAATATTCAGTTGAAGCCACAAGAAGGCATGTTGGGTATTTCACATTTGTAATAACAACATCATGATGCTCTTAGAGTAGTGGGAGAATAAAACTTGAAATGCTGCCAGATGCAGTTATATTTCTCAGTGGAGAACGCTCTCTGAGTCTTTTGCTTGGTTCTGTTTTCAAAATTTTCACTTAAAAGTGAATTGCCTTTGCCTATTCAATTTCATGACTCTTCACCTGAAATTCTAATATGATCAGTATGTAATTTCTGTGATCTGTATCCTGCCTTCTACTTGCACGTGCCAAGACAAGAGGATGGAGGACTGTGACATTCTTGGTTTTTCCTCAGGTATGCACAATTTGCTGTATCCCTGTCATTAAAAATCAATTCCTGGCCAACTATAGCCCATATTTCTAATTCTTCTGAACCTGTTGAGGCTTGTGCAGCTTCTGTACCTCACAGTGTTTGTTCTACTACTTGTATTGCTGTTCTGCAATGGTCACAGAACTGTCACAGAATACTTCCTTTGCATCAGTAAACTATGGGAAGAATTTGGAAAATAAATGGAGCCTAATACTAGGTAATCAACGTTCTCTGTGGTCAGCAGTGCTCAGAAGCTGTGTCATATGAACTAAACCACATCAGTCATGGCTGAAGTGTCTTTAAGAGCTAGAAAAACAAGACTTCAATTAAGTTTGTGTATGTGAATGAATTTATTATAGTTGGCTGATGGTGGGGAATGCCAGCTACTGCACGGCATAAGGAATTAGGGTCTGCAGAGAACAACAGTAATTAAAAAATTCTTTGAAAATATTCTTGTGTGCATACCCCTTCTTTAGTAAAAATCTCAACTCAAATATGATATATTTGTATATGTTACCTCTCCAAAGTGTACAGATATTAAGTCTTTTGGATGCTAATCTGAGATATTTTTGAAGGCAGAGAACTTTGGACACTGTATGTAGCCTGAGAAAGCATCAGAGCAAAGAAAAAGAGCTGAAGTCCCACTCTCCAGGCTGCTGACATTCTTTGTGTGTATTCATTGTTACATCAACATATCCCTCAAAGATGAAATAGATATCAGGAGAATTGTGGAGAAAATATTCACCTAAACCCTCACAGTGAGAAGAAAGGATTATTTTCATTGCACATACAAGACATTGCAGGCTGAAATACCTGAAGAGAATCACTGATGAACACAAGCATCCCGGCATACCTAATATCAACAACAATTTGCTCATCTAGACACATCTAAACAAAATTTGAGATAACACTCTTCAGCCAGGTAAGGCTGTTTGTGAAAGGAGTCTGCTTCTCAGACCCCCTGCCAGTCAACATCTGCAGGCACAGGGGCTTCTGTCATAGGGGCTTATTTCATACAGCTTAGGGGCTTATGTCAGAAGAAAGGTATGTAACTGGTCTCCACTAAAGCCACAGAGGATGGGAGAAACATGGGAGGAGACCAAGAAGCTGCATCTCTTGGGTAGACTGATGTGAAAACAAACATGTACTGTTCTTGGGCAAGTGACCTCTTGAGAAAATCAGCTAACCCTCAGATTTTAACATGCTAAACCATATATGTCACATTTGGACTGCCTACAGCATGTCCACACTTTGTAAGTTCTTACACACCTTGCCCAGAGCAAGTACATCTGACCAGAATAAAACTCAGAAGGAGCAATGTTGTCAGTGCTTATGCATCACCTTAGGCTCTTTCGGCCACTTTAAAGTGGTTCTTTTCTGTAATACTCAATTGCTTTTACCCTTCCAGGAGATTTTTTATTTTTGTCAATGTTTCATTAACATCAAAATCAGGTTATTTGAAGGAGGAGAAATCCCATTTCTTCTTCATTTAAATTTACTATCAAATTACTTGCTTTTGTAATGACAATGTTTTGCATAGCATCTATGCCACAAGTACAACTTAAGCAAATTTCATGTATGAATGTGGTTTATCTTTGAAAATTTTAAAGGAAAAGAGTAGGACTCCTCACAGCAATCTTTCAATAATAGAAAAACTTAAAATTTTGCCAACTATACAGATTTCATCTGATATATTTTTAAATGTTTTCTTCACCGACATTTGTTTTAACAAAATACTTTCAAAATATTAACACTCTCCTTTTAGTTTACTAGAAAGGAGCTTTTCCATAGCAGAAAATAATACTCTTTTGTTTTGACCACAGATAAAGAATGGCAGTTTTAGGACTAAAACAGAAGGCTGTACCTCCACTGTATAAGCCGCACAGCTAAAGCAAAGCATGTAGAGCACCCAGTGCATGCATTTTGAAGTCCAACTGGAACCCACCCACGGGGCATCTCTCAGCTGGAGACCAGGTCTGCAGGCTCTTCAGTCTTCATCCTGGTTTTCTCAGGTGCAAGAATTTCTAAGAAGAGCCTTCAGCTTAAGAAACATGGAATCTAAGACACATGGGATATTCAACCTCAGCCAGAAATAGCCAGAAGTGGGAAAACCTGCTTACTTTCCAATTCTGCTCTGCTGATGTATATTCCTGGGAGGTTCGATTCCAGGATGAGTCATGCCAGAAACTCTCCTGTAGTTAAGACGTCTTAAGGCTGTAAAGGGTCAACAAAGTGAGGCAGCTGGTTTCAAGTGCAGGAAGCATTTCCTTGAACTTCAGAATCTATGCCATCTTCTAAAAATAAATGCAAAGCAGATAGATATTTCAGAAAGAACAAATGAACATCAAGCAAACACCTTCACCTTAATCCAAGCTCCAGGGATGCAGGACTTGATGATAAAATGTTATTTAGCAGCACTTCACCTCTATAAATCTGGTGTCACATTAAAAGGAGACCAGTACATTAAGTTCATCGTATTAATGGGGAAACAAAGCCGTTGGAGGTGGAATAACTTGATCAAAACTTGATCTGGGTTTACCTGTATTGGATTAGACCCATTTCATCCAGAAAATATGCTGTCTCTGACTACAGCCACCAGACACATCCCAGGAAAACATAAGAAAACCCACTTATATATGTTGACAAATCTACCTGTTTACATTATTGTGAGGTGCAGAAGGGAGGCTGATACAATCGGTGAGTTAAATCTTCAGTAAAAAAAAAAAGGCACAGGAAATTATCTTTCCTTTCATATGATACAGGTAGCTTATATGTGTGCTGGAAAAAAAAATACGAAAAAGCTCGGAATTGTAGTTTTAATTACACTGTCACTGTCATGCAACTCACCCTGAAATTAGAGAGCCACCTAAAGAGTTTAGTTAATCTGTCATGTTTCTGAAGGCTGCAACTCAAAGGACATGAAGTCTAGTCTTTAACTGTTGAAATGCAAAGTGAGAAAGTCACCAAAAATATAAGGAACTTGTATAATACTGACATGGATAAATTTCAGCACTGGAGTGACACCCAGGGAAATTTGCCGCTTGATTACCTGAGGCTCAGGTAGTGAATTTCAGCTATAACCAGAGGAAGCTGTAAATTGCTTGCAGTGTTTTGACTGTCAAGATTTCAGAATCATCAGGGACACAGAAAAACCATACTTACTGCTGGTCTCAAGAGATTTCAAGGAAAACAGCCCCAAACTAGAATCAAAATGAAATGTTTATTAACATGCAAGTGTAATCAAACTAAAAACCACCTCCCATGGAAACAGCAGAGGAAGACACTGGTCCTTTCCACCAGATGTGATTTAAACAAATAATTGGTTTGCATTTTTCCATTGGTTAAAAGTCATAGTCTCCCCTGAGTGAGTTGAAGGGGTTCTGCTGGCTATTTCAGCATTCCAATTAGGAATTCTATGGAATAGTATGTCAAAAGGATGATATTTTACATAGCTTCATGATTACCAGAATTTAACAACTTTTGTAGTTTGGAAAGATCTAAGGTTGGTTAGAACTATAAATTTAAAGTAACTGACATTACATAAAATATGCTACCATTTTATTTTTAAACTTAACTGTTGTTAGTTCACTTATTAAGGGCCTCCTGCTAAGTCTAACCACTTTTACTGCTTCGTAAAGACAATGCCAAAAATCTTATCTGGCATTAAAGAGCTGTCATGGACATGAATGCGCTATGCATGAATATTAAATAAATTCCTATCAGACTATGATAGTAAGAATACATAGAGATAATGGTGGACATTGGGTGTGTCATTTCAGCTGAAGATTCAGAGATGATCTCAGTCATCAGAGTTCTAAGGACAACATTGCTTATTACAAATTGTGCTTTAGAGAGCAATTAATTATGTTCTGCCTAGCCCTGGACTGTTATTAAGTGTGCAGTGTTACAACATTTAAACACAGCTCTGAGTCTAAACTACTCTGACACACAAAGTATTCATGTGTTATGTAGAATACCTTCTTTCAATACTCTGAGTGTTCCAGGTCATTCCTGCAACTGCTGTGATTAATAAAGACCCCTTGTGCATAACATCCAAGAAATGAGCCAGGTGTAGCAATGTACAAAAGCTATTGGTATGAAGCAGTAGTTGCTACCACACAGCGTAGCTCTTTCTTGCAATAGGAAAAATAGACCCCACTCTGTACCACAGGCTCTGTTGTGCACTTGCTGGAGAAGAGAAATGGTCAGCTCTGCTGCTGTGTGCACTTACACCTGCCTTTAAAGGGGCAGGTACTGAAATTGAAATAATAATAATAAAAAAAAAAGCAGTGCTTGCTTGTTAAATTATCCTGTTTAGTAATCTCAACATTGCACATTACATATATGATACATTTTTTTTTAATCTTGAATACTTCTGCTGTCTATTTTATTCATTATTTTATAGTACTCTGTTACAAGCTCCATATTTTTAGGAGACAAATACCACCCCTAAAGACTTGCAGTGCATGCTGGAACTATGCATGGGAGTAAAGCCTGAAAATAGACCATCTTTCTGCACTTCAAAGGCGCTAGAATAATCTGGCAGACAAGTGACATTAAAGAACACAAAACAAAGATTCAGAAGCAAGAAATGAGTTGTGGAAAGTAGATCTTAATATTGCTTTAATACAAGTGTACATTTTGTAGATAATTTTTAGAAATGAGGCATAGGACTTGTCTTGGGGTCTCTAACGGTCTTTTTTTATTACTACAAACTGTCTTTAAATCTGCCCTGTGATTCTTACAAGGTCAATCTTTTCCCTTTTCTCTCTGTGACTTCTGTGCCCATTACCTTACCAAACTTTTTGTTCAATAACCTTCTCCTTTGACTTCCTAAATAAAAAGATCATTTCATACTCAGTAAATTAAACACATGGCTTTCAATGTACGTCTCAGAACAGTACACTTCAAGAAAAAGAAATATGTTTTCCAGATAAAACATCAGAATGAAATAAACACAGAAACAATGTGCCTTTGGGGAGTAAGAAAACACTCCAGGGCTGATTATATTTGCCAGAACACTGAACAAGGACTCATCAGATTGATTAAGTCTGTCATAACAACGAATCACGAAGTTATAAAAGACAAAATTCAATATTCTTTCTAAACATAGAAGCCTATTTTTAAACTATCAAAATAGTACTGCATTTAGAAAATCCCTGTTGCTTTTCTGTACAAGTATTTTGAGCAGCACTTTGGTATCAAAGATGCTGTAATAATAAAAGCACAGACACTGCAATGGTAATTTTTCTTTTTTACATGACGTGTATGTGTGGGCCTGTGTCGGGAAGGGAAGGGAAGGGAAGGGAAGGGAAGGGAAGGGAAGGGAAGGGAAGGGAAGGGAAGGGAAGGGAAGGG
>QUSF01000002.1:24873042-24975928 GCA_003676055.1 Chloebia gouldiae
GGCGGCGGCGGGGCCGCGCCACGTCCGCAGGGCGGCGGGGCCGGCGGGCGGCTCCTCCCGACAGCGGGCCCGGGGGCGGCAGCCAGACAGACAGCCAGGCTGACCTTTCCGTGAGAGCCGCTCCTCCAGGGGCTGGGCTGCTGCCGCCTTGTCCTCCGGCCAGGAGCCCCCAGCCGGGCTTTATGCAATGGCTGGCCCAGCCCTTTCCTGAAGTTTCACAGCCGCGGCCGCTTCCTGCGCTGCCAGGTATCGATCTGGAGCGGGCTGTGGCCTTCGGGAGCGGACTGGCCGATGCCGGGGTAGATGCCAGATGAGTCGAATGTCGAGTGTCCAAAACAATATACCCTGCCTTGCTGACTCAGTCAGACTGCCGGGCTCTGTGAATCTGGATGTCTGAGTCTGGTTAAATGTGTCACAGATGTGGCTTTGGCGATGAATGGAATTTTAAAGATTGTATCTCTGGCAAATCTTACAGTGCTTTAGTCTAATTTTTTTTCCTTCACAAAAGTAGATATATATTTGCATTTACCATGGATTCTGTTTCTTTCAAATGGAAAACTGTAGCACATTCCTCTTTCATCCGGAGTCAGTTTATTAAGATCTTTAGGTAGGATGGCTGCACAGTAAGTTATTAAGTCTATGCTTCCTGAATAACAATTGGGAGTTCACACTGTATGATTAATGCCAGAGTTGGCTTGCTCAGTCCTTCTCCACATAAAGTGGAGGTGAAGTGTGAGTGAGCTTCATTTGAGCAACCAGAAATGGCGCTGTGTTTGTAAATTCTCTTCCCATCTGTGTGTGCTGCTATTTTTCACTGTGCACGCAAGTCATGCCGTGCACAATCAGAGACAAGACTGTATTGTCCTAATATAAACTCTTAGAAGTGCATGATACGGATTACACCAAAGATAATGGGTCTTTATATTTTGTAAATAATTCTGCCTAACCATTTCCTAACACAGCTCCTCTTGCCCCATGACAACTGGTTACCATGTAAATGACTGTTCGTAACCAATGACTTTCTGGAAGAAGCTCATTTTTATATTTTATGTGTTACTGGCACTTTGTATTTCCATGCTGAATGTTGTTTGGTGTCGCTTCCTGATACATATATAAGTTATGTAGCATTGGCTTGAGGGCTGTGTTGCTCAAGACTGGAGTCCAGAATTCTCTGATTACTTGTCCTGTCTTCAGAGTTTTCTCCTAACTCTTGCTCAGTCAAAACGTTTGTGTGTCTCTGTAGTCCTCAGTGCCCAGTATCTTTTGCCCTTTCAATTCAGCAGTGCTGACACTTTCAGTTTCCTTTTCATTATATTTGTGTTTGTTAGTGGTTTTATTCACTGTTCTTTTCTTTGGTGCTTTCTTTCATAAGATCAAGCTTTGGTGTATCTTAAATTTTTTTTTTTTTCCTGTTCAGGTTCTGAAGGACCTACCAATATCTTGACCAGGCTGTCTTCCACTAGTACATATTCATTCAGTTTTCAAATTTCTAGTAGACTCTTTTACTTAGGTACCTACTAAAATCTGATGGCACTTTTGAAAGCTTTTTGCTTTTCTCTTTTGCTGTCTCTCTGTATGCCAGAAGCATGGCTTGCTTTCACCCTGGCCTCAAGAAAGCTGGCATGAAAATACTGGGTGATGCAATGTGAGGGATTTGTGGTTTGGTGGTTTCTTTTTATTTATTCTATTCTTCCCTTCAAGTTTAATTTACATTTACTTCATCCTGTTGTAGCAATTTTTATTTTAAATCTTGTATCATATTAGCTTTATAGTGCTGACTATATAGTTTGTATGTTTGGGGTTTTTTTATAGTTGGAAGGAGAAGTGTGGAATGATAAACTTGCTTTAGTTGCAGCTCTTCTAAAGGCACTTGACTGAGATGTGCCCATATATACAGTTTGTGGAGATGTCTTACTTGAAGTTTTGGAAGTTTCCTTCTGGGAAGGAGCGTTGTGGGAACAGTGTTGAGATGCTTCCATTGTACCCCAGAGTCTAGATTTCTGTATACTTCCAGGAGACAGCTCAGCATGCCACTGTGGATTCTTGCTTAAAGGCTGCAGCCAGTTGTTTTTTCCTAATGTGTTTCATGTTTAATCCATGGTGTTTGAGTGCTCATGACTTGCTGCTGTCTGGCAAAGCTGTATTTTTGCTAGTCCAGGAATGCAGGGCTGGCTGAGGCAGCGGCTATTAACGTGGCTCTGTTAGCTAACCAGAGCCTGCCAGCTGTCTGGCATTTCCCAGCCTGTGAGGGCTCCTTCACCTCTCGCAACACTAACAGCATCCCTTTCCTCTCTAGTCGTGTTTGTTATTAGTCTAGAGTTCCCTATGGTCAGTTCTGCTGGAGAGCCTCTTCGTGCTGGATTCTGCAGAAATTAGCATGAAGCTATTTGTCATTAACATGACAAAATGTTAAGGACTTTTGTGTCAGTCCTAGTTCATCATGTCTTTAGTTTCCTTAATGTAATGTATTCTTTTTTTTTCTTTGCAGTGTTGTCCACTTTAGTTTCTGTTACTTTCCTCTCTTTTGTGAGCTTGGCTCCTTTGTCTGTTCTCCTTTGTGCTGCTCAGTAGAACGCTCCAAGTTCTGTGTTTTGTTTCTTTTTCTTGGTCACCTAATTGTGGGGGGTAACATCTTCATGATTAACTCCAGTTGTTTTAGCTGAGTTGCAGGTGTCTTGGATCTTATTCTGGCAGTACTTAAAAACATTGTTTTCAGTATGGTCTTTCAGATAGCTGTCAGTTCAGCATGAGCACTTAACTGCAACTAGTTCCTTTCTCTCACCCTAGGTATTACAGTATCTCTTAAATCTGAAGTATTATATTTACCCTTGGCTTTTTTTCAGATAATCACATCCGAAGGTTGTGGAAATCTTGCAGATTAGACTTGTATATCTAACTGTTATTCTTTGAGGCTGTGAGAATTCTTAAGTAGCTATACATAATTTAAAATCTTACAAATATCCTTTTGACCCTAAAAAATATAATCTGGTCCTATTGGCTCATTACTTTCATTGCATCTACTGGAATGCTGTTGTTGAACTCTTCCTTCATAGAAATAAGACTTTTCTGCTGGCTTTTACTTCTTGCATCAAAAAGGTGATAGAGGCTCCCAGTACCATCCTGTTACTCCTGAGTTACTGAGTTAGCTTTCCTTGTCCACGTATAGGACCACCATATACATTGCTTGCAAAGAAGTTTGAAGCATGCATCTTTCCAGTATTTATTCCATGCTTGCTTTGTGTAAGAATTAGAAAAGCTATTTCTTGGGCATCCTCAAAATAATCTTTCTGTCATTAGCAGTAGTCTTGTATCAAGAATAAATCCATCCTTTGATTTGTGGTCTGCTTCTTCAAGTGTGAGGTATGCAGATACATTGGATGGCTTTGTAAGGTGAAGAAAACAGCTGAGGATGCATCTGCCAGAGTAGCATGAAGTAATAATTGGGATTGCTGACCCTAGCAACAGTTTCTGGAAGTGATTTTTATTCTGTATCTGCCTTTTACCTGTTTAAATAGCTGCTATGAATCTGACTGTTGCTGCTAAAATGTGTTGGAAACTACCTGTTTTAGGGCCATATGGAAGTTACCATATGTCACCTTCAAATGTAAATCTTGCAGCTGTCAGAAAGGCTAGATGATACGTCTGTGGGGAAGAAACCTGAAAATTAAAGGTTCTGGAACTGTCTTTGCAATCATTGAGACTTTTGAAAGAGTGAGGAGCCTGGGATGATATTTGACAAGGCAGTTCTTGTCTGTGTACTGTCTGTTCTTTACATCCCAATCTGAACAGCTGTGTGCATATGGCAATAGATGTTTACCCAGTGTTACCTTACTGGGAAGAAGTTACACTACTGTTTCTGATACTTGTAGGAAATAGTAGGGTATGTTGACAGTATCTTAAGCCACCCTGAAGTTTTGAAAGAGAGGCAACTGAAATTCCTTTGTGATCCTCTTGTTTGTATAGCTAAGTAAAGCTGACAGGAATTGGAAGGATGTAGGAGAAGCTGTATCAGGTACTAGACTATGCTGAAAGCTATTGTAAAGCATTTAAATTTTTCTTACTTTTCATTGTAGAGGGAGGGTAATGCATTTTTAAAATTGTTGTTTCAGTCCTGATATTTGAATCCCTTAAGTAATAACACCTCTTAGAAATCTGTCAAATGAAGCCAAAATAAAAAAAAAAAACTCAAGCTGTTAACATCGGTCAGGGACCCTTTGACTATAGGGGCTATAATTTGCTATTTCTGTATAGTTAGTACCTGCTTACAATATGTAGAAGTCTCCTGGACTTGTGTTCCTATGCTTGACAGCAAGGCTGGTGTTGTTAGGATGATGAAATTAAATACCGAATCAAGTACTTAGAAGTTGAGGTGTGTGATGAAGCACAAAAGGAGATTAGTTTCAAACATCATTAGGAACAGTAATCAGAGTCTTATGCTCTCCATTTACAGAGGCAGTCATGCTAGACCAAGTCTGATGGCCTTCAGTTTACAGACTTACTTGCTTAGATGGACAGTCCTTTGATTCTCCTGAATATCTTGTCCTCTTCTAAGAAAAAACAATGTGAAAGTTCTCTTTGAGCTGAGAGCTGTCTGAGCTGCTGCCTCAGGCAGAATATACCTTTTCTGTCTGTTATGCTTGTATTTGGATGTTGTCTTTAATACCAATGGATTGACTATTAAATCTGGAAATTCATCTCCCTCTCAAGAAATCAATTACCTGAGCTGTCAACTGCTTTAGATTTTTTAAAAACTGTAATCAAGTTAAAATAACATAATTGGAAACTTTCAGACCTTAGTGTAAACAATTGTAGATGTTTTGGGCCTTCAGAGAAGGTGAATCAGTTTCTGGATCAGAAGGAAGTGTTCTGGGTTTCTTGTTGTTTTGTTTTTTTTGGTTTTTTGTTTTGTTTTGTTTTTGGTTTTTTTGGGGGGCTTTTTTTAATGTTTACTCACTTCATACTTGATAATGCTTGAAGCCTGTTTAAATGATCTGTTACCAAAATCTTAGTACATTGACACTGTTGCTTGTTCAACCAGATTAAAATTGGTTTACTTTGGTTAGAATATTAATGAAAATACTTTTCAGTATTTATAGCTGTACTGTACAGTCACTGAATATCTGTATGTGAGTGAAGACTTGGCCTTCTGTCTTAGGAGCAGCAGGTACAGATACTTGGGAGTGTGGTGAGAGACTCAACAGGAAAGATTGTGGTACTAATGTTTGTGTAGCCAGGACTTAAAGTTAACTTCCCTAACAATTAACCAATCCCAAGCATGGTGTCTCTTAGCAGTGAGGAAGAAAAAAAATATAGTTTAAGTAAGGGGGCAATTTAGCTATAGAAAGAAACTGGAATATCCCAGAAATGTTTACAGCTGTTCAGACTCCTTTGAGTAGACATTCAAGTCTTGCATATGATCTCTATGTGGCTAGGAGACCAACTGAAACATTTGTGTATGATTGTCACTTTTTGTGAAGCTGCTTTGCTGTTTACCTGTTTGATGTCTGTTCTTTTAACTGTCTTAATCTTGCCTGTATACTTTAATGGAGAGTATACTTCTTTCTCA
Organism: Chloebia gouldiae; assembly: GCA_003676055.1. Classification (NCBI taxonomy): domain Eukaryota; kingdom Metazoa; phylum Chordata; class Aves; order Passeriformes; family Passeridae; genus Chloebia; species Chloebia gouldiae. Next base: position 24,878,609 of record QUSF01000002.1, read on the forward strand.
AGCAGATGGATAACTCTTACAGCTCACTGCCCTCAGCTTGTGCAAGGCATCAGCTTTTGCCTCACTGTCAGTGCAAGAAAGCTTTGTGACAGCTCACTGACAGAGCTCACACTAGGGCAAGGCCCTGGCTGCTGTACCTCCTCAGTGAAAATATTTCCTGTCCTCCTCCTCAGGTGGCGAAACCCCTGGGAGTACACTAGGGGGAGTAGAACACGGTTGGACTATGCTGGAGGTCAGTTTCACACCTCATCTCCCCTGCAACTTCTAGCCCTATACTGAAGTTCAAACACAAAGTGCTAGCTTACTAGTAGCTGATTGTGCTGTATGAGTATTCTGTACTGGTTGTTGCAGATAGCAGATGTTACTGCAGGTCACTCAGATCAAGAAATTGCTGGTGTTTCTTTGTGTGTTTCTGTTGCAGGGTTCACATTATTCCTGCAAGATAAGCTTGGGAAAGATCATGTGAGCGTAACAGACTGGAACATGAATTGACAGATACAACTGGAGGTCTCTGGCTCTCCAGTGAGGAGCCATTATTCCTTATCCTTCCATAAGGAATAATGAAGGCAAAGCATTTTGATTCAGGGTTGTTCTTACTTAAGCTTAGTAATGAAATTATATGTCTTGAACTCTAATAATAGTAAGGAACTGTATCACTAGAAGTCCTAGTGATAATCTGGTACTTAGCTGGTAGTTTCCTGGCCTTTTTGTCAAAGACAGTGCCTTCAGAGACTCTTAGGGACCAGAAGCTGACTTTAGTCTCTCTCGTGGCTATATAACCAGGATGTTTTTTCTCATTTTCTACTCCTAAATAAAACTACCTCAGTGCTCTTGTTCAGTGCGCTTTTAACCTGTTACGGACACTGGTTGGATGAGACTGAAACTTAGGAATTTGTTACTGTTGCAGCCCCGAGAAAAAGAATTGTTTCCACCAAGAAAAGAGCCCTTGAGAGACCTCATTTGATGGGAACAAAGTATGTCAGCCTTAGCTTAGCACTTCAGAATGGGATGTTGCAATGTTGGGTGACACTGGAAGCCCATGAAAGCAAGGGTCTTGTTTCCATCTCCTGACTATTACAGTGCAAAAAAATATTTTCAAATAAGTCACAGGAAAAATGTTTAGCTTGTAATAGAATTGGATTATTTGCAAAGTTGAGGGATTTTTTCCTGAAGTGGATGCAATTTCTATTGTTCAGGAGTTCAACTTACTTGACTGTGTGAGACCCAGAGCAGCATGATTTAACTTTGAACTTAGCATTGCTTTGACAATAGGCCAGACTAGGTAACCTCCAGACATCCCTCTCAACCTAATTATTTCTGTATCTACTAATAGAAATATTTGTGGGACTTCTTATTTTTATTGTGTTGGAAATCTTTAGATTCTCTAAAGGGTATTACACAGATGCAGAAATCCTTATGTGCTTAGTTTGCTACCCTATGTTCGGAAGTTATTGGCAGTCTTAAGCTTTTTGTGTTGTGTGGACCATAAGGATGGGACTGTTCCTGAAAAGGGATTATTGCTGTTGATGAGACCATGCTCTTGCCTTTTTAAGTGCAAAACACCCCAGTTCTTTTGTTCAGGGCTCCAGGTGTGTATCTTCAAGTTGTCCTGAAGCTGCAGTTCTGTCGCCCTTCAGTGATGTAAAAGAGCTGCTGCTGCAGGATGATGTTTGTACCACTTGGTCTTTGCTTTGTTCCTGAATTTCCTTTTGCAGAATGGAACAATGCTGTCTTCCATCTTTGGTCTGAATGCTATAAAGAAGAAAGAGCAACTGTGCTGCAGACTGTATCATGTCCTTGTACATGATACAGAGGAAGCAATTAGACATATCTATGTGATAAGCAGGTTTTTAGGGAGGTACCCTTTCCTGGGAAGATGACTCCATTTTTAATGCATGTATCCTATAGGATTTAAGAGAGTCATTTATCAGACATTACTCAGGGAGTAGTCAGCAGTTGACTTAGCTCAGGTGTCACATTGTCTTAGACTGGCTCCGTAAGGTTCATTTGAGCATGATTCATCTTTACTTTAAGAACTCTTGTGCTTCACAGTGTCTCTTGTGGCCACAACTAAATTCTCCTAGACATAAAGATTTTCCCTTGTGAACAGGTAAAGTTATTCAGTGATAACTTATTTTCATGTTGAGGTGATTCTGAAGAGTTAGGCTGATGAACTCATGACTAGTTAAATCCGTCTTCACTGTACTGTCAGCAGGTTGTTTGCAGGTATTATGGCAGAGTAAAGTGAGTTAAGACTAAGCTATGATTTTTATTGGCATTGCTGAGTGGGATAGCTCACAGCTGGAGGACTGCAATGGGATAAGTACAGGTGCTTAGGAAGGGCAGGCTGGGATGGTGGTAAAGGGGAGTTGCCATTTGCTGTGAGAGCAGTGGGGCTGCCTGCAGCTTTACCTGGAGATGGGTGAGCCAGTTGAGAGTTTATGGGTCAGGAGCAGTAATGAGGATTTCCTCAGACAGCAGAAGCCTAATGTTCACAGGCTTTCTTGCTTGTAGGGTACTTGTACCATACTTAATTTTTTTTTTCTGGGGAGAAGCACAGCAGGGAATAAGTAATCAAGGAAGCTTCTGGCATTCATAGATGCCCATCTCTCAATACAAGTGGTTGAGGACCTGTTTCTTGCAAACAAGCAATGACAGGTTGAGGATATAAAGGTTAGGAATAGTCTTGGCTGCAGTGGTCATGAGGTAGGAGAGTTCAGGATCTGAATTGCAGACAGCAGAGCAAAGAGTAGGATTACAGCCATAACCTTCAGAAAGGAAGATTTTCTTCCATTCAAGGATCTTCTTGGAAGAATTGTTTGGAAGATGGTTCTGAGCAGAGAGAGCCAGGAAAGCTGATTGACTACCTCTTTAAGCTCAGGTGTGGCATATTGCAACGAATAGGAAATGGTACAAAGGCACCAGGGGTCCTGCTTGAATGAATGAGGAGCTTCTGAAAAAGCTCAGGCACAAAAAGGAAGCATAAAACCAGGTGGAAGCAGAAACATTTTGGCCCAGAGAGAGCCTGGAGACATCATCCGAGCATGCAAATGTGTCGAGGTGAGAAAGCCAATGTCCATATGGAGTTTAATGCCAAGGTTCATGTGAATGGCAACAAGGGAGGTAATTACAGATAATTGGCAGAAAAAAGAATGGAGAAAATGTAGACCTGCTGCTGAATGGGGCAGGGAACTGCTTATAAGGGATGTGGAAACAACTGAGACATTCAACATCGTCTTCACTTTGTTCTTTACTAGTTAGACTTGTTTTCAGTGATTCTAGGCAAGGAAAGTGTACTCTCAATAGAGGAGGATCAGGTTTGGGATCACTTGTAGAAACTGGATGTACACAAGTCTGTGGGCTCTGATAGGATGCAGCCAGGAGTGAGACAGGGTAGCCAAGGTAATTTTGTGGTGACTCTCATTAACTAAGGTCATGGTGACTGTGGGAGTGGGTTTTGGGAGCTGAACTCAAGCAAATCTCTTGCTGTCTCTGAAGGGGGCAAGAAGGAACGTCTAGGGAACTGCAAACCAGTCAGCTTTGCCTCCCTTCCTGGAAAAGTGACAGACCAAATAATCCAGAAACATGAAGAAAAATGATGGGCAGTAGTTGGTATGGATTAATCAAGGGTAATGTGTGATCAACCTGATAACCTTCCACACTGAACTGAGAAAGATGGCTGGCTACTTGGATGAGAATAATGTGTGTTTTCTTACCTTGACCTTTCATGAGGCTTTGGAAACTGTCTTATAATTTCTTCTTTGATAAGCTGATGAAATGCTTTCTGGATAAAGATTGCAAATAGCTTAGAGGCTGAAATGCCAGGCTCAGGGTGGTGATCAACATCCTAAAGTGGAGCAGGGCGGCCAGTCCCTTTTAGTGTAGCTCAGGGATTGTTATTGAGGCCAGCACTGTTTAACATCTTCATTAATAACCTGTGTGACTGGATAGACCCCTCCCTTGGCAAACATGATGGGATACAAAACTGGGAGGAGTGGTTGATAAACCAGATGGATGTGCTGCTACTCGAGAGCAGGCAAATGAACAAGTGGAAGAAATGAGCCAACAGGAGTGTTACAAAGTTCAACAAAGGGAAATGCAAAGCTGTGTCCTTAGGGAGGGGGTGTTGGCAGTGCGGAAGAAATGCTGTGGATCAAAAATTGGTCATGAATCAGTAACACACCCTTGTCACAAAGAAAACAATCAACATCTTTGACTGAATTTCCAGAAGAGAGTGGTCAGTGTGTAGGTCTAGGAGATCCTTTCCTCAGCACTGGTGAGACTGCATCTGTAGTGCTGTGCTGTTCTGGGCTCTGCAAAGAAACAGAGACAGACTGGAGCAAACCTAGCAAAGTGGCATGAAAGGGAAGGTCAGTGTGCCTTACAGTCAAGTAGAGGCTGAGAGCACTGAGGATGTTTAACCTGGAGGGGAGAAGACTGCTGAGGGATTCTTATGCATGTGTATAATAAATACCTGGTGACAAAAGTAAAAGGTGATGGAGGCAGACTTGTCTGATATCTAGTGATAGGACCAATGGGCAATGAATGCAAATTAAAACACAGCACTGAAAGATAAGGTTTTTTGTTGTTGTTTTGGGGTGGTGTTTTGTTTGGGTGTTTTCTTTTGTTTTTTATTTCTGTTTGTCTTTTTTTTTTTTTTTTTCCTCTAGGAAAGGCTGAATAGGATCAGATTACCTGGAGAGGCTGTGAAGTATGCAATGTAGAAGTCCCAAAAATCTGTCTGGGAACAGCCTTAAGCAACCTGCTGTGTTTTCTGTGGTCTGAGCACCAGGGCTTGGACTAGCTGATCTTCCAGGGTCCTTTCCAGTCTCTGCTACTTCTGATCCCTTTCAGTTGTATCACTTACAAGCTGATATGGAGTTCCACTACAGATACCATGTAATTTATTTCCTCTTTTTCCCCATTGTGCAAGTATCAGTCTAGGTCAACTCAAAGTAAATTCTTTGTTTAAAGTTGAAGTCCTTTATGAGAAAGTGATTAAACAGTAGTAAGGATAGACTATAGTAGACCTTTGAGTTGGCAATTCAGAAATCTTGCTGTTGTTTATGCATCCAGAGACAAAAATGTTCAAATCTGGCCATTTAAAGCAACTGGGAACTGAGATGCTATGGCAAAAGGGTTACTTGTAGATTGCATTTGACTGAAATGTTTAAATCTAGCTGGGAGATTACCTTCACAACTTTAACTGCTCTGTGGAGCTAGTAGAAAGTTGCTTAGAGCTAGTGTTCCTTGTGTCAGAAATTTCTCTGGATCATAAAAGTACTGGTTTGAACTCCATGTTATGACTAACAACAATTTCCTCTGGAAGTCTGAGGCAAAAAAGATTCTACAGATCTACAAAAGATACTACAGATTCCTGTTTTCTTTCCATTCTGGCCGCTCATTTGATTATCTGCTGAGAGCTTGGGCAGTATAAGTTCTCTTAACATTTTTTTCTTGAATGGCTTCACAAAAATCCATTCAAAGAAAACTGCTTTATTGTCTTAGTGATAACTTGGCAAATTTAAAATTTGAATGGATACCTACTTATACTCATATTTGTTTACAGTAGACTCTGATTATATGATATACTGCTAGCTCCTGCTTATCTTCCACTGTCCTGTCTTGATCACTTGTTGCTTTCCATTGTATGGAAAGCTTGTATGTCTGAGTACATATTCTCAAGGAGCTCCTGCCCAGTGCGATGAAACAACCCAGTCAAAAGAACCCAAGTTCTTGCCTTGTTTCCTGCTTATCCAAAATAATGATGAGATTTGTCTTCCTCTGACCAAAGAAGCCAGATGCTTTTCTGTTCTGAGGTAATGATCGAAAGAGGAGGAAGAACTCGGAGGAACAGAGAGCATTATTGTGCTGCAAGTCTGTGGTAGATGTGGATATAGGGAGTGCTGATGTTGTAGCTTACGGAGTTTGTGACAAGATTTGTGGGGGAAGCTGATCTCTGTGGTTTTTGTGTTCCGCCTGTCTCAGTCTTAAACTGTCAATTTCCCCTTTCCTCTCTTCAGGAAAGGTGTTTGTTTCTAGTATATGATGGAGGAAAAAGAGCTAGAGACTGTATCTCAGTGCCTGCCACAGTGGAGCTGTGGACAGCCATGTGTGATAGTTGGAGGCAATGTTGCCAAGCAACTGACTTTGCAGGTGTGGTTTGGTAAAGGAGCAGTTCTTTCTCTAAAAGCTGTGTCAGGCTATGGTTTTGTGTTTAAAAAAGAAGAAAAAATTGAGTTGGTAGCTTTCTTGCATGGATGAGAAGAGGAATACAATATTCCACATTCAGCTACTGATTGCTATAGAAGAATCTAATGCATTTTTACTGAAGCCTTTGAATGGAAGTGAATAAAGTTTCATAAATAAAGGTAGGATTCGTAGGATTAAAGGCAGTAGTAGTCCTATAAGAAATTGTGCAAAAGACAGTGGAAGTAATTAATCATGTAACCTGGTATTTCTGAATGCTGCCGAACTTGCACGTGGATTCAAAACATGGCAGTAAGGGACAATCAGGAATGAATGATTATTTGAAATAAGCTCCTGGCAATGTGTGCTGAAGTAATTTAGGTTTAAATTTGTTATTCGTAACAATTTATAGACGCAACCAATGTATTGATAAGAAATTATGCCTTTATAGTATAAGGACTGATGATCCCATTAAGGTGTATATATATGGGGTATTTGTTCAGTTGCCTGTAGAATTACAGAAATATCCCTATAAACATGGCAAATGCCACACTTTATGTGCATTCTTTAGAACTTCTGAGGAAGTGTACTTGAGCACTTAACCAGGGGTGAAACCAAAGGGGCATGTCAGTATGACACTGAGTGCAGGCTTTTTGGTCTTTGTTCTCATTGCCAAGTGATACCTGGGTTATCCTCAACCTTAAATGCATTGAGCTGCTGTACTGGTGTTGTCTGAGGGGGGACCTTTCCATAGCAGCACTCATGGTGCTGTGCTTTGCAGCTCTAGAGGGGTGTTGATGACATACCAGTGTTTCAGCTGGTGCTGAGCAGTGCAAGTGCAGCACCAAGGCTGTCTCTTCAGCCTTCCCCCAAAGGCCACTGGGCTTGAGATGGGTGAAAGTGTGTGAGGAGATGTAGCCAGGACAGCTGGCCTAAACAAACCTAAGGAATGGGCTGTAACAAGTGACAAAGTAAAAGCTAAGAGGCAGCAGGGGAGTGGGGAGGTTTTGTTGCTAGAGTGTTTCTCTTCCAGAGAAACCAACTGTATACTGACACCTCACTTCCTGGGAAGTGGAGATCATCTGCTGATAGGAGAATAAATATTTTTATTCTTATTTCTGCACATGGTCTTTGCTTTTCTTTATTAAACTGCCTTTATCTTGACCCATGGGGGCTTTTATCTTTTCTCCTCTTTGGTGGGTGATTGATGACCAGACAAGATTTATCCACCACAACTGAGGGTTTCTTGTATGTTCTAAGTACAAAGAAACTGTCATTCTCATTAACCAAGACTGTGAAGCCTTGGTTCCATTTTCTAGGTGTTCTGCAGCACAGACCAAGCAACTTCTGAAAGAAATTATGCTAAATACCCCTTGACGCTTGTCTTTTTCACTGCAATTTCTGTGGAGCTTGGGTGTTCATGGAGTCTTTGCTTTAGAAAGGTTACTCCAAAAATATATTTATGGAATGAAAGGATTCTGTCAAATGTTTGGTCTTAAGTGAGAATTTGAAAAATACAACAGATCCAAGATATCGTGCCTGAGAGGCTTGCGGCGTTGGAGAACTGATAACTTCTCAAGCAATCTTAATCCTGCTTTGAACTCATACTCACAGGTCTGTATTCCCGACTGCTTTGGTGTTGTATTCCATTTCTCTTCTGGCACCTGAAGAAAATGATATTTTGAGGAAAAATACTGTACAGCTACAGCTTATTTTCTACACAAAGTACAGAAGATCACTTTGGAAAAACAACTTGCATGAAAAACCCTCCCATTTTCTCTCCCTTTCCTGAAATGCAAATCTAGTTAAATCAGCTGTGAAGAACATTACTTAGAAGTAAATTTGTTCTTTCCTTTCTCAGTCACATGTAGCTGATATAATGATGTCTGAGTATTGATGCTTCTGTCATACTGAAATGTTTAACTGTGTTAGTTTGAATTATATTTAATTTAGTATCATCATGCAGGAGACTAACATAGTTGTAGGAAGCAAGAAGATGCCTTTAGAAAAATGCAAAACACATTTAAGCCTTGAATGTGTGGCATGATGCATTTGAATTGGATATAAATAAACTACTTTGTGGTTTAACAAATTTTCAAGCAGTGGACTGAGCTTTTCCTTAAAGAGTTGGTGAAACATACCTTAGAGTTGTTCAAAACAACAAAGGCCTAAGCAGCGTGATCTAATTAGATCTGATTGAAACATCAAGTTAATCTAAGTAACCTCAGGAAGTCCATTTATGCCAAGATTATAGTCTTTTGTTCACTGACTGAGGAAATACAGAAGTTAAGACCTTCTCTTTAAAAGATAGATCTCACAGAGCATAGATACCTTCTGTTGTGTGCATTGGCTTAAACCTAAATTCAGGGAGGGGTATTGAAGCACTCCAAGGTGTGATCCATTTGCTGAGACTTGGGCGGAATGTAGTATTGGGTTGTAGCTACCCTGACATGCAGGTCCTGGGCATTTGTGGAAAGGGTTTATGTCTATGACATTGGAGTGGAGAAAAGGTGTGATTTTGCCTGTCCTCTTCAGCCTATTCTTTTTCCCTGGTCTTATCTTAATTTAGTACCCTGAACTCCACTGAAAGTTCTGCTCTGAAGATTGATAATATCGTTACAGTAAACTCGGGGCTCAGACCATTTAAAAGGTAGGCTGTTCCTGAGAACTGTGGTATATTAGTGTTTGAGCTGGGTCAATAAGCTCTGTAGGTAAGACAGCTGAATGGTGCAGCCTAAAAATCTGCTTGATCTGATCTACATAACCTGAAGAGGAGGTGAGACAGTATGTAGAGGAGGAATGTAGATTAATGTCTGCAGTGAATGTGGATGCCAGTGGGATGGCAGAGGGATTCAGAAGAGCAAGAGTGAGTAAACTCATGGGTTGAGATAAAGACAGGTAAAGCAAAAGCTGTGCCCACAAGAAAAGGAAAATAAGCAATTAATTCACTACTTAGCATCAGCAGGTGGGTGTTCAGCCTTCTCTAGGAAAGCAGGGTTCTGTCACATATAGCAGTTATGTAGCTATTTACTCCAAATGTCTCTTGTCTTTCCTTCTTTCTCCAGCTTTTATTGCTGAGCACAGTGTTGTTTGCAATGCCCCTTTGGTCAGATGGGGTCAGATGTCCCAGCTGTGTCCCTTTCTGGCCTCTTGCCCACCTCCAGCCTCCTTACTGGCAGGACAGTTTGAAGAGCAGAAAAGGCTTCAATGTTATGTAAGCACTGCTCAGCAATAGCTAAAACATTGGTGCCTTATTGACACTGTTTTGGTCACAGATACAGAACACACTGCCGTAGGGGTTTCTATGAAGAAAATAAACTCCATCCCCACACAAACGAATAGAGCAGAGAGGATTGGTACAAGAAACAATCTGGCTGCTCATCATAGATGTTTTCAGTGTATTTCAACTGTCTGGAGCCTGAAATTTGGCACTTTACTTTGCCTGCTTATGGCTGCTTGAACAGGTGTACTTTTTGCTCAATATAAAGTGACTGGATGGCCAGGTTAAGAGAGTAGTGAATAGAGCCACATCCATCTGGCCACTTGAGGGATTCCCCAGGGCTTAGTCTGTGTTCCAGTCCAGTTAATATCTCTATCAAGGATCTGGATGAGTGGTTTGAGTGCACCCTCAGTCAGTTTACAGATGATACCAGGTTGGATGGGGCTATTGATGTGCTGGAAGGAGGCAGGAAGGCTCCACAGAGATCTCAATCAACATGGGGCTCTATCCATGGGCCGAGATCAGTTGTATGAGGTTCAACAAGGCCAAGAGCTGGGTCCTGCCCTTGGGTCAACAATGCCCTGCAGTCCTACAGGCTGGGGTAGGGTGGTTGGACAGTTGCCTGATGCAAGAGGACCTGGAGGTGCTGGTTTGACAGCAGCTGAATGTGAGCCAGGGTGTGCCCCAGTGTCCAAGAAGGCCAATGGTATCCTGGCCTGTGTCAGCAATAGTGTGGCCAGCAGGAGCAGGGCAGTGATTGTCCCTCTTTGCTTGGCACTGGTGGAGCTACACCACAAATCCTATGTGCAGTTCTGGACACAGGACCCTGAGGTGCTGGAGTGAGTCTAGAGAAGGGCAGCAGGGCTGGTGAAAGGTCTGGAATGCAAGTCCTGTGAGGAGCAGCTGAGAGAGCTGTGGTTGTTTAGCGTGGAGAGGGAGAGGCTCAGGGGAGCCCTAAGCACTCTCTGCAATTCTCTGAAAGGAGGTAGCCGGGTGAAGGTTTGTCCTTTCTCCCAGGCAGCCAGTGACAGGACAGGAGGAAGCGGCCTGAAATTGTGCCAGGGAAGGCATAGATTAGATATTGAGGAAGATTTCTTATCTGAAAAGTTGTTCAGGCATTGGAACAGGCTGCCCATCTCCCCTGCCTGAAGCGCTGAATCTTCATCCCTGAAAGTATTAAAGAACAGGCAGATGTGGTACTTGACCATGGTGAACCTTTAAGATGTCTTTTCCAATCTTGAAGGCTCTGATTCTATGGCTCTTGGCTAAAGAAACTCCAATCTCTGTTTCTCTGCATCTATTTTCAAATTTAGGTTCTTCTTGGAGGGATTAAGGGGGTACATTTACCTTAGTTATGTATAAGAAAGCACATTTCTGGAGTCACTGAGGACTGCACAGAGCTTATGCATTTTGTGGAGTGTTTCTTGAAGGATCTCTTCAGTTATATTTGAGGAAAAAAGGTAAAGGAAATATAATTAATGCAATTGCTAGATAATGTCTCTGGTAGAGAAAGGCTGTTTTTTGTTTATGGCAAACAGGCTACATTATAAGCCTGTCTTGCAGACAAATCTTATCTCTGGGATTTTTGTCATATTTAAAGGAAGAACTTCAGTTACTGATAGAAGGGTTTTTTTGAGGCAGGGGCTTATATAATCTTTATCCTTTGCCTGGGTATGCAGAGGGGTTGATACATCCTAACAGTAATGTAGATTTATAAATTTCTTTTTCTTTTCAGTGATGCTTATACTTAATGCTTAGCTATCAGCTTATGAAAACATTTTGTAAGAGCTCACTGTTGCCCATTTTCCTTTTATTTCTGCATATAAAAGGAATATAAATCGTAAACTTAAAACAGTGCTTTAGCAGTCCCTTGCTGACAAGGGAAAAATTGCAGTCAAGACCTGCTCCAGAAGCTTCCTACTAATACTGTAATATGCTACATAACCTTGTCTTTTTTAGAAAGTACCAAATGCTGCTAACAGGAAATGACAGCTTGCACACCTTATTCTTGCAGCCTGAACTCTGACACAAGCAGTATTATTCTTCACGAGTGAGCAGGCAGGATAAAATTGGACTGCTATCCCTATAGCCACATTGAAATTTTATTTTGAAGCCGTTAGGTTATTGAATGGACCAGGGTTGGCACCCCTGTCATCTCTGATACTTGGGGCACTGACTTTACTTTCCAAAGGGTGCTGTAGCCCCCACAAGGCTGGTAGGAGTGCTGTGGCTGTGTCCTGTGCATGTGTTCTCCCTGCACAGTCACTGACATGTGCTCAGGCTATCCAGCCGTGGTTGCCAGCCAAGGGTCAGGAACTTCTCTCTTGCTGGTTCAGAAGTTGCTCATGATTCTGCTTACCTGGGTAGTGTGAGGATGGGTGAAATCTGAGGTGTGAAGTACTTCCAAGTCAGGAATGCAAATTCTGGGAGATGGTTTTAAAGGAAGTTTCATTGCAAAACACTGAGTTAAACTGATATTTTCATTAAAAATAAGCGTTTTAATTAGGTAGGTGTTCTTTTTAAATCCTGCCATCTGATTTTCAAGATAAATAGGAGGTCTTTGGGAAACAGTTCAGAAAAACCCATCATAATCTCCTTTTTCTTGTAATTTACATGAGGAGGGATCAACTGTGTATATAACTTTATGGTGAACTCTAGATAGTGTATTTTATTTCAGAACTTAGCTTTTATGTCCTATAATCACCTAATATTTGATAAAATGAATTTATTTTGGAAAAGGAATTTGTTAATAATTCTTTTGCTTTGTTATCTTACTAGATTGCTTGTGCCAAATGGCTGTTAGACAAGAAAAAGACCTGTTAATTTCAAGAATAAACTGACATTACCTGTGTATCTCTGATAGCTAATGTAACGAACCAGTCCTCTGATTTACAAACTGCACTTTCATATTCCACACAATTTTCTGAATAAAGCTTTTGCTGTTTGAAATTACTTGGATCCATTCCAGAATTAAAGTTGTTATGAAGCCAGCCACTTGATTTTGTAGCTTAAACATAGAATTGAAGGAACATTCATGTCACTGTACTTCTTTTCTAGGTGAGGCTTGATACAACCCTTGAAATTTCTTTGAAACGCTTTTAGCAATTTTTGATGCTAGAGAAGCAAGTGAGCTGAAGGAATAATTGAAACCAATACGTATTTTGCTCTCTGACTAATAGAGGTGGGACAGAGTTGTGCAGGGGGAAGAGTTTCATTCATGATACTTCTACAGACCCTATTTGGAGTTATGAATAGCTCTGCACTTAATGGATTTTTTGGATGGCTTTCATGAAAAATGGTTATCCAAACCAAAACACAAACTTGGAGGAGTTCTTTCCATGAAACACTTTACCACCTATGAGACACTGGCTAAAAATAGCTAAGCAATGCTTCTAAGGTTTGTCTTCCCGCTGTTCCTGCAGTATATCTTGAACCACATGAATCTAGCTGCTATTAAGCTGGGCTCTGGAACAGTGTACTTCAGTTGTCTTGCCTTCAGAGCAATTTCATACTGTTGAGTTTGCCTTTATTTAAAAATATGAAAACCTGTTACAAACAGTTCTTGTTTGAGCGCCTGTCACACTTTTCTAAATGTGGTAAATTTTAAGTTCTCAAATTCTGGTCTTGACTCTCTGAACACAAGCTTACTAAGCCAGCTGTGAGACACTGCTCACAACTACCATTATGCCCTTTGTTGCCTTTGTTTGTATAAAAAAGTATTTTACTGCATACTTTGACACCTTAAAAGCACATAAAGACTGAGCTTGTGTAGTTTTCCCATTCGTGGGTATGGAAATAAAGCAAGGAAGCCTCTTCTACTGTAAAGGAAGTTATGCTTAATGTTGGAGGAGATGTGACGTGAAAACATGCTTCAGGCTATTTGTTCTGTTTAATCAGAAACTAAATTCAGTGGATCAAACGACAAGTAAATAGTCCTCTATCAGTAGTCTCAAAAGACTTAAGGTTCAAGGGCCTTGAAGAACATTTTGTAGAATAAAGATTCTTGTACTGTGGTTCTTGCATGATTTCCTTTGCTTCAAGATCTTTTATACTTTCAAAGGTTTGCTTAATTCACAAAGTCTCTTTCAGTGGACATAAGCATTGCAATTAAGCTTTTTGTCTTGGAGGTGAGTGGGTGCTGTTTTCTTGCAGGATTTGTTTCAATCCCCCCACCCCATCGAGCCCAGGAGTCTGTGGATCAGAAATGGAGATGATGGATCTACCTTTTGTATTAAAAACTTGGCAACTGCCAATGAAATTAGTAAGAGATGGTCTTTGAACCAGCAGGATTAGACTGCAAAAGCATGATGCTAAATTATTTGTTGGAGCACTTTGGTATTATTTTGATTTAATCGCTGTCTCTAATGTGTTGTATTTTAAGCAGAGAAACTTGGAGGAATCTCTTTAAGTTCTGCCTTGTTCTTTTATTCTTTCCTGAGTTGCCACTGGAGAAGGGACTGTTTTGTGCTGACTCTGATCTTCTTGTATTGAATTGCATAAAATACAACTGCTGCTTACTTGTTTTCCTTCTTTTCTTTCTACCTGCTATGAAAGGGTGCTTGTCTCCTGTCTACAATCTTTATTTGTATCTTACAGATATAAATATATTCCTAACTTAGTTGAAATCTCAAGTAGCAGAACACTTGAGCAGTATGAATTAAGTGCTGGGGTAATGCAAAGAGAGAGAGCACTACAATCAATCCAGTGCTTGGATTGATGCAACAGTCGAGGCTTTCTTTGGCCAAAAGTGATAGTTTTAGGGATGAGTCAGGTGTGTCGATTTTCTTGTAGTTAATTCTCTGTTCCACAAGATGGAGCCAGTTCTTTGGGAAATCAAGTCCGTCAAACAGCAGCAGGATTTGGGGAAACAAATGAGAGTTAAAGTAACTTCACTGCACTTATGGGTGAAGGACAGGCAGGGTGCTGTTGAGAGAAAAAATGAATTGTAATCTGTCAGAAGTCTTTAAAGATGTTGGCTCAAGATAAGTTTGCTACAGACAATATTAGAGATGCAAAGTTAGTACTCTGTTGTGTGTGATGCTTGGCTTCCTTCCTTGTAGAATTTCTAACTGGTAACTGCAAGAATGTAAAGTGAAAACTAACTCCATGTTTATGTGCCTCTATCATACAAACCATATTTAAAGCTATTTTTGGGAAGATTTTTTCATTTAAAACTTTGTCTCAAAACATATTAGTTTCCTGGCAAGCTGGTTTTATGCACATATTGTAAAGGATGCAGAATTGTTTGCTGAGATGTAAAATGGTTGTCATTCCCTTTGGCGACATGTGTAAAATTGAAAGGCTTCATGCTTGCTATTTTCACCCCAATTCAGACCTCTGTGTTCTCACTAAAGCTTGAGATGGTTCGTGAGAGGGGTCAGTACCTGTATTGAGCAAAAGGAATATTTCAGTATTAACTGCAGTTACAGAAAGCTGAACAGAGGGTGCGGGACTGATGGAGGGAAGGAAACTCTGAATTGCTGTAGTAAGGGAAGCAACCATCATCATTTGACTTCGTATTCAAATCTGCAGTTGCCTTATTCTTGTTCTTTTGTGCATGTCTCCCAGTTATGTCATGTTCAAATACTTTTCATTTTCTTTTGCCTCTTTTTAGTTCATTCTGGTCTCCACTGCTTGCTTTTTTGTATTTCCTTTTTCTTTTTTTTTTTTCCTTAGCATGTTTGTGTGACAGGTTCTCCTACTCTGGCCCAGTCTTGCCTGATATTTATCTTGCTAATTTCTAACTGTAGCTGGAAGCTGAGTAGGGGATGGAGTGCTGATTGAGATGTTTAAAATAGTTAAAATATTTTTTTAACTAGTCAAATGGAGAGCTAAAGCAATGCTTCAAGCTGTATTGACTGCTTGGATTCATATACAGTTAGTATATGAGGCTTTCCATTTTTTGTAATGATGAGAAAAGTACTTTTTCCTCAGCATTTTAAATGAAATGTACTGTATAAGCCTTGTTTTGTACCTGATGCAGTACTATGCATATGCTGTACAAAATAAAGCTTGGGCAGTTGGAGTAAAACTTGTATCTTGGACAAACACTGATGTACTTTGTGTTTTATTTCCTTTGACAATGCACTTACCAGCTTCAGCATTACAATTCTCATCATTATGCTCACCCAAAGATGTATGTCAGCTGTACTCACAAATAGATGGTTGTATCATGTAGAAGTGCATTAGGAGAGTCAGCAATGTATGAATTTTTATTGTGGCTTCTTCAATCAGCTTATTTCTAAAATAATGGAGCAGAAAACATGGTCCTTACTGAGTGAGTTAATGGGGACAGAGAAGAAAGTGGTATTTGGGAGTACATGCACAAACATTAAGCATGTGCGAATTATGAGTCCAGTTTAAATAATATGAAGGAGAAATCTGTCAGCAAAAAATGTATCTTGAAAAAAGGAAAGTGTGAGGGAAAAGTGGGAAAGATTTTGAAATATGTTGAGAGTAAAGCTTTCGCCTCACCAGGGAATACGTAAAAACGATGCCTTTTTCACAAAATTCACACTTTGATGAGCACTTTAGAATGAAAGAATGTCATGTGAGATTGGATAACTTTTTCAGAAATTTTAAAATTGGCTTGAAATCAACTTATCTGAAGAATTTTAGCTGAAATTATGTAAATTGCTTTCAAGCTCTTTTTTGCTTAGGTTTTAAACAGCTGAAGTTGGTTTTTGAAATGTTCACAGTTTTTTAATAGCTGTAGATATTTCTGTGGGTAGGGAGAATGTTGGTTCTACACAATAACTATACTGGCATGAAGTCTACTGTAACTAGAAATAAACTCCAGGATTTTTCTTAAATTCATGTGTTATCTAAACCCGCTGAAAACTTAGATATAACAGACTACATTGTTTCTTGGTAGCTACATATTTAGGTCATTCTTAGAGCCCAGATGGTCTCTAATAAAGGACTCCTTAAATACCTTAAATATGTCACAGTTAGTGTTGTTTCTATGCACCTGATTGAATTCTAATTTGCAATGTCCCTTTGGTCATTTGGGGTCTCATGTCCCTGATTCTCCCCTCCTGGCCTCTTGCCCACTCCCTGCCTGCTGGGTAGGGATAGAAAAGCAATTCTTGACGGTGCAAGCACTGTCCAGCTATAGCCAAAGCATTACCAGCACTCTGTTGGTCACAAATCTAAAACATATCTCCATAGGAGCTGCAATGCAGCAAGTTAACTCCATCCCAGCCAAGCCCAATACTGGGAAATGTTGCTTGGTGTTTTTAATTTAATATAATAGCCAAGACTCCAAATTAATTTTTGTGAAGCTATATGATGGCTCAAATCCACCTTTCTGTTTAGCTCTTACAAGAAACTTGCACTTGTGCTGTGTTTAAGTTTCCAGTCAAAATTCATCACTCCTTTTTATGAAGGCAACTGAATTTCAGTTGTCAGTAAGACTAAATACACACAATAAACCTTGTGTGCCTAAAAAATAACCTCATTATTTTAAGGATTCTTTAAATTGTGTATGACCTAATGCATTCAGAATCCTGACATGATTTCTCTGGAAGACAGCACACACCTTCACAGCCACCGGTTAAGAACTGAAATAGGAATTTAGGTCTTACCAAGAGATGATGTATAGAAATATGGTAAAGAAAGTTTAGCGTGAAGAAAAAAAAAATTATTATTCTCTTGGAAGCAGCAGTCTGTCTTTGGGTTGCTGAAGGTTATTCCTTTGTTCAGGTGCGCAGTGTTCCAAGGACTTCACAGTATTCTGGTATATAGTCTAGTACAAATATTGGTCATTTTCAGTCCTATGGCCTTTTTCCTAAAATTAACTTTAGTAAAGGGCGAAAGAGACTGAAAATATTTTCAAGCAGTTGTCTATATCTTAGATGATTAAAGAAATAATTTTAAGTGTATTTTTATATCGGACTGGTGCAGCAAGCTGCTCTAGTGTACGTTGACACTTCTAGCAAAAATTCAAATGACTTTCAGAAGAACAAAATTACAATTCTATAAAAACTTACATCAAACATGACAAGTATTTAATATTATTTTTGGCTGACTCAAGTTTCGGTGTATAGTGCAGTTCTTGGTAGGTAAGATAGCGTTACTAATGATATGTAAAGGTGTTTTAAATAGTATAAAATAGCAGTCACCAAGATTCTTGATGCTTAGTCTTCATTTCTGAAGCCAAGTATCTGTCTTCTTAATTGGCTAGCAAAAATATGTGCAGCAGTTAAACCAGGTTACAGTTACATCTGGTTTCCTTTAGAAAAATTATCTTTAAGGACCCAACAAAAAGAGACTTGTAAATATTTCTATTAGTGCAAAATATTTCCTGTGTTCAGAAATAAGGATCCTGACTTAATACAGAATTGACAAAACTGTACATTGTTTATTGAATCACTCTGAATTGCTGTTAAACATTTTTCACACAGAAAAGTTTGCAGCCTAGGCTTTAGTTGACTGTTTGGTTAAGTCAGGCATAGCTGGTATGATGAACACACAGAAAATATTTTCTGATTTCTCTTGCCTAGTGCTTAACTGTGATTATGATTGATTTGGATTAATGAAAACATTTTTTAATTTAGAGTGTTTAATATTGCATATTATCATTACTCTGAATTAAATTCAGAGGTTACACTTGAATATTTTTATCTGACCTCAGGTTTGCCTGTTATTCCACTGTTTAATTGGTTCTTTCATTGCTTAAATAGATTTGATTTCCAAAATTTATATCATAAATAAGTACTAATTAATGAAATTCGAGCTTTTGGGAAAATACAAAACTACTCTTTTCCAGGAGAAAGCCATCTACTTCAAAAGTTGTTGTACTTTTTGTTAATAAAGTTTCAATATGTATTCAGTGTAATATTTTAACTACAATTAATAATCTCGCTCTTAATTTATTTAGACTTCAGTTATTTCAAGTCCTCCTTCCAGTCTTCTCATTAATGTAGAATTTGCCTGTCTGGGATCTCCTAGCTGAAGCAGTACCTGGAGAATAGGAAATTAATGTAATGTGTAGTTGTACAAACTCATTCATGGTAAAAGGTTCATAGTGGTTGTGTAAACACCCTATAGAGATAAAAACTTGGACAGCATACAGGTACTATAGTTAAACTCCTTCTGTCCCTAGAAACCTGATCAAACTGGCTGCAGTATTTAGAAGGCACGTGGGTTATACTTCAAGGGGAAAACTGGAGAAGCTGTTGGGTACACAAGACTTTATCTTACCTGTTTCTAAACTGTCATGGCTAGATTAATGTTTTGCATAAACTGAAGTACTTGATCTACCTTAGTGGAGTGGCTACGAAAGGTTTTTTTATTAAGTTTCTTCTGGTGCACTATTTTAGCTGAAACTTGATTAATAGGTCGAGGCAAATGACCTGCAAAACTCTATCCTGCAGCACTAAAACTAAAAGTGAATTAAATTTTAAGTGAGGCCTTCTTGTAATATAAATCTACCAAGTGTGAGTATTTTCTGTCTGTAGTGTTTTATAGGGGCAAATAAAAAGGCAGATCAATAGGTTGCTAGTTGTTGAAGTATTTAAGACACATTGCAAACAGTCTCACCATTCTTACCTAACTAATAGTAGTTGTAACGTAAATTGCCATATTGGAAAAGATGTGTTAGTTTTGGTCAGTAATTCCTAGATCTTTTGACCCTTGAAATCCAATTTTATGATAGTAGCACTTACTTTGAAGGCTACCAGTCATTTTAATGATTACGGTCTTAAAGGTCAAGCAGTGGATATCAAATGTTCTGACTTTTTGAGATATTGAACAAGATAAATTAAAAGCAAGGTGATTACGCAAAATATTGCTAATATGAATGAGGAAACCTGTGCATGTGTCTTGGGAATTTCAAATACCAATTCTAAAGAATGGAGTCTAACTGAGAGGATTTCTCCTGCTTCCTTGTTTTGGCTATTGCTTGAACAGTGCTTAAACACTATCAGAATTTTTCTTTTCTCGTTCTGTTCCCCAGAGTTTAAAGGCTTAGTGGTGGGTGGGTGGGAAGCGCAGCTGAGATGTCTGCTGACTTGAATTGATCACTCTATGCCATGTGATAAAGTGCTTAAGGAAAGGTAGGAAGGACAATGTTGGTTATGGTGGTGTCCAAAACAAGTGTGGGTGCTGAAGCACAGCTTTTTAGAAAGTGGCTGGACAGCTGTCTGGCCATGGGAAGTAATGAAGAAATCCTTTCTTTTTTTTCCCCTTGGTCTGCAGTTTTTGCTTTACTAATAAAACTGTTATCTCAGTCTGCAAGTCTTCTCACCTTCCTGCTCTTTTCTCCCTGTCCTGTAGGAGAGGAGAATGAGTGAGCAGCTCTGTGGGTGTTTGCCAGGTCAAACCAACACAGTCCTAAGCAAAAGATCATGAGAGGGAAGCATAAAACTCTTCTGTAGGTCCCAGGAAAGTGTTGTACAATACATTGATATTGAAATGCAAATGGCTGCAGTTGCACTCCAAATGGAGTTGTCTAGGGGCACATCTGTCGTACAAAAGCAGAAAATAAATGTTTTCCAACTCTTCAATATGCCTTCTTGCTTTTGATGGTAATTATTTAATCTTTTAACTCCGTAGAGCTCAGAACTAGATGGACTTCAAAGGAGTATTTTTAACAGTGGTGATGTACAGGTCTGGAATAAAATTATATAAATGTGTTTAATTAGAGAATGAATAGTAGTTTCAAGTGAAAAATCCTGATGGATATTTTTATCAGTTGGTTTTGCAAATCTCTGTATAATCATTTCTTAAGAGATTGCATGCTACTGTTGTAGAGCCTATGCTATATGAGGTATTTGTTTCAGTAATATAAGATTGCCCTGCAGTTAATTTCAAGTTAAGTATAGATTCATGTCTTAAGTTTTAAAATGGAACAACTTCTACTAGTTTCTGTTGGTGCCTCATCTGAGGCATAGCCATAAAGATTATTCAAGATGCAAGCAAAAATCTTATTGCTAGTAAGCCAACTTCAGAATGTTTGTTTGTTGTATTGTTTTGGAGGTGGACACAACATATAACTTTCTAGGTAAATCTGACTATTTAATGTTTTGTGACATTATTTAGAAGTAGAAATCTGTGAATAAACTTGTTAACACTGGAAATTGTTAAAAGTAATAGATATTTTAGAGAGGCAGAGGTAAGCCTTTATTCAAGCCTGTTTGCTCATGTTATCGGTATAGGATTATGCCAGAGAAAACCGTCTGTATGTAGAATTCTGAAAATAATTTATTTATTTCCCCGTTCCTTTTAGGACCAAGATGGGCTTCTTGGAACACTGGTGTTTTTATCTGCATCAGATGTGCTGGAATACATCGAAATCTTGGGGTTCATATATCAAGGGTCAAGTCTGTCAACTTGGATCAATGGACGCCAGAGCAAATACAGGTAAAGTATCTTCAAATATGTTTCCAGTTTGGAAGGGATTTTAGGTGTCCTTTCAAATTCTGAAAGGATTTGCATTTATCATGATGCCCTGATTACATGTTTTACAATCCCATTAGCTTTTGCATGTATCATACTTCTACTGTAGTGAACCTAAGTTCATAAAACTCTCTTCAAAAGTTTTCTGAACTCTTTCATTTCTGTATCATTTTAGAGATATTCTACCTTACCCCAGGGACTCTGAAAACTACGTCTTGGTTGTATATGTAGAAAATGTGTTGCAAGCCTTTTTAGTAAGGGACAGGATGTTAGCACTCACATACCTGTGTGATGCCTGTTTGTGTTCTTTTGGTGTATCAAGCATTGACTCTTCCAGGTATGCTCCAGTCTGAAGCCTCTTCCTGCCATCAGGCAAATTTTATTACTCTTTGTCTTCCTGGTCTGAAGAGCCATCCTGAGAGATCAAAGCTTGTCTTTCCCTGGATGGGTTAGTTTACACTGCAAACAGGATCCATGTTGCTAGCTTTGTCTATCAAGTCTGGGCAGGCAGCCCTCCCGTGCCTTGGTCGTATCTCCCAAGACCTATGGTTACAGGGAGGTCTCCAAGTTAGAAACTTGTAATGTCATTTAAGCACTCCACAGTAGCATTCTTGCTGTTTCAGAGTTTCAACTATCAATGGACATGAACTGTTTTCTACCACTTTTCCTCAGTGCATGCAGGAAATGGGAAATACTAAAGCAAGACTACTGTATGAAGCTAATCTGCCAGAGAACTTCCGAAGACCTCAAACAGATCAGTATCCTTTTTGTTTTGGCTTTCACATTGAAATGACTTCTAATGCAATTGAGATGTTATGAGTGTTTCAAGGAACTGCTACATTTGTCAGCTTATGTTATTTATTTCATTGACATGGTTGTATAAGAAATGACAGTGAAAGTTGAGAACAGTTCAGAAAAGATTTAAATCACTTCAGTCATAGCAAATCTACTTCATAATGAGATTTGGCAAGCACCATTTATTTTTGCTTTCAGAAGAGGTGACTTCATAAATTCCCTGTATATAGGAAGTTAGAGTGGTATTGGAGAGCTCTTGAATATTTTCTTTGTCTTGAGTAACTGCCATCTGAAATTTAGAAGCATTTGATCAGGAAATAATGAGCTGAATGCTACACTAAAATAAGCCATTGCATCTTACTCCAATGAAGCATGGATTTCTTTCTCTAGGTGACTAGCATGGGAATACATAAATAAACCCAAGCTCTCTGAGGGCTGCCAGTTGTGTTTATGTGTGGTTATCCTGTGTACCTGGACAGGATGGATTGCAAGAAAAACTGTCTGCTGGCAATAAATAACTCACAAAATACCTTTACTGAATCACTAGGATAATATATATATAATAACATTAATTTAGATCTGGAATTTTTTCTTGATTTAGTGAAGTTACTCCATAGGTAGGATTTACTTCACCTGATCTTATTTTAAGTCTTTAATTATAATGAGATCCTAAATATCTACTCTTAAGTGAGCTGTCTTTCCCCAGCTACAGGAACTGATAAACAGACTTAGTTGTAATTTGCTCTAAATTTTCTGTAAACAAAGATGATTCTGGTTCTTCTGTTTATTAGATACTACACTCAATATGTTATGACAGAAAATTTTCTTTTTTTTGGGAAGTTAGACTCCTCATTAAAAAATGCACTTGAGTAAAACAGATACTTTTTTCATATTCTAGTAACTTTTTCATTAAACATACATCCTCATAAGAAAAGAATCAGATATCACCATTGTATTCCAGCTGTAATATTCTGTAACTTTATTTTAGCCATAGGATGGAAATATTTTGACTAAAACTTATTCAAAAATGGATCTTGAAGATTTTTTTTTTGCTGAAGCTAACTTAAATTCACTGGTGCTACTGCAGGAGAAGTAATAATGCTTTAAGCTTGTCTTCTCAGATCAGAACAAAAGTCTAATTTTTAGACTTTCAAAAAAATACTTTTTTTCACACTGTATGTCTTGAATTAATTACATACCTTTTGAATACTTGTGGACTAGCTGCTGGACTTAGTCAACTGAATATACTTCATTACCTGTGTTTTCTTTATTAACACTGTACTGCCATGAGAGGTAATTGCAACAATTTCTGATTTATTTCTCAGTTTTCCCATAACTTTGGCAGCTACTTACCTACTTGGCATTCATGACAATCTGTTGTGTTATGGATGTTTTTTGCCTTTTTTATCTGCCCATTGTATCGCTGCAAAATAGTAGTGATGCTTAGTATGTGTCATCAGTGTTCTGCTTGTCAATATACTTATATTCTGAACATTCTTTTGGATAAACACTGGAAATATTTTGCATGTGATGATCAATTTTGTATATGTTCATGTATTATTGTTTAACTTCTTGTAGCACTATAATATGCTTCTAGTTTTAAGGTAGTAAATCAGAGACACAGGAGGAATGTGTTTGTGGGATCTGCCCAAAATCTTCTGCTAAAGATCCCTCCTCATTTCTGCTTCTTAATCACAAGAGTGACCTTTCTAAGCTTTTTTTTTTTCCTTCTCTGGTACTTGGCAGGGATGCTGTAGTGTAGAAACTAACTTTTAGGATTGTTATTATTTTTTTTTGTATGACAGCTTTAGTTTCCTGTTGAAAAATGTTTTTTTCCAGCAGCAGTAAATAATTTTTTTCGCACTATTAATACTAAGACAGATGTACCTTCAAAATGCTCAGGATGCCCTTTGCAATTTATATATATTTGGAAAGAGGTAGAAAGCAGTGTTTTGATTTTTGTAACTTTTATGAAACTGTCTTCAGGTGACATTTGCATACAGTTTGAAGCCATGATTTTTGACAATATAATTTAATGCACAGAATGAAGGGACTGAGTGCTCTGAATTGAGTGTTACCCTTAGCTCCACATACTGTGTCCTAAGATTATCTTTACATTGATTGAGGAAAAATGCTTTGGAAGTTTGAGGCAATGAGTCTGAGCTTCCACAGTTGCAATATCAGTTTTTGAATGGATAATCACATTGCTGGACAAAGTAGTTAAAATTTATTCTTCAGATCCTAGAGATTCAGCTTTACTAAATGTAAAGTATTCACACTGCTTTGGATGAGCTGCTTTAGGAAGCTGAGAGAATAACTGAGGAAAACAACTGGCTGAGCTACTGAGTTGCATTTAAGCATTTTGCATCTGAGCTACTGAGTTGTTAGTCCTGGTTTTCTACAGCAATATGCTTGCTGCTATTTCCATCTTTGCTTCAATATCGTTTTATCACTATCTGTTTTGGCTTTTTTCCCCTTCCACAGAGATGTTTATTTTAACAGGAGACTCTCATGGAGGACGTAGTGATCTCAGAGAAGTTTTTATGATCAGCATTTGATAAATGATATAACATGCAAATCAGAGAACAGGTACATACATTTCACCTCTTTTATGAAGAGAAAGTATTTTTTCCCAAGTTAAGATGGTAAAATAATTATATTTACAATACATGAGTACCACTGTTCAAGTATTTTCAGTCCTACAGCCATGTAGATTATAAATACCAGGTGAAAATGTCCTAACTGTGAAACACTGAGTTATTTATACTTTATCTTTCTCATATTGTTTTATTCAGTGATTAAACTGATTAATTTTGTTTAGTACAAGGAAGTTCAATTTGGGTACTGCAGCAGCTGTTCTGTGTAGAGTGGTTGATGTTGCTATTTATATGAATGTATGTTTTCCTTAAACTAGCTACTTCCAGAGCTGTGGAATTTTTCATCAGGGATAAGTATGAAAAGAAGAAGTATTATGATAAAAATGCAGTTAATGCCTTCAATGTAAGTAAGCACTTTAACCAGGAATTGTCACCTATTTTTTTTGAAAGCTGTGTAAAGGGAAATGTAGCAAACATTATGCGTGTTAAAATGCCTATTACATTTGAAAACCTTTTTTACTCAGAGTTAAGTGCTTTCTTTTCTATCTTTTGAAGACTAAGTTCCATAAGTTTTACTTACATTGTGTATTACATTTACATCAACAAAGCATTATGATCCAACTGGTAGCTTATATTGTGGTTTTCACTCATGGGTATTTCTTTAACATTATAGTTTTAGTCTTCTTTATTTGTCATTTTCCATGTTACAGGGGTAATATAGGATTACTATTTATGGTGACATGATCTTCCCTCATTCTCTGTAAACCTTGATGAGAAACTGAATTTGACTCTGTCTCTATGCAGCTAAGTTAAAAGTTTACTAAAGTTGCACAGAGGTTCAGGAAATTCATACTTTCTCAGTTAAAAAAAAATTAGTACCTCATCTTTAATGTAAAATAAAACCTGTAAAAAGGCAATCTTTCTTCAACTATTTTTTTAATCTAATACAATGGCCCTTATGTACAAGTAATGAGGAAAAGAGTGAGGTCACTGTGCTGAGTGAGGATAAAGGTTAGCTATGTAGGTATCATCATAAACAATCTCTACAGCTTTTAATAAAAATAAATATATAAGAAAATGCATATAGGAATCACCTTATTCAGGCTGGATGATGACTCGGCTGAAGTAGATTTCAAATACTTTTAGTCTCAAAAATTATGAACTGGTACAATCTATTCCACTACATGAAGTGAGAATATGTTATCACATCCTGACAATGTTTAGAGAATAGGAAACGAAGTTTCTGTATTTAAGAAAGGGAATGAATTATACATGGAGCAGAAGCTTCATGTAACTCTTAAGTTCACTGAAGGAAAATAATTATGGATCTACATTTTTCATATTTCCTAAGACATTGTGTATAATTTAAGAAGTATGAACTTAGGCAACGGGCTAAAATATGCTGTGCGTTTAGAGATTGTGATGACACACTTTCCAGAAAGTTATCTTAAAGGAGATGAAATCTGTAATACATTTACTGCACTAAAAGGCATCTTAAGAAATACAAATTTGGATAAGAAAGGTCACATGAGCACTTCAGTTTATAGTAGCCAGCATTCAGAAGCATTCAGTAATTATTGTGGAGGGAGTGTTTGCCAGTTACCTCTCCCAAAAGTGCAGTAAACCAGCCTACTGGGGTTTTTTGTGGTCTATGAAAAGTTTTGGAAACAAGTGATAGGAAGTGTTTTTAAAATATGCTAGTCAAGATAGGCATCAATAGAGGGCACTGAAATTCCCTACAAGAATTATGACATGAAGGCAGGGATAGAGAAAGCAGGGTAAATTATTTTCAAGATCATTTTGTTAGAATGGGTTAAATTATAGATTTGCAGAATACCAGAATAGCAAAGTTGGAAGCAGCCCTTGGACATCATCCTGCTCCAAGTAAGAGTCAGCTAGAACAGGTTGTTGAGTCTCATATAAAATTGAGTTTTGAATGTCTCCAGGGCTGGAGACTCCAAGACCTCTCTAGGCAACCTGTTCAGTATTCAACCACCTCCAGAGTAAAATAATGAAATAAATTTATTCTTATGTTTCAATGGAATTTCCTGTGTTTCAGTTTATGTTCAGTGCCTCTTGGTCGTGTTTCTGAATGTCACAGGCAACAGTCTCTCTGGTTTAGTCTTTGTTACCTGCTGATTCCCCACCCTCCAGTTTTCTTTCCTCCAGACTAAATAATCTGAACTCACTAAGCCTTTCCTTGTCTGAAAGGTGCTCCAGTCCTTTAATCATCTTAGTTTGTCTTTGCTGACTTGCTTCAGTGTGCCCTTGTCTTTCCTGTACTTGTGAGCCCAGAATTGGCCATGGTGGCAAGCTCACATCCAGCTTGTCCACCGGGACCTCCAGGTCCTTTTCTGCAAATCTTCTTTCCATCCACTTGATACTGAAGCCATACTGGTGCCTGAAGCTACTGCACCACCATATGGTGCAAGGCTTGGCGCTTTCCTTTGAACATCAGTTGACTCCTGATGGCCCATCCTGCTAGTGGTGCCTGGAATGGCAGTACCCCATATTAGTGCATGAACTACTCCTCGTGTTTGTACCCTTTGCAAACCTGTACTCTGCACCACTGCATGGCTTATTACTGAAGAAGTTAAATGGTGTTTGCCCCAGTATCAGTGCCTGGGTGTACCACAAGTGGCAGCCCTTTAGCAGCACTTTGCCAAGCATTGGAATAAATGAAGGAGTTGGAGAAGCCAGACTGGATTTTCAGTAAGCCAGCTGCATTCCCAGTAGCTCCCCACTTCCATAAGTACTTCACACAGCTGGACCACATAGCTACAAGTTGCTATGTCCAAGTAAACAAAACTTTGCCAAAGATGGAATCTCTAGTGACTACCTTGCCAGTTTAACATGGATCATGAAAATGTAAATGATCTTGCATGCAGCAGAGCAAGCCACTTAGGGGGAAAGAAGGTGTTGTTCTGAAGTGCAGGGAAATTCTCACTAAAGACAATTTTCACTGGAACAAATGCAGAGAACACTGGTTAGGCTGGACAGGAGAAATGGAGAGCAATTCAGTAAGATTAAAAGCATCTGTTTTGTTTATCCAGTGTCAACATTTAACTAAGCCATAGTGACTCACTGTAATATCTCACAGAGGTGGTTATTGAAAAGAGAAAATAATATAAAAAAAAAAAAGTGGCCAACAATAGGTGTGGATGGTCTGGGTTAGAGCTGTGAAAAAATACGTTTTTCTCAAGTCTGCTAAATATATCTGTATTTCTCAGAACAGTGTATAATTGTGTCTATGTTTGATGTAATATTACAAATATCTATAGCTCTCCACATGTTCAGAACTACAACTGGCTTATGCATAAGCATCATCTATTCCTGTAATTAGGATGGTAACTCTGAAGAGATGGAGAAATGCTGAGTGTGTTCACAATATTGACAGAAGAGCAGTACTGGCTTCTTTCATAGCCAACCACTGCTCTGTTTTGTGAAACACAGGATTCTGGATCTCTGTTATAGGTGTCCAGTGTTACAGCATAGAATAGGGGAGTGTTGTGGCTTCACCCCAGTCAGCAGCCAAGGGCTACACAGCTGGTCGCTCACTCTGCCACCAGCCGGATTGGGAAGAGAATTGAAAAGGGTAAAAGCCAGAAAACTTGTGGGTTGAGATAAAGACAGGTTAATAATAAAACAAAAGCCATGCACACAAGCAAAGGAAAATAAAGAATTAATTCACTGCTTCCCAAAGGCAGGCAGGTGTTCAGCTGCCTTGTGTAATGGTGACTTGGCAACAAATGGCATCACTCTGAATGTCCCCCTTCCTCGTCCTTCCTCACACTTGATATACTGAGCATGAGGTCTTGTGATATGGAATATCCCTTAGGTCAGTTTGGGTCACCTGTCTGTTGCCCTGTTCTTTTGAACATTTTAAAGTTCTTCTAAAAGTTTTCTATGCCTTCTGATGTTTACATATTTCTACTGGAGTTTTCTTACACTGTTCATGAAAATAATGATTGTTTTGCATTCTTCTTTGTGGGAGGAGATTATTGATAGACTGTTAGTTTGACCAGTGTGGTTGGAGAGGTGGCAATTTCGTCCTCCAATCCACTGTCACTTTTGGAATTCTGTATATTGCGGAGTCAGAAAATAAATTTCCTCTCTGCTTTTTTCTTCTTTTGATCCATTGGGAATGCGTGAGTTACTTTGTGTCGTAGTGTGACACCTGTCCAGGCTGTGTCCTCTCCCAACCTCCCATGTAGCCCCAACTTCCTCGCCAGCCTGGCAGTACGAAAAGCAGAAAAGACCTTGACTCTGTGTAAGCCCTGCTCAGCAATAACAAAAGCATCTCTATAATTAATCAACCCTGTGTTCAGCACAAATCTAAAACACAGCCCTCTACTAGCCACTGTGAAAAGAATTAATTCTACCCTGACCAAAACCAGTATAGGGAGACATTTTAGTAATTTAGAAAAATGCCTTGCCAGTTAGCCTTAACTTCCAAGAATTTATAGGTAAGTGTTAATAGTACATTAGTATTCTTTTACTCCTTTCCGTATTCCAAGAATTGACCTCTTCAGAAAAACGTTAAGCAATTGGTTTGTGTGTTTATATCCATCTAATAGCAGTCTATAATTGCTACTGCTTTAGGATAAATTACTGGTTTTAGTATTGTCAACATTTGTTGATACATAGTAATAAAGTCAAAAGTCTGCTGAAATAAGAAAAACATACGTAGCAGCTAAACTTATAACCTGGCAAATGAAAGCAGAATAGTCTTCTTCATTTAGGCTAATTCCCTGCATATTGTGTGTGTATAAACTGGCCACTCGAGGGCACTTTTGTATTTGGTTCAGCTGTGGATTTCCTGAGTGGTTTGATAACATACTAATTCTTTAATGTCTTGAATCTTCTGTGTGATAGCAGCCTGCATTTCATATTTAAATGGAAGCTTAGTGTAGACTTATAAAGCTTCAACTTCAATCCTTTTTAATAAAAGGCTGAATAATGACATGCATTACATCAATGCTGTATTTTGGAAAAACTACAGATAAAAGCAGGTGAAAACTTTATGAAGTTCTTGCACCTTAGTGACCAGTAGGGTTTGTGTGGCTGTTACGTAGTATCACAAACATGTCAGTACAAACTAAACTAAAGTAAAATCATTCTTAGTTTTTGTATGTTATGTTTTCTGGTAACTTCATTTAGTTGCTTTTTAAAGCTTACTTTTTTTTACTTGGAATAGTAGTCTGGTCAACAGAGTGCATCAAGACATTGGGCCAACTACTGTGTGTATTGTTGCTTTTACACAAGCTGTTACCTTAGCACATATTTGGGTGGTGCCACCACTAAGTAATAACAGACTGTTATTATTAATACAAAATATTATTATTAATACAAAACTGTTTTAGGGAGGAAAATGGGGACAGGTAACACATTTACATGTAAAAGGGGCTGGGAACTGGAACTAACATTGTAAATGTGCAGATTCTTTCTTTCGTGATCTTACATTTTTTATGCATCAAAGGGTTTCTCACTGAGCACAGGTGAAACTGAAATTTTACAGTACTGTTGCATGTGTATGTAATTTCTTGCTCAGCACTAAAGGTACCAGATGCTTTAAAGAGTATTGAATTTCATTGTGCAAAATGGTTATTTTTGCCGCAACCTCTTTCTAAAAAGGAGTCCTAAAACCACAAACACAAACTTAAATCTCCTTCCACAAATGGAAGGAGATTCAAGAATTGACAAAAAATAAATGACTTTAAGTCTTCTGGTCTGAAATATGATCACAATTTTGTAGAAAAAAAGAGAAATGTGAAAACTTGAGACATCTCCTTGCCATCATTCTTTGTTTTAGGCAATTCTGAATTTCTTAATCAAAAGATGTAACTACTCCCAAGTTAAAATTTAAAATTATGTAATCATATGCTAGTTGTCATTCTGCAGTACATTGGTAATGCACACAATCACCCAATTTTATTCTTTTTCCAGCAGTATGTATGATTAGTTATAGAAGTCACCATTTGATACTTTAAGGTGCCAATAATCAAAGAAGTCTTTAGTTGACTGCTTTTCAGTGCATAATGCAAACATGTTGTCAGAGTAGATCAGTGTGTGCTTTTTCACTTGGATTCTGGATTAGGGTTGAAAATTGCTGTTTGGATTTTCATGGAGAAATTTAGATGTCTGTCAACCAGCATTCCCAGATCTTTTTCCCCCAGGGAAATTTGCCAGTCACTCATCTCAAAGAGTCCCAAGTGCAAGACCTGGAAATTCACTATGCTGAACCTTCTGTTGTTGGCCTTGGGCCATTGCTCCAGCCTGTCCAGATCCCTCTGTGGAGCCTTCCTGTCCTTCAGCAGATCAACACTCCTGCCCAGCTTGGTGACATCTGTAAACTGAATGATGGTGTATTCCATCCCCTCATCCAGATCCTGCATAAAGAAAGATATTAAACAGGACTGGCCTCAATACTAAACCCTGGGGAACACCACTAGTGACCCGCCAGTCTTTGGTTGTGACTCCATTCACCACTGCTCTCTGGGCCTGGACACCCAGCCCGTGTGTACCCAGAGAATAGTGCACTTGTCTAAGCCATGGGCAGCAGGTTCCTCCAGGAGAATGCTCTGGAAAATGATGTCAAAGCCTTTGCAAAATTCTAGGTAGACAATATTTACGTGTTTAGCTTTGTCTAGCCACTCGGTTTGGTTTGATTTTTTCATTCAGCTTTCCTTATCTGGTGCAGCCTGGTAGATAAAGAATCCAACATTGATGCAGTGATGATAAAGCTGTTGAGCAGCTCAACCTTGTACTGTTGCTTTCATTATATAAACTTAATAGGTTCTTTATACATTGTAATTTGTTTTCTCTTAAAGATTAGCTCCAGTCATATGTCTTTTGTTCTCTGGCTTAGTTGAATATTTGTGTGTGTGAAGAGTGCTTTCAAGTGCTCTTTTTTGCCTGAAGTGGTTGTAATGATGCTGGTTGTCTTTAAACATTATGCTTGGGCATTTCTCAGCTTGTACATCTTGTTCCATATCCCAGGCTAGACAGCAAATGCTTTTCACTCCGTCTCACAGCTCTGTCTGACAGCTTGCATGACGCTTCTTCATTAGTTCTATGATTCCATTACTTGATTGGCAAAACTATAATAATTGCTTTCAGGCCTTCATAGAATTACCTTCTTCTAGGTTAGATAATCCTTTATATTATAAAGAGGATATGAAAATTAAAAACTATTATGGGAGGATGAAAATTGACAAAACACCTACAGTGCTGATTTTCCACCTAACTCAAATTAATTTCTGCCTTCTGTGTTCTGTGTGGCAAGTAGCTGTTACCTGCTGTTCACCTGTGAGGGCTATCAAGCTTAAATTCTCCTAAAATCTGAAGTATAAAAAAGAATGAAAAAGCTCCAAATCCAAACTAAAAATCCCATTTGTTAGCAGCTTGAAAGATGATGATTGATTATCAGAATTTTACACATTTTTATCTAATTGAAAACTCAGAAGCATGATGTTAGAGTACATAGTTCACTATATTGTGTAGTTACCTAATAATTTTTCAGGCATTATTTGGTTACAATGTGGTGCAGTCAGAATAAACAGCATCCCAATGTTCCTATAGCAACAGAATGCTACTGTTTGTGAAACTGGATTATTGCAGGAGGTGTATCCACAACTCTGCTAATAACCTGAGGATTTTAAAACAGTAAATTTAAAAATGAGAATTCTGTTTCATATTTATGCAGGTAAAATTTGGTTTTAAAATTAAACCTTATAAATATCTTTCCTGCAGCTCTGTACCACTTTCCAGCATAGACATAGTTTCTGACTTTGTAAAAATACTAAATATATAAATTCTATGAATATTCCAGCTGTATAATAAAGAAACTGGTAAGATTTTCTGTAAGAATTATGGGGTATTTAAACACAAAATATGATGGGGCTTTTTATCAGCTTTCAGTTTCCATTTAGTGAGAGCTACTTTTTTTAAACTAAATGAAAGCATGTAATTTAAAGTGCTTATTTTGGTCCAACATAACGACCTACTCTGTTATAGCCTCATTTCTTTCTACATTTTCCTTCTAGATAATAGAGGTGATACAAAATAGTGTAGAAGTGTCAGCTTTGTAGCTCTGAATATCTTCTACATATTTGGAAAATGTATTTCAGTTGTGTTTTTATAATAACGGAAATGGAAAGATAATGTTTCCATTACAGTAATCAGCTATGCATAAAAAAAAATGGATAGGAAGATGTATGAAAATGCCTTTAGAGAAATCCTATTTTTTTGAGCAAACTGTATCTGTTGCATATTTAAATTACACCTTTTGGAGAGTTCTGGAAGTCCAGTGGTGTTAATAGCAATTTTACATACCAGTCCCTAGAAAAGAAGTGTTACTTGTCTGAGAATCTTCAACCTGCTGCTGAGAAGTGGTTTTATATTAACCCTAAGCTCTTTATGTACTTGGAAGGCTCTTAGAGAAGAGTTAATTAGAACTTTAATTAATGTATAACTTTCAGAGGTATTTTGCATTCCTCTTAATAAAAGTATTCTGTTGCATTGAACAAGAACAAAGGCACTCTCTTCTCTCCCCCTCCTCTGGGACAGTCTGCCTTCATGCTTCAGGACATTAATATTTCAGTAGTTACACTGTATAAAAATTGAACAATGGGTGAAGCCTAATTATTTTTCTTAGGCCTTTGATATGATCTTATCCGGGTTCGTTTTCTTATATTCTGTCCTAGTGATTTTCATTTTAAGTCACACTTTCCTACCTGAAACGTTTCCTTTAAATATTGTACTCAGGAGGAAAAAAAAAAAACAAACCCCTTTGTCTCCTCTTTATGTTTCTTCTATGTTGTGTAACCACTACCATCTATTGAGAAAAAGAAAGAATGAAATTCATGTCTCTTAGCAGCATGTACTGCCTCCCTTCCCAGCTGTTCTTGCTTATTTTCTTTCTCATTTCTTTCCTCTGTTTTGTACAGATATCATCTGATGCTGCTCAGCCTTTGGCATCTTCTCCTTCTCTGCAAGCTGCTGCTGAGAAGAGCAAAGCAGAGGTATATTAGTTTTGGGTGTAACTCTTATTAGGTTACTGCATTGCACAAATGTTTGCATCTCTACATTTCACTGAGCTAACTTGAGAGTTTGAGTTGCTGTTAATACTTCACACATTTGAAATGCATCTCTCCTTTTGTCTTGGACTAGCTAATTACAAGACCCGCTGCAACAGCAAAATATGTGTATGGTTGTTACTTCTTGGTGTTTATATGTCAAAATTCTGGTTCTCTTCTGATTTAGTGTCACAAAACTGTGGAAAACCCACTTAATTCCCAGCTCATGGGCCTGAGTGATACTGTCCTGTCTCATCAGGAATAATTTCTGATATCTTTTTTGGTATTATTTGCTTGTTCCAGATTCTAAATTATCAGTATTGTTCCATCCATTTTGTTCATTGTCCTTGGAGATGAATATAGAATTAATTTGACTCATACTGGTTTTAATATCTCTTCTGGCTGGGATATGTGTGTGTGCTAACACATTTACTCTTTAGATGGGTCTTTGAAAATCATAACACACCAGCAAGTAGTAGATGAGGCATCATTTATATCAACTTTCAGTAAATGTCTCAATTTGAAACAATAATGAAATGCATATTTAGAATGTGAATATCCAGTGTTAGCTTCTTTTAGATACTTCACTCTAAAATGTGACTATATAATATATGAAAAAATTTATGATGTGAACACAAATCAAGCCTTTTCTTGCTAAATACAAAAAAAAAATGGACAGAAGTTATAAATTATTTTAGTTCAGTTATATTTAAACATTAATTAAAATTTAAATGTCAGTGTCATGGAATAAGACCACAAGCCTTGTTGAATTTGTCATGTGTTTTAAGTTGTACCAGGAGTAGCAGCAGCCACTAAGAATGAAACTTGCTTTTACTTTCTTATCTACCTCTGTTGGTGCATTCACATTTGAAAGTTCTTCTGTGTAACTAGTATGCCATGTTATTAGAAATGAAACATGGAAAAAAATTAATAATCTTTGATTAGCATTTAAGATCAGTATAAAGCCAATTTAATTTTATTATCTTCATAGTGCTTTTTGACTGCATTTGAGTTGAAGTTCTGGCATGAATGCAACATCTGAAAAATGTTTTTATTTAGTCTGAATTAATTTTTATCTAATGCAGCTGAGGCAGAAAGCTTGAATACTGAAATCAGGAAGTGTGAAGATGAAGGACTTGTGAGTTTTCAAGTCCACAGTGAAAATTAAATGAATGAAAATAAAGTTGCTGGGAATCAAGACTGTTTCTCTAGACTCTGTGCGGTGTGGAGCTAGAAACACGGGATAACAGTTTATTTTAAGTCTTAATATATCCACTATTAGGCTGTCAGAGATTTGTTAAGGGCAACAAGAGGCATATATTTGTATTTGGTCACCTTTACGGAGTGTTTGCCATATGAAACTAGCTGCAAACCCTCCTTGTACTTGAATCCTTGAAAAATAAATGTTTCCAGATACTTTTTACTCCAGAAGTGAGGTTTCTTTGACAAAACATACTTTAAAAAAATGTTGAAGTCAAACTGGAAATCAGTACATCCTGAAAAAATTGCAAAAACTTTAACTCTGTTTTTCCTTAAACATATTCAAGGAAATTTAAGGTACTGTGATTGAAAAGTGAGAGTACCTACATGACACTTCAAAGAAACTTTCCTGGGAGGAGAGGAATCAAATCATAGAATTGTAGAGTCATAGAATGGTTTGAGTTGGAAAGGTCCTTAAAGATCATGTAGTTCCAATCCCCTGCTGTGAACAGGGACACTATCCAGTAGACCAGGTTTTTCAAAACCCCATCCAACCTGAACACTTCCAGGGATAGGGGATCCACAACCTTCCTGGGCAATCTGTTCCAGTGCCTCACCATCCTCACAGTAAAAAATGTCTTCCTAGTATCTAATCTAAACCTGCTCTCTTTCAGTTTAAAGCATTCTCCCTTCTCCTGCCACTGTTCTGATGGAGTCCTTACCTGTTGTTCCTGAAGCCCCCCCTTAGGTACTACTGTAGGAAGACTTCTATAAAGTGTCCCCAGAGTATTCTTTCTTCTCCAGACTCATACAACCCCAATTTTCTCAGCCTGTCTTCAGAGAGAGGTGCTCCAGCCTCCAGTCATTTTTGTAGCTCTTCTTTGGGCTGCAGTGGGCCCATGTCCTTCTGATGTTGGGGGCTCCAACTGCAGAGAAAGGGTCTGTGAGAACAGAGTAGAGGAGGAGAATCATGTCCCTTGACCTTCTGGTCACACTTCCTTTGATGCAGTTGTCTTAAGTTTCCATAGGAGAAGAGATTATATTTATTTAAATTATTCAACTTGAGAAGGTTGGAATGGGATATGGGAACAGAAAATGAAAGACTTTGAAAAGTTGTTGCTCTGACAGTGTAATTTGTGTGTATATTAGAATGCAGGTTGGTACTAGGGTCAGTGAAAAAGTAATGGAAGAAAGGCTGAGCTTCATTGAAAGGCGAGGCTATGCATTTGTAATCCCAGTTAAATAAGACTGCAAGTCTCAGTTTATTGTTTGAGGTCAAAATAAAATACTGCTCTATACTTGTCCCAGTCATACAGACATTTCTGGAACACTTTGCACTGCCACAGGTGAGGTACAGTATTGGCAAGGCCTCTAGTTGGACCACTGTGTTCACATTTGTGTTCTCTTATTCAGTGAAAGTTGGTTTCTGTTTCTTTTCATCAAAACAAATGTTCCAAATTTCTCTATTGGGCTTTCATGACTGTGGTCCTTGCTTTGTGTGGCTTGAAAGCAGGTGCTTGGTGTGGTAGTCTGATTTGCCAGGAACTAAGTGTTCAGGTTAATGCCTGATGAAATAATTCACATGGGTTAGCTGGGACTTGAGTAGCCCCAGTCCATCTGGCAAATATGGTGGAAGGTTTGAAAATGGATTACTGGAAGTTTTGAAGAATGTGTTACTTGGATCCCACTCTGCTTGGTCACCTCCAAAAAAATAACCCCAAACAAACAAAACCACAAACAAACAAAAACAACCAAAAATCACAAAACCTTCATCTGAGTGTTAGAGCAATATTAAGTAGATAGCATGCTATAAAAATTTTTCGAAGCAATTGCTAACCTAGAAAGTCTCCATCTTCTTCATGTTATTCCTTAAGGTATATTTTACGTTTTGCTTCATTCAGGTGAGTCAGTAATTTTGGCACATTTATTCATTAAAAACTAAAGTGAAAAGAATTCTGTAATGTCATTATGATGCATTCAGAGTAAAGGGATCTTCAGATATTCACTTTATGGAATAACAAAGTCTCATGACTCAACTGGCCTGTCATATGGCCCACAGCAACTTTTTTTACATTCAGGAGTATTTTTTAGTACTACCAGATTAGCTTTTAAAAATTAGTACCTTTCTGCAGAAAGCAGCATGCAATTTACCTTAGTCTAGTTCTTTGGTTAAAGCAGCTGACATCCTCAATGACAGATGCTGTCAGAGTTAACAGAGATAATTACACTTGTAGATGATTTTTTTCTCTTCAGCTCTGCTTAGCTTA
This sequence comes from Chloebia gouldiae, assembly GCA_003676055.1. Classification (NCBI taxonomy): domain Eukaryota; kingdom Metazoa; phylum Chordata; class Aves; order Passeriformes; family Passeridae; genus Chloebia; species Chloebia gouldiae. The sequence goes on from QUSF01000002.1 coordinate 24,915,354, forward strand.
CAAGAATCAATACTGGCTCTTTTTTCCTTCTGCTTATTAAGCAGAAAAGCAGATGAGCAGGTGAAAAAGTGAATTTCTTGAATTTAATCTAAAAGTCACAGTATTTTTAGTGTTAGTACTTGAGCAAAATGAGTCACTTCTGGAAGGAGGGCAGATAAAAGCATAAACTGTGATTTAAAAGGGAGTAACTGAAGATCTCTGTTTATTGTCTGTATGGCTGTAGACATTCAGTATGTTTGCAAATTGGGTACTAGTAAAATATGTTTTCTTTTTGCAGAAGGAAAAAGAAAAAAAGAAAGAAGAGAAAAAGAGAGAGAGAGAATCAGAAAAACCATCAAAACAGTTAACAGCTGAGAAGGTAATAAGAGTTTCTTTTTTTCCAGTTATTTAAAAATGGCACATAGTATTAGATATGTTCAGAGATTTGGGGGAAAATACATGTGAGCTGTAATCTGGTTAATCCACATGAATTGTTTGCTTGTGCCGTTGCTTGCTACAAAGTTTGGTTGACCATACAGTGAAGAATGTGTTTAGGAGAAGAGGGAAATGGATTAATCTTTGTTAAAGTTTAGGCTCAGACCATAAATCTAATTAAGGGCACAGCCTGTATGGGGATTGAACCCCCAGCCTTGGTGTTGGTGGCACCATGCTCTGACCAGCTGAGTTAAAACCTCAGGGTCATGGACCACTGCTATTCTTGCACAGAAAATTGTCAGTTTATTGAGGCCTGTGTTATCATCTAAAACTGTCTTTGATAAATTAATCCATTTTAAACATAAATGTAAAATCTATAGAATTTAATTAGTAACTCTAAGTAACTTGAAAATTTGCAACTAAGATCATGTCACAAAACATGACAAGCTTCTTTCCATAGCATAAAGAGCAGCCTTAGCAATATAGATACAATTGAAATTTCATGTGCAGTTCTGCAGAGAGTTAATATTAAACAAAAATGATATGGGTCCTTTTAGTATTAAATATATTAATTTCTTTTAATACAGATGTTGTCTCTCTGGTCTTGTGAATCCACTAATATGTTCAGGTCTGAAGTGTAGTCTGCAGAATGCATTGGAGTCTCCATCTATCAGTTTATTCCCCCATAGTGCTGTGTTACAATTATGAAAAATGTTGTTGTGTTCACTGACTGTGGTTGCAGATGTATTTCTAATTCAGTTTTCAAATAGAGAATTTTTTCATTTTACATAATAAAACAAGATACAAAAATATATACATGCATACTTGGAGGGGAAAAAAGCCCCTCCCCAGTACAAATATCATTTTTCCTCAATTAGAAAGCAAGGTATGGAATGAGTTGGTGCAGAAGTAAATTTTGTTACGACAATTTGTGGTGCTTCACTGAGCTATTGTTATTGATATGGTACGAGGTTAAAGTAAGTTTATGGATGACAATAAAAATATTAGAATTGTTGATTACTGAAGCTTTATGGAGGTGTCCAGCCAAGTTAAATGTTTTAGTTTGGTCCTTATAATAATATACTTTAGTTATAAAGGCTAAAAACATTGCTGTGGTTTGGAAATGTTAACATTCTAGAGCCCAAAGATCTGCTTTTGGAGTGGGAGAGAGGGTTTCACTTTGTAAGGATGCGTGAACTTTGTTATGTGGCTGGGAATATTTGGTTAAGTGAGGGGAAGTGACAACATAGTTACAGCTGAGGGATTATCCTACCACTTGAAATAAAAGACCAATTCTAATGCTACTGATTAGGTTTACATTTGAAAAGTCATTAGATTAATGATTAGGCAGTTAATGATTAGGCAAATAAAAATAAGTATTTTGATTTTAAATGCTTGTACTACGAAATGTGGAATTTGGTAAATATATCTGTGTTAGATAACTGTGCTGTTGTAACAGCTGTAAAATGTTTGAAGCACTGCAGCATATTTTATTTCATTATTAATGTGTCAGCATTGACTGCTCAAATGGAACTCATCTGTGTGCCATCTTTTTAATTTAAGACATTCTTCAAGCTTGGGCTTTTAAAGGGTCATTAATTCAAAATAAACTGCTTTCAAACCGTAAACTTAATATATTTTAAAAGTCTAGTTGCTTCCTGTAATCTGAATGAAAGAGAGCTGTATCATATATTTATTTCTGCTGGTCCTTGGTGAGGTAGAAAACAAAGGTTTTATTTTCATACATGGAATAATACATTGCTGCTTTTGCAGTGTAATTCTGCTTTAGGGAGCTGATAAACATCAGTATTTTAGTAAAAATGGTGCACTTCACATCCAGGTAGAGACTGGATATAGGATCTTTTAAATATTGCCTCCTGAATCAGCAGGAGAGTGCGAGCATCTTGACCACAGTATTTATTGTGTTTTCAGCAGCCACATCAAGGAGTAGATGGTTATTTTTCCCAGTTCCTGGAGGAGGAAACAATATGAGAAGTCTGCACACTTCATATTTAAAGTCACTGGTTGCCTTTACTACAGACACGGTTTATCTCCAGTCAAGTTATTCCAGTCTTGGGAAATTAATGAACTGAAAACATGTGAGCAAGCAGTTGGCAGTTCTGTCACAATTCTGAGACTTCTTTTAGATTAAGGTAATTCAAGCAGTGTTTTAGCTATCCTACAGAAGAATCACTAAAGATGGAAAACGTTAGAGGACTTAAACTGGTAAAAAGATTAATCTAGAGAAAACTTCAGATCTAATCTCAAGTGTCATATAGGACTTGTAGGAGTCTATAAATCTTCAGTTCCCCTCAGGGTAAACGGGAGTGCAGCATGAACTGAGGAATACTGTTCACAAGCAGTCAGAGAATATAAGGAATAATATTTCATTTAGTAAAGGCATTTGCTTTGCACTGCTTAGAACAGAGAAGGTGGACTGGTCTGTATGAATGACTTATTGAATTTCAGAGCAACCAGGACTGCTTAGTTATTCAAGATGTATCTGTTTATGTACTTCCACAGTACAATTCAAATAAAAAAGGCATCACTAGGTATGATGCTCTGAGGCTCTGGAGTGCTCCCAGAGTAAAGAAGAAGAAAATTGGTGTGCCTAAATGTTCAGATTTGTGTAGGGTTGAACTTTATATGTAGTCTAATTTTTAAATTAAGAAAATGTTATGTGCAACAGTGCTAGCAACCCCAAATTAAGCCAGAAGTTATTTGAAAAATTGTCCATGGAAAACTTGGTAAGTATTTCTAATATCCAAAATTAGAAAGTTCAGGTAAGTCCATGACACTGAATGCTTTGGAAGTGTTTGGGTTCAGCACTGTGTAGCTTTCTCCGCTGTTTAGTTTAGAGGTTTCACAGGACTTGAGTACTGTTATGAAAATATTGTGATGTTTTCTCTCTAAAATACTGCATGTTGAGGGCCATCTAAGTAATGGAAGTAAACCCCTTTAAGACAAGACTGTATTGTACTGGGACAGTGAAGTTAAATGGTTAGAGTATAAAGAACAAATTACTTTTTTTCTTCACTAAGTATTTGTGCATTTGCAAACTCAACACTCAAAGATTTTTGATTAATATCAACACTCAAAGTTAAAGATTTTTTTTCATTCTGCTAAACCAGGATGATTAATGGTTCTGAAAGACTGCATTAGTTACACTTGATTAACTGAAGTTCAAAATGACACTGTGAGTTAGTTTGTTTTATTATATTGCATTTTGAATTTGAAACTGGTTCTTGCTTTTGTTTAAAGTTATTTCAAGTGACAGGAATGAGTCAGTTGGAGGTTAATCTTCAATGGTAGTATATCAAATGCTGTTTTTCTTCCCCAAAATGAAGACTAAATTGGCAGATTAAACTTGGCAGTAACAGTGAGCTGCTGCCTCTGTCAGCTGGTACCAGGCAGCGCCAGATTGCCTGTATTAGACGTACAGACATTGGTTTATTTGCCTTCAGATGCTGGAGAACCCTTCAAAAGTTGGGGGCAAGTCATACTAGCAGCTTTTCCCTTTGTATAGGAAAAACAATATCTCAAATACTTATTTAACCAAATAAGAAGAGATTAATGTGGCATGTTAGGATGGTGTGTTTTTTTTCCCTCAAAGACAGCTAAAACTCCCACAAATAGTCCAACCTGTTGGACTATTGAGGCAAAAGAAACTGTCAGTCCCCCATATTTCTCTAGGATGTAATTTTCTTGTCCAAAGTATTACAAGTTATCATCCTAATAATTTTGTACAAAGAGAAATGAGTTTGAGCAAATAGTGCTGTAGTGTTCTTCAGTTCTTTAGAACTGAGTAGCACAGTAAGAATGCATGGAAGAAATGAAAGCCTGCAGAATATTTGGTGTCCACCTAAAGACTAGTTTGGTGAAAGTGATCTGTTTAAGACTTTGCTTTTAACTTGTAAGAATAAGTGAATTCACAAATATTGACCTGAATGATAATTTAAATGCAGAATTCCATTATAAGTAGTCTAAATGTTTTCTTTGTTTTGATATTGTGTTGTTGATAATTTGGTAAATCACTTGAACAGTTGATAATAACATTTTTCTAGATATCTTAGAATCATTTCCAAGTGATTTCTTTTTAAAATATATTTTAATTCTTATATAAAATGTAACTACTTTAAATTGTAATTTTAAAAAATCGTGTATATCATGGGAACAGAAAAATAAAAACCTGTTTTGCTCTCTGATTGAATATATAGTCTTATTTATGCCCTTAGTCCTTGTTTTCATAAATTCAGACTAAGCAGGTAAGAATTAAAGCTCAGGATTTAGGAGTATGTGATAAGACATAGGGCAGCCTGTTTCCCTGCCTCCTGCCCCCACAACAGGTGTCTGCATTTTACAGTCTGTGGACCTCTCCCAGCCTGGTTTTACATTTCTAATCATACCTTCTCAGTCTTACGGAAGAGATCAGATTATTTTGGGTTCTTTGGTTGTTTTGAATGCTAATCTGGAGGAAAGCAAATAAAATTAGATTCTTCCCAAAGCAGTACTATTCATTCCTTTTGCAGGTAACAAAGGACTTATCTGTTTGAGGATTGCCATGAAAAATAGTCTTACTTAATGGAATTAGTCTGTCATGGCTCTTATTTCGTATTTGCAGTTGTAGACAAAGAAATTAAGAAACAGATATTGCAGGTAGAAGCAATGAAAGAAAGTCCTTTTTTGTCAGGAAAAAAAAAAGAGAAGTTTTTATCTTTTTGATGTTGGAAAAGGAGTCAGCGTTCAGGAAGGGTATCACTTTTTGTTTTTCTTCAGCCATGTGTGTTTGCTGTATCAGCTTGATCCTCTCAACTCTGGTATTGCAGAAGAACAGTATTTTAATGCAATTTTTAATCTGTGCAAGTAGAATCTAAAAACAATGAGAAAAAGCTTGAGTAGGGCTGCTTTGGTTAAATTTCCTTTTGTTTAACTTGCCAAACTGCTTTTAACAGAAAGCTGGTTTAAGTTTGCTTAGTTTTAATTGATCCTCTGTTACACTTTTGCGCCATGCAGGTTCAAAACATAATACTGCCTTGGGTTTCAGTTGTTAATACTTATTAATAGATGGCATTTTCAGCTTGTGATAAGCTTCATCATTTTTCCTGGTAACTTTGAGACAATTAAGACAATATTACATATGCTTATTTGTATATTGAACAAAATTATGTGGACACATTTAAACAAGCACGTACTAAATCAGCCTTATTCATGGGTTGTTGCTGTCTTTAGAAAAAAGACGTTCTGAGAAATTTGAAACCACAGGACCATGCATGATAAAAACTGCAAATATACAATCTCATGTAAAAAGTTTTATAAAAATTACAGTACTAGTTAGATTATGTACAGTCAATCAAATGTGCAGGAACAAAATGGATGCATTTACCTAAGTCATACTGATACATGGAACTGAATGTAAAGAAGGATAAGGATTAGATAAGATGAATCTGATAAGAGGAAAAATACTTTAATTTAAATAATGTCGCTCAAAATAATAAGCTTATCTTGTTTTGAATAATCGGCTACCTTTGTTTTCCTAAAATAATGCAAGTACTGGAGCATGGGCAAACCAATCAAGTGCTTTTGTGTGCTCTCTTTCATTTTGCCATGCTTAAGCTAGAACATGCTTAATCTCACTCAGTAATGGTGTGTGACCATCAAGATAGGGCAGTGGTGTAGTGGGAAATCCCGTCAGAAGTGCAAATCTCACTGAAGAGTAAAGATACTGACTTATTTTTCATAAAAAATTATTTTAGATGTTACTGGCAGTATTAAATCTCCAACATGAGCTTAATCTTTAAATGGATGATGATGATGATGATGATAATAATAATATGCCATAAGATGTTTCAGCAATCTTCCGGTGTCATGGAACAACTTTGTGTGTCTTCCAGCTTAAATTTGTAGTTGACATAGGTGTTGATTGTGTGTCTTTTTGCTAAAAAGAATATTTCTTTGGGCTGTTGAATTTATTGCATTTTGGTAGTTGCTTTTGGTACTAGAGCAGTTGTGTGGAATCTTTGACTCTGGCATTCATACAGCTGCATAATTACATCTTCACAAAGTTAACTCAGTGGTAGTTGGAAAATAGCACTGTAGCTGTGGTAGATGTAGAAGCAGGGTCTTTCAATACAATTTGAAGGAAATGTACAAGTTTCTCACACTAGATAATTTTGTCAGATGAAAAGTTACCAGTTGACTAGTTGTTCAAATAACTGGCAGCTCTTTAATGATAATACATAATATCAGTCAGAAATGTTAACCCATCTGCAGTGAATTGCCTCTTGGCTCTGTTGAAAAAAGAATTGCAACTGCCCAAGCTTGTGTTTCAGTTTTACTTGAAATTTTTCTTTTATGAAATAGGTACCTGAAGTTAGAAGAAAATGGGGCAGTTCTGAGGTTGGTCCCTAGGCATGCCACTGTACTGTTGCAAAATAAATCTGTCCTGCCTCTCTGCTCAGCAAGTATTGTCTCTCAACTTGAGAATATTGTACTTCATGTCAGAGTAAGGTACTGCAGGCTTGTCTGCTAGGCAGAAAGTGTATTTTACACAGCATAGTAACAAGGGTGACTTCTGTTCAAGAGAAAATACAGATTTTTTTTTTGTCTTACCTATTTAACCCTCAGTTTACACTGTAAGTAGATATCAGTGTATTTTTTCGTTTGGTTTAAAAGTGGATTATTTTTGTTTAAATTAAACACATTGGGCTGAATCTTAGCATAAATGTAGAAATGGATGATGGAACAAACAAATCAGAGGCCTTGTAATACCACTCTGAAGGGCCAGTTTAAAAACTTTGGCATCTTTGAAGCTGTGAAGATAAAAGCTCTAAAAGGCTTTTACATTTTGTAAGGATGATTTAAGTATTCTATTTGAGAATATACAGAAATTCATACAGGTTCATATTTATTTAAACTGGAGGATTAGAAGCAGAAAGAAGCGTGACTCATTTCCAGTTGAGATGGAGGCTGCAGTGCTTATTGATAGTGTATGTTAAAGATTTTGATGGTATGGAAAATGAAGACAAAGAAAATGGTGCTTGCCCAAGTAAAGAGAAATCTATTTTGGTATTGCATATGATCAGCTAAAATTACTTAGCTTTTAAAGTAATTGTTTCAAAGTGATTAACTTTGAAATGAGAGCAAAATTGAGGAAAAATACTCTGACTGGCAGAAGAAATTAATGTAGCTAATGATGCATAAGTATTTATTAAACATCCCTCCTTCTCGCTAAGTTCTGCATTTGTGAAACAGACTTATATATATGTACGTGAGGGTGATAAAGTACCCATTAGCTCTCTCCTAATTTCTCTAGTAGTTCAGGAAAGCAACAAGCTGATACAGAAGTAAGAAAAATGAACCTGTGGGGCTATTTCAGTCTTGTTAGCTGTCATGGAGAGGACTGAATTTCTGTGGAGCTAATTGAGAGGCTTTTTCAAATGTATCTCTAGAAAAATAGTATGCTTAGACTTTATGCTATAAATACTTCATAAACTATTGTAGTATACTGTTTGTGATAATGATAGAAATGATATCAGCACTGAGTATGAGTCCAACACTGTGAGTAAAATGTTCTAACTCAGAAGTTGTTTCTAGGAAATGTTATGCAGTGTGATGTTGTAAGACTGACTAAAACATGAAGACTGTAAGAAGCAGATGAACAAGTGTGGGGGGTAATCTAATTAGTAAAAAGAGAGCCAGTGATCTGCTTCTAGTACATCCAAGGAAAGTAGTGAGGTGGGTCAAAGAAAAAGATTACTTCCCAGGAATACCAGGCAAGTAAGGGGTGATTGCATAATAGGGTATAGGACTTGTGGGATGAAGAGAGACAAGAGTTTGGGAATGGGGCAGAATATTGCATGCAGCTTATTATGGGATGTTTAGGTGACACAGACCAAACCAGGGCAATACGAAAATCAAGGTGGATTGGGGTGTAACAAACTTGAGGAAGCAGGGGGGAAGTGGATAAAAAGGGGCATTCATACATGTGCTGGTAGTTGGGCAGGTTGCTGGGCAGTGGGATTGTCTGAGCCTTCACTTGGTCTCTGCAGGCTATTCTGTATTCTTGCCAAATGCTACTTGCAACTACTGAGCCTGTGTGCATTGTCTCTTCTGTGCCTGTGTGTGAACACTTGCAAACTTCAAGTTCAGCTACTGGACAAGTAGTGTAAGAGACTGGTCCTGGACACTGGAAAGAGGCTGCAGGCCTCAGGAATTTGAGGGTCAGCACCTTCAGAGACCATTATCTAGAAGCCAGCAATTTGCAAAGGCAGCATGTGCAACACTAGCTGCCAAACATACTGTGATCACACCTGATATGTGTTAACACTGGACTAAGCAGTGAGTAAGATACAAGCACCTGGAAAGTTCTAAGGTATGAGCTGATTGCTGGCTAAGGGTGTGGGGTCTTGATATTGAATGAAGTTTCACGTAAAAAACATAAAAGCGTTTCTGTTATAATTAACAAAAATACTGGGAAGCATACCTGCATGAACAGGGATGGAAAGCATTCCTTTGTTTTTTTTTTACTGTGAGCTCAATGCCTGAAACAGCTCATTCTTATCTGGAAATATATGAAAAAGGAATTACAAATAAATGCCTTTTAGTTCTGATGGGGTGCAATGAGGTTTTATCTATTACTTGAAAGGTTTTTGAAAGGAAAGTTATAAAAGAAAATAGTTTCATGAGGGACTGGAACTAATATAGTGCATTATTATAATCTTGCTAAAGCTAATGAGCACAATAGAAATCAAGAAGAAATGTGTAAGGTGAGTTCATATAACCATAAGATGTGATTTGAAAACTAAAGGTGTATTTAAAATAGCTTACAAAGCTACAAACCATGTTTATTGCATTTTACAGCTTGCAAACTGAGATGCATTAAAATACTTTGACCCTAACCTGATGTATAGGTCTCATAATGTGACACTGGATTAGATGGATCTTTCAAGATTTTCTGCTTCTTAGTGATTTCTTCTATAAGATGCAAACCCCAGGTTTTTTTGGATTAAAGGCAGAATTCTTCCATTTTATCTAAATCAAGTTCCATGACAAGATAATACAAAATAGGAAAAGGGTTGATAAACAGCTTTTTCTCTGCCTTTTATGTCCTTGTAAACAGGTCCTTTCTTTAGGGCTCAAATGCAGTAATTTCAAAGATTTACAGCTGCAGGAAACTCTGCTCAAGTCTTTGCCCCCAGAATCTCTGTAAAACTTGAATACCTCTGCACTCAGACTGTGTGCCTCTCCTGTTCTGCAGTCTTGCCATCCCTAGCTCAGCTTCAAGTTGCTACATCTTGTGACCATTACCTAGGAATCATCTTGCTGTCTTTTGATGCTTTTATCAAGTATCTGACTAAGGAAAAAGAGCTTTTCCTCTTTTTTTCAGACCCTGTTCTGAGCTTTTTAATTTTAAGAACCATATATATTTGAATCTGAATGTACAGAACTATTGTTTCAAATGTGGTTGTTATTATATAGATTTCATGCATGAATATAATAATAAGGATTTATCTCTAATAATTTTCTGTAGTCTCAGAAGTAAGTATAAAAAGAAAGCAAACTTAATTGTAGGAAATAATACTTCTACATGGTTCATACATCATTTTAAGCAAGGTAAAAGGGCCTCTGAGATTGTCTGATGCATTAGAAAGGAGCTAAACCAATTCAGCTGAGTACAAGACATAAAAGGTTTTAAGCCTTCTTGGAATATATTGACTAAAGTAAATGAGATCTGAGCTAACATTTTAAATTCAGTTAAAATACAATGTTAGTACTGCTTGTTCAATAAGTAAGAACAAAGGAATAGTCTTATTCCATTTTCACAGAAATTATTAGTGTATTAGCCTAGACCCAGCTAAAATCACATTAATGGAATGAGATTATGGTGCAAGGTCTGTTATTTCTGCCATGAAGTTTTTAATTCAAATTACTAAAGATATAATGGATTTTACATAATCTGGCTCAAGTATGTTGCTCTAACTGTGAAAATCTAATGAAATCCACATACCCAGGTTTTTTAAAGTGAAGATATCGATCAAGGACCACTTGAAAAATTTTTCCTTTGGTTATGTATTTTGGCTGAGGGACCTTCATGTGTACAGAATCATATTTAGCAACAACAAAAGGCAATTTAAGGTTTTTTTTTGTTTTGTTTTGTTTACTTAGTGTAAATGCCTTAAATAGGCTTACCCAGGTGAGAGTAGTTCAGTGTCTGTGGGTGATTAACTGAAATAATCCCAATAGACTCTAAAATAATCAATTAACAATTTCCCCTTGGCTTGGCTCTTTGGTTTAAGATAATTCTAGTTTGATAAATAAGAATTGTGGCTTTTTTTGTTGTTGCTGACATGCAGGTTTTTCTCTTGATTAGAAATGCATCAAAGTTTGATTGCAGAGTTGCTGTAGTCTTTGCAACTTCACAATGATACCAACATAGTTTTACTTGTCTTTCAGTATAGTACATCAGTTTTCTGGCCTTTTTGCTAGTTAGGCAAAATAGGAGTTCATCACTTGTTAAAAGTGTCATCAGTTCTGAAAAGTTAGTCTGATTTCTAAATTTATGCATCTTTAGTTGCAAATCTGAAAAAACAAGTCCTAGTATTTTACAGGAACATAAACAATATAACACATTTCATCTTTAATGCCATTTAAATAAAATATTATTAAAATATTTTTACTTATTTTCAGGTCAGGTATGAAAGCTATAAAAGTATTCTTTAAAAATTCTAGCATGTGCCTACATGGGTAATGCTGTAAATGGATACGGACTAAACTTTTTAGAGCGTGTCAGGAAAAATCATATCTACAAACTTATTGGAAGATATAGTAAACTAATAACGTTATTTTCTCATATGGCAATTCTCAAATGTTTAGGCTCTCCTGCAAGTTTTATTGCAAGCAGGTAATGAAGAGGGAGGGAATCCAATTGCTTTATGCACAGGGCATACAATTCCTATGTATTAAGAGCACAGGAGAGCTTTTGTTCAGTAACCATAGAGATTTATGTGAGCTCTAGTGAGTAAGCTGGAAGTTGCTTTTAAGTAAGTTAGACATGCTTTTCACAAAATTATTTGATGTATCTTCACCTTTTGTAAAGCTTCTTGTAGTTAAGGTAAGGAATATGACTTAGAAATACAATGGTAATCAGATACATTTTAAACAGATGGAGTTCTAGATTTGTATGAATTTTTCATTAAAGTGGAAAATTGAGGAAAAAAATGTGAAGGAAAATGGGAGCAGATAAGGGGACTGGACAGGTGATGAATCTGATTTTTGACAGTGACTGATATCTTGCTTGAAGGCAGAAGAGATTTTTAGGTTAGTAAGTTATGACTGCTCTGACTGTAGTATTTTTCTACTTTAGAGGTATTACTCATGTGGCTTATATCCTGCACTATGCATGCTACCCCTTTAAATGCTCTCACACAGTGTAAATGAGAATAAGGTCAATGATAATCCTAAATGCTGGTGTTGAAATCTGCTAAATTATTTACATTATCATCTTGCAGTAGTGAATTTGGCAAAATTCTGCTTGTTTTTAAAGTATTTGGTGTGGTTTATATTTTTACTGAATGTCATATCTTTTAGAACTGTTAAACCCTTAAAATCTGTACATATAATGATAACTTGCAGAAGGTTACAGAAACAGAAAATGGAAACTTGACTCTCCCTTTTATACAGTATTTTCACTGTATGCTGGCACTTCTGAACCAGACCTTACGAAAAAGGTTTGTTCACAATTGTAAATTCCAGTGCAAAATGCTCTCAGCTGCCTGTCAGAGGAGTGAATTCTGGGGAACAGGGATATGCAGAAGAGTGGCCCATGGATTTAGACCATAGGCCCTAGAGTGTATGATCATATTAAACAATGTTCTTAAAGGATACCAGTGTCCTTACTTATTTAACAAACTTGTATTATTTTCCTATTTTACTACAATAGTAATTTTAAAAAGGCAATCGGTTTAACTGCAGAGCAATATATTTGATGCTAGATCTGAATATTCTTACTGTTTTATCATTAAAAATGTAGCACTTATCAGAACACCTGATGTATGTTGTCTGTTCTGTCAACCAAGCAAGCAGGTGTCAAGGTTTCTACTTGCCTCTTGTCTTTCCCTGCCCATCTTCTGCACCTAATAGCCAGACATGCTTGTTTTGCAGTAAGGGAGCTTCAGTTGCAGGAGCCATAGATCTCATAGCATCGTGTTATGTATGTGAATTTAATAAGTGTGTAACAGTCAGTCATGGTGGTACTGACCCTCCTTTTTGTCTTGCCCATATGTCCCCTCTAGGCAACATCCTATGTGCTGTACTATAATCTTTGTACAGTTGAAGGAGAATTGACTTGGCAATGCTTTCATTTCTTTTCTTTTTTCCTTTTTTTTCTGAAGCAGAATGAATCACTCATTTAATGGTTATCTCTAAAAATAGCTGGCTGAAGAAAATTTGATTAAATACCCCACCGGCTTCCTACAGAATGTGACTTATGCTTCAGGTGTTACTCAGTTTTCTTCACAATCCCATCTCCTGGCGACTTGCAGTTCAAGTTTTTGTGAGAAAGCATTGCTGCCCATTTCAGGGACTTGGAGTTTACCTTTGGAGCAGTCAACCACAAAACTACAATACTCAGATTCAGATCTTTGAGGCTTGTGTACCCTGAGCTTCAATGGGAAAACTGAATTTGGGAATTCACTGTAGTTTGCTGGATGAGGTTTGTGTATAGGTTGAGTCACTTGACTCATGTGCTCCTTGCATCTGTTTGACAAAGTCTATAGAGTACCAGAAAAAGGGAAGAGAAGGTTGTGAAGAAAATCTACCAGTAGGGAAGTACTGTTGACTTTTAAGTGTATATGTATGTCTGTGTGTGTGTGTGTGTGTGTATGTGTGTGTATGTAGTCCTTGAATATACTTAACTAGGTGCTTGGAGATTAGCTGGCTTAAGTTAGCAAAACAAAAAATATGATTGTGCAAAGCTAGCAAAACTAAAATGATACAGTTATCAAAGTATCACCACTCAGCAACAAAACACCAGTGTGTTACCCACAGTGGGTGTTGTAGCCACAAAGCCAAAGTATAGCATTTTGAAGAATGTGAATTCCATCCCAGCCATAAAAGCAATTAGTTTGAAAAACATACAATAAAAAACGCCTATCAGTACCCTTGTCAAAGAAACATCTTTATTCACTAATAATTTGCTTTAGAGTAACATACAAGAGAGAGAAACAAATCTGTAAAATTAACTCTAGAACTTCAGGTGTGAATAAAGTACTTAATATTGTTACTTGTTGATTTGTTTGGTTTCATTTAACTCAAGAAAAGTATTTCACATAAATTAAATTGAACTAGACTGATGTAACTAGTAGTATATTGAGAGCAATACATTGTGAGAGCTCAAAGGACAACATTGATTTCTGTAAAACAGAGCTTTCTTTTTTTAATTTGAGACCTAGTAGAGACCTTCTTTTTGTCTTTTTGTTTTTCTGGCCTGACCTGGTGTTTTTACCCATTTTTTCATATAACTTCTGTTGTACAAAATTAGTAAAGAAAGAATAAAGGAGGGTGGCACAGTAAGGCAAAACTTTCTGATGGAAATGGAATGGAAAACTTTCTGATTCTGTGTGGATTAGGAAGTTTTTGACAATGGTGTTCTTTTCATCTTTAAGGACGAAGCCACAATTGCAGCAGAATAAACCTCAAAACTTTAGCAAAGACTTTTATAGCTTTTCCATCAAAACCTGATAGACTGGAAATTACCTTAAAGTCTTAGAGCTGATGTTGGATAAATGAACAAGATTGATAGGTGACTAACCCTGACATTTTCTAATGGTAGGGAAATGAGCAAGATTAATTAAATCATAGACAATATCTCTGTGAATTACAAGAAGATTGACTTGTGCAGCTTCCACTAATGAAGGCATCATCTCAGTGTGAATTAAAGGAGGCTTGTGCACTTGGTTGTGTTAAAATCAGGTAAGTTAGAGGTGACCTGGTCTTCTCCACTGTTGCTTGCTTTTGGATTTTGTTTGTGATGGTTTTTTAGCACAGATCCTTATAGTTGGCCAAGGTGTACTGTGGAGGTATATGGACATTACCAGCATATAAATTTTTATCCAATAATTTCAAGCCAGTTGATTTACAGTTACAGTGTGGGGGAAATTAGGTGAAGGTCCAAATACTCATTTCTGCATTTCCATTTTAATTAAATAGGAAAGAGATGCTGCTTCTTATATGCAAGCATAATTTCTCAGTTGTTCGTTTTGGTAGAGGTAGAGTTATGAAAAGTTCACAAATATTTTTAAATATTTACTTTTTAGATACTGAAAGATGTTTAATCTTGTTGTGTGAGGACTACTTACAGATGTGGTATTAGCACCATACTGTCACATTATTGTTTTGTAGATGTCCAGCAGACAGGATTAAGACATCACTTGATTTGGGAGTCATTCATCACTGGATACTAAGAATCAAATGAGAGCAGGAGCTTGAATAGGGAATTGTTTCCTTGATGGCACTGTTATCATTTATCAATGCCATTAAAAAAGCTTATTGAAGTAAAGGAGGACACCCTGTGACGCTCCGCCCTTGTCTGCCAAGCCAGTCGTGACACTGTTAAAAGTGTTGGTTTGGTCAAGCTTCCTCTTGATGAAGCCATGCTGGTTTCTTCCATTAACATTCTCGTCTTTTATGTGTCTGGAATTGGTTTCCAGGTTAGTTGTTCCATTGCCTTCCTAGGTATTGAGGTAAGACTGAGCAACCAGTTGTTCCCTGGGTCTTGCTTCTTGCCCCTGAAGAAAGGACTGGCAGAAGAGCTTAAGAAGAGTGGAAGGTTAAAAGGACTGCATTGGAAAATAAAACAATGAAACATTATTGTATCCCAGTTGCCTGTCATCTACAGGATTGCAAAAATTTATAGTGCCCATATTGGATCTGAGTAATGAGTGTGTCCCTACTCCTGTACTGAAAATATGTGCTTTATAGGTGAAAATACTTGTAAGAGCTTGCAAGGTTAATTCTTTATTTGACTTCTCAATTTGGCTGAAGTATCTAATACTTGCTAATGGAGGGGTAATTAATTTAGGTTTTGTGGTTCTTTTCATAACAAGGACTCAAGTTTTTTAGGTAAAAATTTTTAAACTGATCTTGTGGAAGGTGTGAAAGGATCAACTCCCTGGAACCTTGTTTTGGCTTCGGTTCCTTTCCATGATACTTGCAAACTGTTTTCAATAATCTCAGAATAATTGAAAGCAGTGGACATTGCTTGCATTCAGTAGATCTCCAACATGAGAAGAACCCTGAAGGGTAATGTAATGCCCATTAGTGACAACTGTGAAAAATGGCCATGTAAGACCTGCATATCAAAGATGTATTGATGTTCTGCTGTTTGCAAGGACAGTATTTCAGAAGAATGTACCAGCAGCATAAAAATTATTTTGAATGAGAAGCTGTTAATAAATGACCTGAAGTAAATATATCTAGAAATTGCTATAACCATGTACTTCATTCACTAAACCCACATATATTACTAAGACAATCTTGAATGTCATAAAAAAATAGTAGCCCCAGTAACCTTGAAGGCTCCACTTGAAAATAAATGCACAAAATTGCATACCTGTTCCTTCTACTTGCCTTTTTCCTATCAGATTCTTAATGCTATTTTTAGTTCATGTAATGCTGCTTAGTGTCCTGTTTTTAATGTGGTCTATTCCAAAGGATGTAACAAGGAATAGGTTATCTATTATGAGTGTGCTGGTGTCAATACTTAAAAATAATTGCTGTGGGATTCAAGGAGACTAACTAGTAATAGAAACTAAGATGAATCTTAGTGCAGCAAGACTCCCAAGCATTTGTCAAGCTACCTTGCATCTCTAAAAAATGTGGTATTTTTTAGATAGAACACAACACTAAATTAAACAGTAAGTTTAAGAAATGTTATGCAGGTTTTTTTCTTGTTGCACATTTCCGTGCTCACTGAGTGCAGTACTTAATATCATGAAAGGCTACTCTCTACACAAAGCTTAGTCATGAATGAGTCCTACTGGGGCAAAACTGCTAAAAGAAATTAAGCATCACGTTTCTTTTTCTGATTTGAAGCAAAACTTTCTAGTGACTCCAGTGTGGCTTCCTTTCTGTTCTTGTCCAAAAGTTTCAATTGTATAGGCTGGAAGAGACGTCTTGATGTTCTCTCCTCAACCCCGAAAATACAGCATGATGTCTGCTATAGAGCACTGAAGTAAGCCATTGCTTTTTGTTATATCTACTTCAGGTGGACCACAGTGCAGAATCTATGGGACTGAACAGAGAACAAGACTCTCAAGAAGCAGCATGGTAGTGAGGGTCATTTAGGTATTCTTAAGAGTAATTGTGTGTATGCAAGTTTTTTGTTTTAACTCATCCCACTAGTGCCTTACCTAGTTTATGCCTAAGTGCAGATGACTTTAGAGAAGTCCCTGTCGACCTGTGAATCATGGCAGACCTTAAACACCAAACAAATATCTTCTGAATTTGCACAAGAGCCCTTTTATGTGCCATGAAGCATCTTAAACAGAAATAAAGGCATACCAAATTACAGAATTGATTGAAATCTCAGACAGGAACATAGGAAATTCCAGGAAATGGTGTTTGTTATGGTGAGAGAATGGGGGAACAAAATAATTTTGCAGGTAAAATTGAAGAGGAAGATCTCTTGTTCCATATAGCTGCTGAATATTGCTTTATGTGTGTGCTGTTATACAGATGAATTATTGGTAAATGTTAGGTCACTAACATACTAAGTACCAAATAAAAGAAAGTGGTATTTGAACTTTCTCTCTTTAGTTCTTTTTAATGTATGCAGAAGTGTTTGACTTTTGAAAAGTTTGCATTCAAAACTAACCTGTCAAGCTTTAAATTATTTCTAATTTATGGTTTTAGGTAGTTATCAGAAATCTGATACAGTGTCATGAAAATTTGCACATTTAATATAATTGTAACGATTTTTCTTTTCAGTTGAAAGAAATCATTCTATATTCATAAATTTTAAGCTGTTTAAGCAAAAGAAAAAAAAGCCAGTTTCATTAAATAAAAGAGCATGTCAGAAATGCTTCTTTTTACAACTTCTGTGACCCATAATGTTTCTTACAGAGATGGAGAAGACTCAAATGTTCAAGGTTTTATGGCACATTCTGTTTTGAAGTACTCACTGTTAATTCTGATTAGTGTTTATAATAATAATTTTGTTGGTTTATGGCATATTTACTGAGATATGATCGGTTGTAGAAAACTTCATTTTGAATTGTCACTTTTAAAAAAATCTTGATAAGCTGTCAGTTTGCTTTCAAAAATGATAACTTTTTTTGTGTGTTTGGAATCTGTGTGCTATGCTCCAGATTGTAAACACAGTGTTGAAAGTTACAATACATGATGGAATTAGGGAATTTGTGGACTGTTTTTTCATCAGGCTATTTCCCAAACAGCTGGATCTTGAGCTAGATATGTAAAGTCATACTAAGGATTTTTGGCAAGAGGGAGCAAGTATTTCTCTGAGAGATTAGCAAGGGTCAGATTGTGGGTGATGATATCTGTTTGCAGTGGCTGAAGGAATGGAGTTGGGTTAATTTGGGTTCTTTGCTGAAGGTTTTCAGTGGGGATTTTCAAGAGGAGTGTCTGTAGTGTAGCAGGCTTCTGTTCACTTGGGCTGCCTTTGAATACTCTTGAATTTCATCACTGGTCTTTATAAACACCAAGCTCATTACTCTTTATTCCCCTTTGGCAGGAGAGGTAGAAAGTAAAGGATTACCTAAAACAGACCTTTATACAATTGCATTGAACTTTAAAGCTCCTCTAATACTAAATAATAAGATTCATTGACTTCTCCAACCTGAGGAGCCTCAGTGACCCTGTGAAAGCCACGTTATGTGTGTGATTAAAGGTGTGAGTGAAGCAGATTCTGTTAGTGTCTGCCCAGCCTTGACAGTATCCTGCCACTGTTACTGGGTCATATCTTCTAGTTAAAGGTTGTACTTACTGATCAACCAGTCCGCTTCAGGTTTTTGTGATAAGTTTGGAGCAAAGGCACATTAAATGCACACGAAGAAATGCATTTGTCATGTCAGCACTATTAACCAGTTAATCTTCATTTTAGAAATTGATGTTTTGATGGATTCAGGAGATCAGCCTGATACTGGTGTGAGAACTATAAACAGATCTATGAAGTAATTTTCACAATCATTTCACAACAATATCATCACACATTTTGATGTCTCTAGGCAAGAAAATACTAGGAATTCCCTTTTCAGATGGAGAAGAATGCTGTTATTAGCATTCAAATTTATAAATGAAAAGGTCATGATCTCAGGTTGTGTGCTTTGGTGCTCAGTATCTCTAAATTCTGCATGTTCTGCAGATGTTCTTTGCAGAAGTGTGAATTGATGTTATAGATAGATGCTTCTAATTTTTAAATTTAAGCTTTTAAAAAACTTTAAAAACTTTTTAAAAGCTTTTTAAAACTTTTTGTTTACTCGTTAATGCTGCAGAGCTGTATAGTTGGGTTGGTGAAATGAGTTGATAAATTATAGACAGCTTTTTGCCTATTGCACAATATGCATTGGTTCCGTTTAAGACTTCAGTTTATTTTAAGCCATCCTCAAACTTAGATTTATTTAAAAATTTAGTACATACCAGTGAAAGTACAACAATAAATTTTTACAGTCATATTCCATGTCCCTTTTGACCATAACTGCCGCATACTTCATTAAAAATCAAATTCATTATGATAAACAAATATGGAAAAGAACTTCTACTTCTGATACTGAAGCAGCATCCTTAATGAAAATTTTGTAAGCACTGAATCTTTTCAGCCATGTTACTTGTGTTTATCTTTTTCCCTTACAAGCCACAGAAGAAAGAGGATCAGCAATCAGAAGCTAAAGCAAGTCCAAAAAAGTCATCAGAACCCACTATTGACCTTTTAGGACTTGGTAAGCAATACAAAATTGTTTGGTTTTAAATCCAACATAGATAAGTAATTTTATACTTTAATAGATGTACTTTTGGTTTTTCTGTGATTACTGAAAGATTATTTCGAAAACCATAAGACTGCATGCATGAATTTAAAACTGTAACAGAAAATGCCATTGGGTTGTGGGTATATCAGTATTTATGTTTTGCTGGGGAGAGTGATGAGATCCTGTGGGAAGAGGAAGTTATCAAAATGATCTTCAAAGGCCTTGTGTATTTCATTGTTTATGGTACAAGTGTACTTTTTAATGAAAATGCTGAGGTCATCTGTATTAAGTATCTGTAAAAGACATCATACATTTCCTCTCTTGGTTAATAGAATGTAAACTGTCAAACTAGTACCTTGTAGAACTTAATATAGTGGCTGTTTCAGTGCTCTGTACTGACTGCAACCATCTTTCATTTTTATCTAATCCACCTTTTTTTTCTGACTGGCAGGTAACTATGGGTTTGTCCTGTAAATAAAGTAGTTTCTAGTAAAATAATTTAATTGACACTGTCTGCCTATACTGTTGTGTATAGGCCATTCTCAAAAAATATGTCTTTCATTTATCTAGTGTTGCTCTAAATGTGTTTTTTCCTTTTGATGGAATCTTGAAATGTAAATGGAAGGATAAAATATTACAGTATTTTTATTTCCTTTTGAAATTCAGTGTTGGGAAAATCTTCTACAAGTGGATATGGATATAAAGAGTACAATGGATATAAAGAGTATTCACTTTCTATCCATGTAATGGTTACTCTTAATTTTCCACATGATTTCTACATTATTTTGGAGGAGGCTAATAAGTCTCTTAAATGCAATTCTGAAAACTTTGCTTTTTAGAAGTGTGTTTTGAGGTTTTTTAAATTTTTTTTTCAAGGTATCAATAATGTGACAAAACACAAAATGTTTTAATTTTCTTAATGTTTTAATGTTTTAAAATTCACATTCTCATCCAAAATGCGTGTTTTCTTCCCTCTGATGTAGAGCTAACTGTAAAGCACCATTTTTGCACAGGTTATGTGTATGTTGTCCATATCTTATTCCAAGTAATTGCTACTATAGGCATGCAAATCTTAATTAACACCGTAGAATGAATGTAGAATGAGCCTATTGAAAAAAAAAATAATTTAGACCTGATGGAAAGCTGATTCTCCTTTATTTTCCTTTAGCAAATGAACAACCTAATTAAAACCTAAAATTTAATCAATATGTGGTTTTGAGATTGCTAGGCTTCTGTATTCTGTTGGTCATAATTTGAAAAGTATCTTGGTAACACTGTTTTATGATACAATAATGAACTCAGATTACATTGACTAACTTGAGATGTAATGTGCAATGAAAATAGTATTATAATTGGTGTTCAACAGCTCTGCTTCTTCAGTGAGATATAAAAAGGGCAAAGGTTATAATATGTATGTTAAAACCCCATAATTGTAGAGGAGGGAATGCTTAAAGATCTTTTAAATAACAAATTGAAAAGCAGTGTAATAAGCCAGTAGCACTTGGAATCCAGTGAACTGCAAATGAGATATTTGTTAATGAGAGCAGACCTGCGTATTTCATTTCAAGAGTTGTCTTTTAATTAGCACCTGCAATAGAAGACTTCAGATAGTATTAAAAGAGAGGTCACATCAACTCAGTATATCATAGAACCATAGAGTAGTCCAGGTTGGAAGGGACCTTCTGGTCCAAGGAGTCCATGGGGAGGGGAATGTAGAGATTAACTAGCATCTTATCTGGACACAGCCTGCAAACCTCCAGTGATGACCTCCGTCATATCTCTGGAGTTCTTCTACTAATTGATCTCACAGTAAAATATTTCTTTCTTATGTTGACAAACTTGTACCTGTTGCCCTCTGTTTTCCCTGTGTGGCTCCCTGTGTTGTGAAGAGAGTCTGTATCTCCTCTTCATAGCTGCCCCTTCAAGTCCTGGCATGCTGGGTTGAGAGTCTTCCTGAGCCTTCCCTTCTCCAGGGAGAAAAGACTGAGCTTCCTCAGTCTTTCCTCATAGAGCAGGTCCTGCAGCCCTTTGGCCATCTTCATGCCTCTCCTCTGGACCCTCTCCACTCTGTATGTCTTGAATTGCAGGAGCCAGAACTGGGCACAGACTCCAGGTGAAGCCTGGGAAGTGCTGAGTTGAGTGGAATGATCACAACTTTTCCTCAGCAAGTAACCACCCTGGATACCTCCCAGAATTTCACTCACCTTTTTTGCTGCAGTGATGCACTGCTGATTAAAATGTTTGATATGTCATATCAAATAATACTAAAATGGATATGATTGCTTAGCTCGTTCTTCTTACTGAGCAGATGTTTTTCTAATGAGGAGTCATTCTCTTAGGACTTCATTTCTGCAATGAAGAATAGCACTAGCTTTCAGTAGGGCAGCTCCAAATCACTTGTGATAGCAGGTTAAGTAATTTTAATGGATCAGAATTCATGCTAGAATAATTTTGGTTTTTGGAACAGCCCAGGTTCTTGTCAAAGTATATTCTTGAGTAACCCTCACTGCTAGCTTTGGGTATGGTGTTAGTCTCTAGGTCATTGATCTTTTTGTCTCAGTTGGTTTTGCAGTAGTGACCTCATCAGAAAGTAAACTTCCTTAGATAGAACTTACCCTATGAAAATTGTACCAGGGCAATTTTCTAAAAGGAAACTCACTTCTCTTTACAAATTACAAAATTTCCAAGAAAATATGCCTTGGGGAATTGTACCTTTAAATCTTGTAATAGGAGAAGAGGCGTAATATTCTCAGTGATTGTACTATCACTTTTGAGTTTGTTCTGAGCTCTTTTGAATAGATCTGTGTGGTTCCCTTGATTTCCTCATCAGGGGGTTATTGAGATGCTGTTTAGATACTCACTTTTTGATGATGCAATAACATTCATGGATTTTGGCTTTCTGATTCAGAATAGATTTTACTTCAGAACTCCTCATACAGAAAGGTGGGGAAATGGACATGAACAAGCTAAATATTGTTATGCTGTCTATGGGCAGCAGTGTCATGTTCTTGCTGTGCAACCCCAGATTCCTTCCCTTTCTTCCCAAGCAGTGGGAAACAACAAACTGTTTCTGTAGGCCAAGCCTGAAGCTGCTTTTTTAGTCATCTCTACAGTTATTTGGATCTTACCCATGCTGGAAGAATGCCCTGCTGAAAATGTGGAAATCTAAAATTGACACTAAAATCAATAATACAGGATGTCGTAAAATGAATTTTTAATAGGATAATTATAGGAAACACTCTTTGGTTTGAAAGTCACAGTGTGTAAACCACAGTTCTTCAGCACTTAAATGATGGACGGTGCTGTATTTTCATCTCTCTAGTGTTAACCTTGTGCTCTGTCCTCTTTTTTTTGTTGGTTTTTTTTTTTTTTTTTTTTACTTACAAGGTAGATGTCTCCACTTATGCCAGGTTGATGTAAATTATTTCTTAATATTTTTTAAAAAATGGTATTATAGCTATGTACAAATGTCCATGGAATATTGGAATGTTACACAGGCAGTTTGTGATTATTGTGTTTGCCAAGATATGCCACTTAGAAATTACTTTGACATAGAGAGGAAAAAAAGGAAAAAATAGTGGTTTTAAATTATATTACCTTACAGAATTGCCAGGAAGAAAAGTGCATTTTCTGTATTCTGCATCATTTGCCATGTTTAGATGTGCCCTTCAAAAAAGAAACAATTTCATATTCTGGATTAACCACTGTAGTTACAATGAATAACTAGAAGAAAACAGATTTATTATGGTATTTACTGAATTTGATGTGTGGGGCATTCATCTGGCATGGTTGGAGGTAGAATATGATATGCTAAAAGCTGCTTCCCTGCTTCTGCATGGGAAATAACTTCTCAAAACTTCAGAGAACTCTCAGAGATTGTGATATGAAACGTAGCTGAATGTTGGATAAGTGAGAAATGTATTTTTGTCAGGACTGTTGGGTAAGCAGCATGGTTGGTCCTAAGTCGGACAGTTGCATTTAAGAAATAGTAAAGATAGATTTGTAAATACATAAATATCATTTATGCATATATAGATCATAGACTCCTAGAATCCTAGAATAGTTTGGTTGGAAAGGACCTTTAAAGATCATCTAGTCCAACCTCCCTGCCATAAGCAGGGACATCTTCAGCTAGATCAGGTTACTCAGAGCCCCATCCAACCTGGCCTTGAATGTTGGCAGGGAAGGGGCAGCTACCACCTCTCAGGTAAACCTTTCACAACCCTCATTGTGAAAAATTTCTTCCTTATATCTAGTCTGAATCTATCCTGGTTTAGTTTAGAACCATTACCCCTTGTTTTGGGGATAATGACCCTAATAAAATGTCTGTCCCTATCTTTTCTGTAGGTCTTTAAGTACTGGAAGCCCACAATCAGGTCTCCCTAGAGCCTTCTCTTCTCTATACTGAACAGCCCCAACTATCTCAGACTTTTCTTACAGGAGAAATTCCTCTGATCACCTTCACGGCCTTTCTCTGGACCTGCTGCAACAGGTCCATGTCTTTCCAGTGCTGGGGACCTCTGAGCTGGATGCAGCACTCCAGGTGGGGTGTCCCAGAGTGGAGAAGAGAAGTAGAATGCCTTCTCTTGACCTGCTGGCCATGCTGGTTTGAATGTAGCCCCGAACACAGTTGAGCTTTCTGGGCTGCAAGCACACATTACCTGCCCATATCCAGATTTTCATCCTCCAGGACCCATAGGTCCTGCTCTGCAGGGCTGTTCTCAATCCATTCATCCTCAGGCCTATATTTATAGCATGGGTTGCCCTGACCCCTTGCAGGACCTTGCACTTGGCCTGGTTGAACCTCATGAGGTTTGCATGGCCCCTCTTCTTGAGCTTGTATTACTGCAATGTTCAGATTATGCTTAGGTAAGCAATATATCTATCCAAAAGGAAAACATTTACAACCACTTGAGGCATTACTAGCTTTCTGGCTTTTCACATTTTATTTTCAGAAGTATTATGCAGACATTGCCCCCCTGTGATTGCTTTTTCCCTTCTGCAAAGGTTTTAGCAGTAAATAAAATTTTACTAATGCATTAAATAATTCTGCAATAATTTTGGCCAGACAGACCGTATTTGAATCTTTGCCACAGATTTTTGTTGGAACTATTGACCTATTTCTCTCAGTGCTGCCTTTCTAGTAATTTGGTGTAAAAAATAATCATATGCATATTCTCTCTATTGAAAGTCTTGGTATGGCTGTCATAAATGATTGTATATATAAAAATACATGGCTGCTTAGTAACAAAGTTCTTTTAAACAGTTTGGTTCATAAAAAATGAGTTTCAGAAATGCAGCATTTAAGACCAGATCTGCTTTTTCTCTGTTTCCTCTTTTGCTGTCCCTTTGAAGCCCTTCTGCTGATCTTTCTCACTATTGGTGCAGATTAATATACCAAGGATTGATGATGTATATGAAAGCTATAATGTGTATGAATAACAGAAGGCAGCACTGAATTGGAAATTATCATGTCAGGGATTAATAAAATCTATACAGAAAAAGAATTGTAAAGGTAAACTTCACTGGAATTCTTGACTATATTATTAAATACATCCTGGTAAATAGTTCCTGTTTCTGCTATCAAACTGAAACAAGACTTCCTAATCTGAAATCAGAAGCATCATCTGCTGTTACAGTGTGGCAGACAGCAGCCATATATTATGTGTAATATTGTCGTAAACTGCAAGAAGTTTTGGAACCACACCTAGGAGCAAGGGTGAAGAACAGCATCTGTTGACTCTTCACATTCCATTCTCTGACTGAGCATGGAAGCTCTGCTTTGCATCTGCTCTCATTGCAGTGGTTTTTGCTACATCTTACATTTCATTCCTAGCTATGTGTTCTCCAGAAAAGTGATGGAAGTACTGTTTCTCAAAAGCTAATTGCTTCAAAGTAATCCTGTGGTGGCTGAAGCTATAAATTTCTCAAAATACTCAGGCCCATGTAACCTAATCTGATGTTTACCTGTTACCTGGAAAGGCTACAGCTGTGTTTCCTTCTGTCATATATACACCACCTCTTCTAATCAGGTTTTAATGGTAGGTGTCTCAAATTGAATGAATAGTTATATACTTAGAATAAATTAAAACTGCTGAAGTATCTTTCTTATATTACAGAAATATTTTAAAATGAGAAGGAAAAGGAGGTAATACATCCTAATCCATGACCTAGAGTGCTGAAGATGAAACTGTCCATAATCTATGTATAAGAACTGTGAATTATTATGTTGAAAAACAAGACTGTATGTGCCCGCATGCAAATATATTTAAATGGCAACACTAATATTGCTACAAGTAATAAACTAGAGTGAAAACACTGTTAGGTTTTCTTCTATATTCTGAACAGGACAGTGAAACTTAGTTCTTTCAGTAGAGAAGGAGGAAGGTTTTTAGAGTCTCTTTAATAGATATAAATATCCAAGTATTGTATTTTGAGAAATCAGTAAAACAGGATCATCTCTTAATACTATTCATACAGGCTTAAAACAGGGTTGTAAACAATAATTCAAAATGTCTGGTTTCTGCACCACTGGAGACAGGGAGGTATTTATTCAGTAAGAGGTGAAAGGCATGTGCATTACCAAATAACATTCTTACAGAACAAATCTATCAAAAATCTGTGTTTTCATAATATTCATTTATAAGCAGAATATTAAATACTTGAAAAATACTATATTTTTGCAAATGGGTTCTGTCATGACTGTTCTAAATAATGATTGCATTTAGATTTTCAGTCTTCTGTGTAAAACACCTTTACATTCAGGAAATCTAAACTACTTTGGAATATGAGAAGAAAGGTTTAGTTTTTTTTTAATACATGTACCTGACTGAGAAAATGAGAACATTAAATTATTATTTCCTGTCAGACCTTTTGCTTCAAAATTATGCACAGTTCATTCCTAAATTTATCTGAAACAGTGAACCTTTGGGGAGATGTCTTTGGAACTGCCAGTCTGCAGAATGACCTCAAAAGCAGCTTATGCTTAGATGACCAGTACATCTATTTACACACATCTCACAGCACTAATGTGCATCAAATGGTGCAGCAGATTATACATATGGTCATTTTGCTGTCCACTGTCTTCCATTCATCAGAAATAAGGGAAAGAGGAGTCCTCTGCATTAAGGTGTAAGGAGCTCTATCATAATCGTGGCTGAGTTTGTAACTTTGCTTTTCAGAATCAGTGCAACAGCAGTCCCCCATCAAAGTGAAATCACAGAAGAGTAATAAAACTGACTGATGTGGCTAGTTCACATTCCTCAAGCTGCTCACTTTTTTACTCAGCATAGAAGATCTAGTAGTGTCAACTCATTCCCCTGGCCACTTTGCCTTCATCAAAGGCAGACAGAAATAAGAAGGCATCTGTCATGGTTAGACCCCAGCTGGCAACTAAGCCCCACACAGCCACTTGCTCACTCCCCTCATGGGATGTGGAAGAGAATCAGGAGGGTAAAAGTGAGAAAACTTGCTGGTTGAGATAAAAATAATTTAACAGGTAAAGCAAAAGCTGTGCATGTAAGCAAAACAAAATTAAGAATTCATCCACCAGTTTCCATGGGCAGGCAGGTGTTCAGACATCCTCAGGAAATTGGGGCTCCATCATGTGTAACAGTGACTTGGGAATACAAATGCCAATACTCCAAAGGTGTTCTTCCTTCTTCTTCCCACTGCTTTATATACTGAGCATGGCATCATGTGTTGGGTATGGCATATCCCTTTGGTAGTTGTCACTGTCCTGACTGTCCTCTCACAACTCCTTGTACACCCTCAGCCTCCTCATTGGTGGGATGGGGTAGGGAGCAGCAAAGCCTGACTTTCCAAGCACTGCTTGGCAATAATGAAAACATCCCTGTGTTATCAACTGTTTCCAGCACAAATCCGAATCAGAGCCCCATGCTGGCTACAGAGAAGCATTAACTTTATCCCAGCCAAAACCAGCACAGAATCCATGGGTCTTCCGAGTGGATTGTATCAGAATGCAGTCTTACAATATTAGTAGCAGTGTACTGTTTTCAGTATACTGTACTTTAGGGCTTTTGGAATACTGACCCTCCTGTGATGTATAAACAGCTGTGCCAGTCATGGCAGTGTTTCTTTTGCAGAGAAAGTTTTGACTTTATTCAGCTAGTTTGTTCTGCCAGAGAAGTCTGACTTCTGCACTGAGATTGGTTAATTTTAGACTTAACTTCTTCTATTACCTATAAAAGCTTTCTTAAACTTACTGTTAGGACTATTCAATCATTATAAAGCTCAGCAGAATCTAGAGTCACCTTTGTATTTGTCAAGTTCTATGTAATGGCAACCCAATTGTGATATGCTTAAATATAAATTTATTAGCCAATTCTTACGCCTTTTTCTCAGCTTGAAATCAGAAGAGAATAGTTGCTCTGTTTCTTAAAAACACTTTTGGGAGATTTTTGTCCTTGTATCTTTTAAAGTACTTTATTGCAAATTATCCTTAAGGCATAATTCTTCTATTTTGTCATGCATACATCCACTTCCACCTAAATGTGGAAGTAATTGTAAATGGGTTCAAGTGTTAAAGTGGTTTACAGACACCAAGGCTCAGAGCGAGAGCCATAGGTTCTTATGGATTATTATTTCAGTGTGCCTGGCAGGTGTTCTCATATGGAGCTGTAGAATAAAGTCTGTGCAAAGTACTTTTGAAAAAGGGGAAGAATGGACCTTTTCCCTAATGCGAAGTTTATTTATGTACTCTTGAGTAAAATAGCATATCAAGAATAACTTCATGGATTCTAAAATGCAAATTTTAATTCCAGAGCACAGATGAGTGTATTTTGTCTGATACATGGCTACCAAATTTGGACCTTCTCAGTAAGATGTTTATTTAAATTCTTACTAAAAATGTTGGTGTGTAGAGACTCCTGAAAAATGAGTGCTGTGTACTGCTAAGTTGGTGTGGTTGACCTTAGGGATGTTTTAAGTGGTATTTTTGTCATTGGTTTTTTGTTTGGGGTTTTTTTTTTCTGAAGGACAGTAATGTGCCATCTTCTTCAGGAAAGAGGTCTTTACAAAATCTGAATATCACAGTCTGAAAAATATCTCAGAAATGGAGGACTTTTTTGATGGGGGTGGGGTAGAAGGGAATAGACAGCTTTAATTTTTCTCATGGTGTTAATATATTTTTAATTTTCACTTTAAAAGTGATTCTGTTGATTTTTTAGATGGTCCAGCTGAAGCATCTGTTACAAATGGAGGCACTGCTGCTGTCACAGCACTGAATGACGACCTGGATATCTTTGGCCCAATGATCTCTAATCCTTTACCAGCAGCTGCAGTACCTCCTGCTCAGGTAAAATTTATTAAGTGTATTTAGTTATATGTATGTGTAAATATGTGCATTCACATGTGTATTTTCCTTCAGGAAATTGTTCTTTCACACAGAAGGAGTGCACACGTCTCAGCACATTTAAGCACCTCATGATTAGAAATGCTTAAACTGTAACACTGATATTTTTCCCACCTCTTCAAGCTTCTAGAGTGCTTGGATATAGGAGTAGATGGTGTAGTCTTCCCTTCTGGTTATGAAGCTAAATTGGATTATGTCTTACCCTGGTGATTGTTGTAATGTTTTCTTTTCATTTATATTCTTTGGTTTTGTTCTTTTTTAATAGGTATTGCTGAATATAATTTTATGTTCTCAGGTTATTGGGCATCAAGTCATCCTTTTAAAGACTTCTTATTGCCTTTGTGATGCTGATATTTAGGAAAGGCTGCAGTAGATACTTCTCTCTTAGACCTGGCATCTGAGGTTTCATACTCAAAATCAAGAACAGATATCAAGAAAAATTTATATTGCTACCAGGGCTGATCTGTCTTTTGTATCATCTTGGAACTTGTATGTGTTACTTTCTTAAGGGAGAATAGCATAACTTCTACATCTGGTCTGCTCCTTCTTATAGCTGTGCTAGTTTGGAAGCAAACCCATCACCATGCCTGTTGTAGCCTGGAGAGGCACCTTTGGGACACACAAAGAAACAGCTTGAAGCTGCAGCTCTCCTGAAGTAGCTGTAGGACTCGAAGAGCAATGTTTTGGTAATGGACATGTGCAGACTTCCTTAACCCAGACTTTCTTCTGGAGTAGTGCTGGGCTAACTTCCCCATCTGGGGCATTTTGTTAAGGTCATTTAGAAGCTTCTTTTTGTGTAGGGCTTTCTGTCTCACTTTGCTGAACCAGGAAGAATTATGTGTATTCTTGAATTTATGATTTTGGGACATGTGATCTGTACTCTCTTCATCCTTTAGTTTTCATAGTGTGTACTAGGGATAATGATGAAAAGGAGTTCTGAGTGTCTTAAAGCATACACATGGTATTCAACAGATTTTGTTATCCTTTACTCTCCCTTTCCCTGCTTGCTGCTGAGGGCTGACTTAGTGCAACACGCTAGTGAGAGTTTCAGAGATTGAAACCACATTTCTTTTTAAGCATAATGCTACAGATTGAGCAAACTTCCTACCATGCATTAAGCTGTCCATAAACAGTGAGGGAAATAACATGTATATTTGCATTTACATTTGGATGTGTTAGCTGAAATTGCAAAGGAAATTGTTGGTGTAGATTTTCTTATCTCTTCTGGAAGTCTCTGGTCAAAGTACCAGGAGTACTGGAGTGCTTGTTGTCTGCTACTCTAATGCCTTATGTCAAAATTGATCCCTGTAGAGCTAGATGTGAAAAGTAGTAACCCATTTCTAGCTTCCCTTAGTTTTTAATTTATTACATTTGGGTGTAGACTGAGCAAATTTAAATCTAGAATCCTGAAGTTTTCACTTGCCCTCAAAATAAACGGGCCAATGGTAGTATTGTACATAATAGGTAGCACTGAATTCTGGTTTCCCCCCTTTCCAGCCGTTCTGAAGCTGGAAATGATGACTGCTGTATGTAGTTACTGCGTGCCCAGGAGAAAAGAGAAACCCGAGAAAGAAGAGAAAAGCCTTTTGTTTCTGTTCTTTGGACATGTGATGTGATCTGCTGGTTAAAGAATTATTTTGCTAAGGAATGCAGGAAATCAAAAAGAAGGCTAAATATTTAAGAGTGAAAAAAAGCAAAGAAAAGGGTGATACATTAGGTGATGATGACTAGTGATGGGTTAAATTATGAAGTAGCTGCTAAAGCATACTGAATTATATGTATATATATTCTGTGATAAAGATTTGGTCACTGTACCTTTTGTGAGAGAAATATTTTGACATGTTCATATTTGTGCTAGTTTCTAGGCTAAGTATGGTACTTACTAAATTGATTAAAAAGTGGTAGAAAGGACAGTATTATTCTCAATATCTGGTATCACCTTGTTTACATACCAGAGAGCATGAATATATTCACGTGCTGTAAACAAACCTGTCCAGATTTGTAGTGACATTTTTATTTCTTCTGAGTGCTGTAATCAGGAGGAACAAACAGAACTTTCAGCAAGCATGTTTTTATCAAGCACACAATCCTTATGGTGTATTGCAAGATTTAATTCTTAGTTATCTTCCATTTTTAATCAGTAATCTCAGAGAAAATGTAATGTAATCAGATAACCTACAGATAAGAGACAGGAAAACAGGTAGGTAGCAGAAGACAAGTTTCTGATGGTGATTATGTGATTTGCTTACTAAACTGGGGCAAAGAGAATATGATTCTGTTTTTCTTCAGGATTATCAAGACCTTGCATACGTTCTGTTTCACGATGGTGGTGTCCAGTCTGAGAACTGAGACTGGGGAGAAGTTGCCTCTCATTTGGCAGTGCTATAAGTATTTTGTAAGATCTTTCACCTTGCAACATGGATAAAAGTTGTATGGGATTCAGAGAAGAGTTAGGAGAATACAGGATGCCTTATTATGAGAGGGTTAAAGAGCTTGATCTATTTAAATTTCTTGAAGTAAATAAGAGGTGTGATTATGATGTGAAATTATTTTGTGCAAGGCTGTAATTGGTGAAATGGGCATGAACTCAGATCAGCAGCTGAGTAACCCTGATAGTCAGTTCCTGTGCTTGAAATTGGAAAATTTAAAGTAGAAGTCCATGGCCAATCCCTAACTTGAACTTGTTTGCATATCTATTAACAGAATGTATTAAAATAAAAAAAAAATAAGTAGAAGAAGGGGATGAAATGTGGAATAGCATGGCTTTCTTTCTCACTGAGATATTTATCATTATGTTCTGCATTGTAGGTGTGTCTGAGGTGCCACAGTGGGATTTGAGAGCTTTTCTTCTAAAAAAGAAGGGAATTTATTGGTGCTCCTCAAACTGTTCTGTATGACCCTTGAGTTTTTGCAAGATTGCTTTTCTTCTCCATTTTAACCTGAAAGGCAGCATTTAATGCTAAATGCACTCTGTTTTATGGCACTGTGGAGCACAGAAATGTCTGTTTGAATGTTTTGTTATGAGACTGAAAAATCATGATGTCTGCAAAACTTGGGATTTATGTCCATTGTCATAGCCAAGACATATTTTTCAAGTGAAAACAAGCATTTGTTTCTCCTTTTTCAAATGTGTCTTGAGCATTGATGATCATGAGTACTTTGACTCTGCTGTCAGATATGTGTCTTTATCACAGTTCTCAAAAACATTTAAAATACTTCTTCCCACTGTTCTGTACAGCTCGATGCTATTATGCAAACTGTTGAATTTTTAAAGGACTGGTAAAGAACACTATGTGACAGAGTAATTTGGTATTTTATAGACTTTTGCCTATTTGCAAACTCAGGAGGGTTTAAAAAGAGTTACCTTAAGCAGTTCCTACAGGAGAACTAGATAAAAGGCATGTGCTATAAATTATGCATTATTGTGGGCACAGAAAAGAAAGAAGAACATTTAATATGTTTAATGATGTTTTTTCATGTAAAGTGGGCATAGCTAAATTATATTTAGAATTAGAATTAGAATTAGAATAGGGTTTGTTGCCAAATATTGTATAGGAACTGAGCAAAAGTCTATCATTTTTATCTATACTTAAAACGATTTCCTAAATTGTTTTAGCCATATGTTAATTTCAAATTTTGTATGGTATGTCTTCCAACAAAAGTGTGATCTTCTTTCTTCAGTGAAATTTATAGGGAGGAAGAGAAGGGGAGAACTGTGAGGTATTAAGTATGGAAGTATTAATTCAGTGAAATATTTAATATATGTCTTTCTCCAAGCAGGAAACTCAAATCTAGTCAACTTAAACTTCCTTGGATTTTATGTGTGTGGTGGGGAGGGGCCTGATTTGAATTGTACTGTCTTGAGTATGAGCTGAGAATCAGTTCAGTGGGTACAAAAGTGCATTTTCATAGAGATGATGTATGTTTTTCATGATTCATATCTGAAAAACTATGGTGGCATATTTTGGATAAAGAGATGTTCATAAATACTCATTTTTCCCTGAGGTCAGGTGTGTGTACCTAGCATGGTTGCCATAATTTGGCAGACAAGCTTCAACTTATTAATGAATTGTGGTGATGTTCATGTGTGAAAGTCCTCAGCTTGTATGTAAAAATGTGTTGTTTCAGAAATTTGCTTTATCATGAGTGTTATTTAAGCAGGGCTATGTAGAGCTTATGGAGAGCTATGTAGTCCTATTCCAATATGATCAGTTGAAATGCTTGTAGCTTGTGCTTATGTTTGCTTTACCCCTGTCTATATGTTCAGGTATCTGAAAGCAAAAGTTTCGTTCCTTCAAGTGGAGTTAGAGCAATTCCAAATGTGACTACAGGCTGGGCAATAAGTTGAGAGAAGGCCTGGGCAGAGGGACTTGGTGGGGGCTGGTGGGTGCAGATCTGAGTGTGAGCTGGCAATGTGCACTTCCAGCCTGGAAGCCCAACAGTATCCTGGGCTGCATCAGGAGAATTGTGACCAGCAGGTCAAGGGATGTGATTCCCCAACTCTGCTACACTCGAGAGCCCTTCCTGCAGTGCTGCATCCAAGTCTGGGGCTCCCAACATAGGAAAGACATGGACCTGTTGGAGCAGGTCCAGAGGGGAAGATGCTCAGAGGGATGGAGCACTGGTCCTGTGAAGTGAGGCTGAGACAGTTGGGGTTGTTCAACCTGGAGAAGAGAGAAGATTCTGGAGACACCTTAGAGTGACCTTTCAGTATTTGAAGGTGGACTACAGGAAAGATGGGGAAGACTCCTTTTTAGGGTGTCTACTGACAGGATAAAGGAAAATGTCTTCCAATTGAACAAGGATAGGTTTAGATTAAATATTAGGAGGAAGTTCTTTACTGTTAGGGTGGTGAGACTCTGAGCAGAGCAGTTGTGGATGCCCCCATCCTTGGAAGTGTTCAAAGCCAGATTGGAGAGGACTTTGAGTATCTGATGACCTGCCCATGTCAAGGGGTTGGAACTTGATGATTTTTAAGATCCCTTCCAACACAAATCATTTATGAATCCATAACTATACTCTCTTAGGTGCTTTAAATGCCTTAGGTGGAGCACAGTGGAAGAGCAGGCATCATACTCCAGGATCAGAAGGAATCAGCTCAACAGACTCTAGAGGAACAAAATGTATTTTGAGTTCTAGAGAAGTGAAATCTGAAAAAGGAGTTGAAAATGGGACTGCAGGGAAGATAAATTTTTTCAAGTCTAGACAAGGATGATTGCAAAGGAAACGTATTGCTTGTTGTGAGTACTGGACACACAGCAAAAAATAAAGTTTAATTTTTAATCTTATTGTAAGGTTAATTACATTCTTGAATATGATCTGAGAAAGTGATAGAAATCTTAACCATTTTCAGATATTGTTGATAATTCCTAGAAGCAAGAGAACAGCAATATTTAGTGTTTTTCTTTGTGAACTGAATATAGTTGTGCACTCATTTCCTCATTAGTTATTAACAGGAAATAACAGTTGATTATTTTTAATGGAACCGGGTAGATGTCTAAAAACAAAATATGCAAAATCAAACCAGGAAGAGTTGAAATAAACATCAAGTCCATTTACAGTGTGAAGATAAAAAGGGTAAGAATTGTATATAGAATTTAAGACCTTAATAATGTACTTAATACCTTGCTTACATAAGAATAATTGTGTGCTAGGCTGTATTTTCCCTATGCAAATAGCTCTTCCAGTCAGCAGGGAGAAATTGAAAATGTTGTGTGGGGCTAATATTTATGACCATACAAATGGAAAGCAGTAGAGGCCTTGCTTTTCTACAGGCTATCCCTGCTTTCCTAGATACCAGCCACAGCCAGAGACATGCTGGTAGCAGGAAAGTGCACATGTGCTTTTTTCTCTCTTCGGGTCTTTCTCTCAACTCCATGTGTCCCACTCCCTTCTTTCATTTTGTCTGTTGCCATCTCTCTTTCAATTTGTAGGAAAAATTCTGTTGCACTGATATAATGAGACTGCTTATAAGTATGATTCTTAAGCAGTTGATGAGCTTTAGGTTTATCAAAATGACTCTCTGAGAGCACTGTGTGTAGGAAAATTATTATATGAATGCCAGGTGTGTTTTTATAGAGGTCTTGGGTAGCATGACAATGTTAGAGATAGAAAAATCATGTTAATGTTGGTTGTTTTTTAACTTAGATGCCGCCTGCTGTTTTCTTGCCATGTATTTTGCATTACCTTCCATATTTTCAGCTGATGAACACTTCAGGGAGTGCTTGTCCGGTGCTTTGGCTCCTTTGAGGATCTTCCAAAACCAAACTGAATGAAGAGACATTAAATGAACATTTAATCTTAGGTTATAAACATAACATGATCAGACCTCCAGGCTTCCAGCTCTGCCTTCCAGAGAAAAGCAAATTCCTTCCTTGCTGCCTGCAGGCTGCGGCGGGGAGGCTGCCTCTGTTCACCCATTGCAGTGCTCCTGTGTCCTCCTCCCTGCAGGCAGGGCTGTCACACAGGGGCTGTCCTAGGCAGGCACGGCGGGAGACCCATTCAGTAATGAGCCTTCCTGCATGTATGCACAAGAAAACAAATACTGCTCTTCAGGGTGGGCTTTTACCTGAATGTATTGTTAAATCTGATTCTGGTATTTTTAAAGACTGGTTGTCACACTGATAAAAATTTTTCTCAAACAGGGCTTCCTACTAGCCACTTAAATAAAAATTTATTTGCTTTGCAATCAGAAATTATTGTGAGAAGGAAGAGGAAGAAGGTTTTTTAGTATGTACAGAAAAAAAATGGAAACTTTAATTGTACACTGGCCAGAGAGGTTTCGTAGGTATTTTTCTGTTTGCTTTCTCTCTGTAGTGCTGTCAGCCCACTCTTGGTTGCCCACTAAGTCCTACTGACTTTGGCCTAAATTGGCTGTAGTATAAATGCAGGTTTTTCACTTTCCAGAAAGTTCCTGTTTTTTGGGGAGTTTTTTCTCTTCCCTTTCTACAGCAGTTTTGGAAATTTTTCACCATCAACTCTGTAAATGTGCAGTCCTTTCTCTTGCTGGTTTCTTGCAAATTTAGCTGGTAATATGTTGGTTTTTGGGGTTTTTTTTTCCCCTAATCTATGGCACTGCCTTATGCTAGAGACTTCAGCACTTCAGAAATCATACCCTTAATGTGTTTTTTGAAGCAGCATATTGAATATGTATGTTGTGGTATTTGTAACAAATTCGCTGTGGCCATAGTGGACTTTTTAGAGCTTAGTCAGCAGCATACCAGCAAAAGCAGAGGATCTGAGACAGTTGCTTTAAGGAAGATTATAGGGGTGTTCCATATCTGTGTATTTTGTGGTGTCCTTTGTCTGTCTGCTAAACTTGGGTATGGGATCTCAATGAACAGACCTGGTTACATGTTGAATTCCTTGATAGTGGTATTCCAAGGAAGATTTTCCTTTAGTATAGAGAAGAGTTGAAATTCATGCAAGCTGTGGGTGCAGTAGGTATATGCTAAGCAGATGGGGATCACTTAGCTGGACTAAAATAGGGCCATAGTTTAAGTATGATTTGCATACTCTTTTGCATGATTTCCAGTCTCTTTTTCATTGTGCATGCAGTTGATTTGCATTAAAAGTTCCCAATGGTAACAGGATGAGTTGAGTATTTTATACTCAATAAAAAAAGGAATATAACAAGAACCTATGTATTGCCTGATTCCCCCATGTGGAACTGTATGGGTATGAACAGCAACATAACTAAATATGAACAGCACTAAGAGACTGGATGTAATTTGCTTACAAAACATTCTATTGCAAGAGCAGTACAAAGCCTGCCAGCCTGCCTGTATTTCAGGTTTTTATTTGTAGATTGCAGTAAGTTTTAGATAATTATGCTTTCTCAATAAGTGAAACGTGCTTAAAGTACTCTAAGCCAATTATAAACAACGTATTTTAGAAATTTTATTACTTGAAGTAGATAACCAAAATTTTGCCTTTTCTCCAAAGATACATTTCAAAGCACTTAATCTTCTGTTTTAGCTCTTCTCTAATCTATTCTGCCTATGGGAGGATTAATGAGATGTGAATTTTAATCTCCTTATTGATTTCCTAATTATTTTTCATAATCTAACTCCAGCTCTTGATTTATGCTTCTCACTGATGAAAAATGTAGAAGCAACAGGAATGAATAATCTGTATGTATACGCCCTGAAGCTGGTTGAGGATTTAGGTTTTTTGTTTTGTAACCTCCATCTGGTCTGATGGTCTTTCCATATTGCCTGTACTGCTTTTTTCTGTCTTTAGTCATACCACATATTTTTAAATTCTCATTCACTTAAATTTAGTTTCTGTAAATTAATGAGGTTTTATTAAGTTGAGGGGCAAGGCTGTACAGCAAATATTTAACATCATCTTTTGCTGGTTTCTTTCAGTGCTCTGTCTTGTCTTTTATTTCCCAGAGCGCTTCCACTAAACCAGCAGCTGCCACCTTGTCTGGAGCAGCCGGGGATCTTGATCTATTTACTGAGCAAACAACAAAATCCGAAGAGTCAGCGAAGAAACAACTCTCCAAAGACTCCATTTTATCACTGTATGGCACAGGAACAATGCAGCAGCAAAATGCTCCAGGTAAATAATGTTGTGAAGGTTTCTGTGCAGTCCTATTTTAATCTTTATATAGAAAAGTTACCTTCTACAAGTATAAAGCTAAGGTTGGATACCTGCTAACTATTTTCAGCTTTTATAAAACTGAGAAAAATTACTGAAATGTAATATGGATGCTAAAGAAAAACATATATGTGATTTTAATTTATTCTAATTATCAAATGTACAACTTACTGAAAGATTTGTGAAGTCTGATTCTGCCATGCAATTAATCAGTGAGGGTCTGAGTCTCCAGTGTGCAGGCAGCAGTCTGTCAGGATCCCTGCAGAACTGTCAGAGCTTTGGTTTAGTTGTGTTTGTGTGAACACAAAGACCTCCAATACAGCAGTTGAAAGATTCTGGTTCATCATGGGGATGCCAGAATTTCTTAGCAGTTAATCTTGTGGTGAGTCCCTTTCCTTTGAGAATTTTAAAGTAATGTTTTGCTTTTACCAGAAGCTAAATTGGCAGCACTGACATACAGATGGACAAAGTTATCCTTACAATTATTTTGGTGCATTTCTGACTTATGGGATGGGGGTGGAAAATCACAAGACTTCTGCTGAAATCTTCTTTTCTCTGGTACAGGTATGTTCATGGGGTCGTCTTCTATGCCATTTACCACACAGCCATCAACTCACTTTCAAGGCTTTCCAGCCATGGGAGTTCCTGTGCCAGCAGCAACTGGGATGATGGGAAACATGATGGGACAATCAGTGCCAGTGATGGGACAAAGCACAGGTGTGATGGTAGGAGTGGGAGTACCCAATGGATTTACTGGTACTGCACCAACTGGTGTGATGGGACTTCCTCAAACTGTCGTTGGACCTCAAGGTGGAATGGTGGGACAGATGGTCACGCCACCACAAAACAAGTATGGATTGCAACAAAACCAACAAGCTCAATGGAACCTCTCTCAGGTAAAGACTGGCTATTCCCAGACAAGAGTGCTTTAGGAAGAGTGATGCTTTTCAGATAGAAAATGTGTGGCTGTAGGAGGAAGGTTAAGTGTAGCCAAGTTAAAGACTACTGGACTATGAACTGCTCAGAGGCATATGTTAACAAACCGGTGAATAGTTGAATGAAAGATAACTGCTGTGAAAACAGAGAATAATTTTGCCAAGGTAGACTAAACTCAGTACTCTGAGCTCTTCTCTCATAGCTCTTCTCAAGCTGTCATCAGAGCCAGCCAAGTAAAAAGCTTAGCTCAGGTAGTTACAAAATTTGGGAATGAAACACAGCCTTATAACTAAAAGCACAATTTAACTACTTGGGGATAACCATTAACAATGAATACTTTCCTTCACGGATTTCAGAATAAATTTTGGTGGAATGTGAAGTGCTTTCTGCTCTTAACATTTTCCTGTAGATAATTTGCTTAGGTGCATCTGTTTTTTATCTGTAGCATTTCCATCCAATATATTAAACATGTTTCAAAGGTTCTCTAGATGGGTTAATGTACATGTAGTACTGTATTTGTGCATTTTCCAAGGAAACGTCTTGAAATCAAGTATTTGAGTGTTTATTGGGGCAGGGTGAGGCAGAGGGATCAGACTTAAATAATTCCCTTGGAGTTCAGCATGGATGATAGCAACTATTTTTTCATACTATTATTTGTATTATGATAACAGTACAATAATTCCATGCTGCTTACTTAGAAATGCAGGAAGAGAACCTTAGTGACTGACTTAAATTGGATGATATGAATTTTTACTGTTCTGCTCCATCTTACAATGTGAACATTTATGAAGGTAAACAGCGTTTCCTACATTGACAAAACAGTCTGTTTAAAAATGTCTGTTTAAAAATACAGACTGTCATTCTTTAAAAAGTAATTCTTAAAGGTGAGAATTTCAAAATGTCAGATCAAAAAATCTCTGGATATACTGGTGGCAGTCTTTTCATAGGTAGCTAGCTTTAAAAAGACCCATATCAGCTTTGAAATTAAAATCTTGCCTCTTATCAATTCCATGTTAAAACTTGGCTCCTTGAACAAGCTCTTCATATGTTCCCATACCCCTTGCACATCAGATGTTGTCAGTATGATGACATTCCACAGTCTGCAGAACTCTGATCTAAACTTTGACTCTAGATGAAAGGGGGAGAGTTTGCTTTACCAGACTAACATGTTTTATATAGTCTGCTGCTTAAGAATTCTACTCCAGAAGAGGTGAACCAATGGGTAAAGCATGTTTTTATCAGCCTTTTTTGTATTTCCAAGTTCAGTGGTGGCTTGTTTTCTGCAGATACACAGTTCTTTGTGAAAGCACACAGAACTTAATTTTATCCTGAAATACTAGTTTCAATTTACTTGAATTTTTCACTGCTGTTTCAGTTCAATTTTGCAGCCTGGTATTGTTCACCCATGTTTAAATGAACTCTGATTTTTTACCTAGTGCTGCCTTTAGTTTGAATCAAATGTTACTTATCCAACATCTCTTTTCATTGGCTCTGATTATTAATTGCTCCAAAAACTTTTTTGCTCTTAAAGTCATTTTGACGTTGAGCACTTAAAATTATAGTGACTAGATCTTTGTAAAGACTAAAAATAATTTTGCAGCAGCCCTGAAGTGAATGTGCTGAATTTTGAATTCCTTCCCACCTTTAACTAGATGTTAAATTCATGTGAGTTTAATTTTATGTGGATTATTTTACTTGTTTTTTAAAAAATTACACTAGCTTGAGTAGATTCTTTAGCAAGGATGATAATACTCAAGTTTATAAATCCACCTCATTCTTTGTTGATTGTCATCTAAATGGACAATTTCTGTAAAAACTGATGTAGTCAAGATTATGAAGTCTCCAAAGAAATGTTGCTGGAAAAAAAAAAATCTGGAGCTGCAAGTGCAGACAAGACTATATTACTGCCTTTGCTGTTTCTTTATCACAGTTTTGTTCATTATCTTTGAAACTGTGAAAGCAAACTTTTACCAACCAGCTACACTGGCCACCTCTTTCACATGCTGTCAGTTCTCATGTGACACATACACCAAGTGCTGCAGCCCATCAACTGATGTATGGTAGTATGAGAAAAAGCTTAGAAACTAAGACGGAGACAGTATTTTTATTTAATGAGAAATATTTTTAAGGGAAATATAAGTGGGTTGCTGGTTGGAGGCAGGACTGCTTTTGGCCAGCAGCGTGTTGTGTTTCAGTGCCAGTGTTAACCAGGCTCGTGTGTGTGTGTGCTTTGCAGATGAATCAGCAAATGGCTGGAATGAACCTCAGCAGTTCCAGCAACGTGATGGGCTTTGGCCAGCCCCCCAGCACAGCCGCAGGATGGACTGGAAGCTCCTCTGGCCAGACTCTCAGCACACAACTGTGGAAATGAAAGTTGCAATAGAAATCTTTCCCAGAACAGCCACCTAACATTCCGTGTTCAAATACATTTACTTTTGCTGTTCCTTCCATGTACATATCTATTCTTTTTCTTTTCCCCAGCTGTTCAGATTAAGACTATAACTGACTGACCGTGTTGTGGTCTGTATTGATTTAAATTTGATGTAGTGAAAAGCAGATCAAATATATTTATACATCATTGGAAGCATTTTCATACAATGCATATGATTTCATAGACCATATTAAGAAGCTGCTTAACCACATACTGATTTTTTTTCCCTCAAAATTCTAGATCAAATGTTTGCATATAAGGGATGTAGCTATCATGTTAGTAATATCCAAAAATATGAACCCCAACCCCCCAAAATCACCCAGTAATCCTGTAGAAGGTACTGTATGAACAAATGTTTAATCATATATAAATAGAATGTAAATGTATCACTGAGAAATGTTTTCTAGTGTATCAAACAAGTTTTGTTTCATCATACATTTCACTGTGATGTTGTTATGGTGTGCATAACAGGGAATGTGGTTATTGAAAGAAAGATAAACCTGGATGTTACTGTAGTTCTACAAATCAATAGTTTATTCTTTTAAAGATGAGCATTTGATGCATTTGAGTTTCCTGTGGTAAAGTCTCTGACCTGGCTCAGGAGGCAGGCGCACAGTGTTAAAAGAGAACTGACAGCACAATATGCATTCAAGGTAACTCAGTGTGAACAGATATATTTTGTCTTGCAGAGAGATCCAGGTTTATGACAGTGATTGTGTTTACATTTTATGGTGCCTCGTAATGATAAAATGTTATTTCCCTATATTAAAAGGATAAATCCATAAATGATTGTGGGTTTTTTATTTCATTGTTGTATGACCTGTTTGCTACTTTTAATGAAGTAAAACATGTTCAGTTCAGAGGATCCATTTATACAGATATTTAGACCAACAGTTTGTGAGTTAAAATCGGTTTATAATTACACCATTAAGCTGGATAAATACAAAAAGTATATACATAAATAATGATTTTGAAAATACTCCATTGCAGCCATGTTTATCTGTGGAAACAGCATTAAAACGAAGGTAAGTGTCAGTTTATTAAGCTGAGAATTCAGAAATGCATGCAGACAAGTTAGAACAAAACACATCCACGTGATTTGCTTGTTAGAGTCTCTGAAAGCTTCCTTTTGTTTCCACAGAAGTCTGTCAGGTCTCAGGCAGAAGCAGATGATGTTAGCTGTCCGAACTGGAACACGCGCTGGTGCGTCCATTGTCCTGCCCTTGTGGGACTGTCCCCCTGTCATACCTCAATGTTGACTGTGTCCAGGTGGTACTTTGGCTCGTTAGCTAGATTCACTTTCTCTGTTCGGGTGTGCCATACAAGAACCTAGAAAATACCATGTGTGTCAGTAAATCATCTGCAGAGATGACACGAAAGCTTTTCACAAAGTGTAGCAATCGGTACCTTTGTGCAGTTGTTTGCTTTTGGCTCCAGTTCCTCCACTGTTGTTATCTGTTTCAGAAAATCAGATTCTTGCATTCCTGGTTGAGAACCACGACGCTTGAATACGGCTTTGGGATGCGACAGGATCACTTGAA
This sequence comes from Chloebia gouldiae, assembly GCA_003676055.1. Classification (NCBI taxonomy): domain Eukaryota; kingdom Metazoa; phylum Chordata; class Aves; order Passeriformes; family Passeridae; genus Chloebia; species Chloebia gouldiae. Next base: position 24,957,633 of record QUSF01000002.1, read on the forward strand.
GACTCACAGCAAATCCTTGGAGAGAGGGAGACAGGAAAAAAGGTTGAGAAAAACCTTTAGGCCTTACATTGTTGTGCAGATATATTTATGTCTAGAAATCTCCCATGTTCTTTTTAAAAATGTGTAAATCTGATTGTGTGACTATACAATATTTGGTAGGTTTGTACATCCTACATTTATTGTTTTGTTTTGGTTTGCCCTTAAGATACAATCAGATTTTTTTTTTAATTGCATCATATTTTCGACATGTTAAATCTTAATGTCCCATCATGTAGGTAGTATATGCTTACTTGCCTGAAAGTCAGGTATTGCTAAAATCTTGGGTTATTCTTCCTTTCTACTTTTAATTAAGAAATAAAACTCAAATATAAGTAAAAATCAATGAAATTTATACTGTACAAACCATTCTACACTTCAAGGTGAGAGTCAGGAAAAAAAGGTTAAAATAGGTTACAACTCTGATATTTATATAGCTTTAGCCTGTAGATTTTTAACAGCCTTTAAAGCTTTGTTTTTAAATTCCTTTGTTGAGGAAAGACAAGACATTCTAATGCTCTGCCTTGGGAATGACTTTCAGCATCAGTGGTCTGCCAGGCAGTCTCAGCTGGTCTGAGCCTGGCACAGTATGGCTCAAAGGATTTATTCAGTGTACACACCTCTCTGCAATGCTTTTCTCTACTAACATGCATCAGATTCCTTGAAGGAAGACTAAACTGGTTTAAACAAACTCACCCTCTCTGAAGAAGCTACCATGAATCTCTAATTTGACATTATTTATAGAACTGTCCCATTTTCCTTCAGCAATGCTCATGTTAGTAATATCCAACTTTAACTGTAAATCAAAAACTCGACTGATAGACTTGTAAAGAAAAGATTACATTTGTAACTAACTCCTTTTGTCTGATTGCCAAGCCTACCAAAGAAATCCTTTCTTCATCTGTTCAGAGTGGTTCCAGCTGTCCCTTTATGACACATGTAGTAACAGTTTTGACATCAGTTCTGGAAAACTCCAAGAACATTTAACTCTAAAACCAGTATTTAAAATTTAGCATAACTTTCTATAACTTAATGTAATTCTGAGCCTCTTTCAGTAGAATTGTCTTGCTGCTATATTTTCCTTGAAAGTATCTGTGGCTTTTACGGGAGCCTTTTGAAGAGGAAAATATAAAGAATTACTACATGACGTGTAAAGAAAGGCACACTGAAACCACTTTATCATGGTCTTGTTTGTAGGAAGCAAAGGAAGACACGAGGAAGTTTGTTTGTTTTCAGTAAGGATTTGGACCCTGATGAAGTCTGTGGGTTGGGTGTGAACATGTCCCAGTTCACTGATGGACACAGAAAACATTTATACATTAAACCTTTTGATGTAGCTTTATACATCCTGTCCTGCCTGAGGGAGAGAATAGGTGTCTGCATGGACAGGGCTTACCCACACCCTGCAGTGCAGACTTGCTTCTCACTCCTTGTAGCCTGGCCATGATGGAGCAAAAGGTGGGCTTTATCCCAGTGCTCTTGGTAGCCAAATGTAATCATTTGGGAAGAGCTGAGGGTGAGAGTTTAAACTCCCTCAGCTACAGACAGTATGTACAGTCAGCTTGCTGAACCTTGAAAGGGGACCAAAGACTTAGTACTGATGAACAAAACAGTCTGCTCCAGTTTAGTGATTTTGGTTAGGTTTTGTTGGCCTTTTTTCCTCACATAAAACAAACTATAAATTTTGAATGCAACTGGGCTTTACTAATTTTGGGCACCAAAAAAAAAAGTTCTTTTGCATGGAAAGGCATTTTTGGGACCCTGATCAGCTGTGTGAGTTGCTCTTTCATTTTAAATATATTAAAGATTCCAGCTGCCCATGCATAAAGAAGAAAATGAAGTAAACATCAAAATTAGTGTCCCAGATTCTAGTGCACAGAAATAATCTCCCTCTAAGCAGAAGAAATGCAGATTTTCTGCTGTTTATCATTGTGGTGTCAGTGTGGCTCCCTGGACCCATAGCCTATACTTATCCATATGTTAATTTCTCATAATTTCTCTTGTTGCAAGGCTTGCTTCTCTGTTGAGAAAATTGCATTGAGTTCTGAGGGTGGATTTCTCCTACACACAGATGTTCAGGTGGGCCGTGGCCCCTGCATGTGACATGTGCCCTTGGTACCATGCTGCTGCAAATTGTCATTTGAGAGTGCTGTGAAAACTATTGTTGCCGTCAAGTAAAAGTTAAATTATAAACTGAGTGTTGTAGGTAGCAAGGACGTGGGCTACTGTGCACTGACTACCCTAAGGTTTGTTTCCTTGGTCAGGGTCCATGCAGTCTGTTAAAAAAATCAAATAAAGGAGAAACTTAAGAGATAAAATCATTCAAAGAGATTTATCTCCTGGCTCTCTAGTTCTTCAGCTCTGCTTTATAATGGCTTTATTTTCACATGACATGTGAAAATGACATTTTTTAAGATTGATTTGAGAGAAAACCACTTTTTAGTGACAACTTTAAGTTGACTTTATCATATGTATCATATTGATGCCAGAAATAGAAGAGACAGCTCAAGTTTTGACCAGACTGGTTCTAATTATTTCTCTCAGTAGATAATGATCCTGTGCTAATAGATGAAAAGACACTGTTGTTTTGAATTCTATCACTAAATAGGGATTTATCTGGGATTACTGTCTCTCTAGCATAATTGAATAGTGCTTACATGCATACAATTATTTTACTTAGTCAGTATTCCTACAAGGTCTTACTGGGCTTTACTTCACATGAAATGCCATAAGGCAATTTCATAGCTGGAGTGTGAAGAGGTGTTTCAGGGGTTTTTTGGTGTTTAATACAAGGTTATAAATTAAATCTAATTGGCTGAAGAGCCACCTAGATAGGAATTAATTTGTTGGAGGACAAGATACCTGGGAGACATGGCAGATATTACATCTGTTTTTCTTTCAATGTAAGCTGTTTCTGTTAATTCACATCTTGACTTGTGTTAGATCAATGGCTTCTGTTAAAAGGCAGAACTATTTTTCTTCATCCAGTTAAATTTTAGCCAGGGTTTAAAGATTTTGTTGCCATGGTTAATGCCATTGCTTCCTGGATGTTCTAGATAGGATAGTAGCTGAAGGCAAGCTAGAAACTTGATTGTTTATCATTTCTGGAATGTATAAATGCTAATGCTCTGTGCTGATGTTGGAACAGATGTTTGGTTTCCACATAGATCAAGATCCCACCTTTGGCTTGGGCTCTATGCTTTCAAGTTCTGCTCTCCCTGTGGTGTACTTTTTGGGTTGAAGGAAGGCAGAGATGTCTAACCAGGAGGCTTTGTAGTTAGGAACAAATGAATCTGCTGACATTAATCCACCATGAAAAAGGCACTTGATTGTAAACTCGGTGTTTAAAACTGTATGTATCCTTGGATGGGAAGGGAGGTTGGTGTTTTTGGCTTTGGGGGGGGGTTTGAGTGTTGGCTGCCATACCACTTAGAATTTTTTTGTTTGTGACTTCCAGCAGTGACTCTTTCAGATTCAGTTAAAATATGCCATGTTTTGCAGTGCTGTGAATAGATTGGCATTTTGCTCAGGGAACCCTAAGAAATGTGAGATGTAGTGAAGACCTCATGACTATAACAAAATTTAAAGAAAATACAATAAAAAAGGTGGTTGCTCAGGTGGTTAATCTCTGTGACTGAAGTAGCTCCTGAAATGCTAATGCAAAGCAAGCATCTGCCTTCTTGAACAACCTTCACATTAGGAGAATCACAATCTAACTTTTTTTCTTGAGTGATCCAAAATTCTGGCACTAGGAACAGGCCAGAAATAAAACAACATTTAATACAGAAGACTTGGAATCAGATCCGTACTAAATGAGTTTTTTCCACAATTTTTGCTTTCTACCTTCTCTCTCACTTTTCATCCTGAAGGGTAAGCAAGTCTATGTCAAACTCTAGAACCCACCTTGATTGAAAACTGAAGCAGAACTTTGGAAATACAGAACTAATTCATATGGTGTGTTGGTTGCCAGGCAAGAAGCAACACAGGAAACGACTGCTTTGCTTTCTGAATCCAGTTTAACATTGGAGAATGGCAGTATCAGCCACAAATTTCTCAAAATAAATAACCAATGTTTAATGAACTGACCTAATTTGATTGCTATGAGCAATTGTGTTTCAAAGAATCTGGAGAGGTTGGCCAGTTAGGGTCATGGAGCTGAGCCAAATGAAATCAGCAGGACCTGAATTTGGCCTTGTATTTTACTGTCTAGAATAAGAATTTTATGTGCTTAAAGTCAAGGATGTGCTTCCTCTGAATAGCCACAAGTTAAATTGGTGATCCCAAACCTTTTAAGCCATTGCTCTGTTCATACCCAGTGCCATGATCAAATTTTTGTGATAATCACTGTGAAAGATTGTTCACTAAACCAAAGGGAGCTCCTCACCAGTGCACTGGGACACAAGCACAGAACATTAACTGTAGACAGCTGATATGTCTCCATATCAGTATTACTGTATGCACGTATCCTGTTTACATGGCAATGTTTTTAAAAGAGATCTTTGATGTTCCTTATGTGCAGCATTCGGTATAACCTAAGTTGCTTGTGTATGAAAAAAATGGAAAAATGCCAATGGACCACAACATGGACTTAGGTTTGGTAGCAAATCCCTGGAGGTGTGTTGGGAAGTCAAGAGAGGGTAGGAAACTGCATGTTGACATGCATCTTGTAGCCTGCACCTGCTCAGATACCTACGGAGTTCTGGATTTGCAGTTCTGTTTTGTTTGTGCCCTGACTCTGTATTCCTGAGGGGAATAAAGATACAAATTTCACATCATTTTTTTAGCAATCTATACTGCATCCATTTCTTTCCTTACTGAAATTAAAAATGAAATTGAATTTCTTCAGTGTTTTTTGAAGACTAATTAAGTTATCTCACAAACTAGTAACTCTTTCTTTGTGGTGTGCAATAACTTCCTGTAAGTTTTGGGGGGGGGGGGTTTTGTCTATATGACCCTCCCTTACATGACTTTGGTCAAAGAACAAGCAGGGAATGCTCCTAATGGAGCTGCTTTTCCCTCGTGCCAGTGGTTTAGCCAGGATCTGCAAGGTAAACAACTTAAGAACTTTCCATGTATACCTTCATGTCTAGGTTAGAGTCCCTTGGCCAATGTTCTGTAATGGCTTTCTGCCTCCTGCTGATGAATTATGGACCACACTCTCACCTTTATAGTGCCATCAGTAATCCCTTCTAGAATCCAGTATCAATATGTATCTGTAAATCCACGGGGACTGTTCAATTGCACAGCTGCAGTGTCTGACACACTGCATGGTTTTGGGCATTGAATACATGCTTTACCCCTGAGGAATGCCTTTATGTGAACACCCAAATACTTATTTTTATGCTGGGTTGTAGTATTGATGTGAAATGCCTCTACAGTGCAGAAAAATTCACCTGATAACCTTTTTGTCTTTGAGGTGATAACAACCATTGGTTCTCCTTTATTTACTCTTTAACCACTTGGACTCTAAATACTGTACATATTTTTATCGATAATTTCAATTAATATAATAATACTCTATTAAGATGAGAAAGAATTGTACACTGTCCTTTTCCCTCTCACAAAACATAGGGTTATCAGGATTTTTAAAAAGTGGCTATTTCTACCCTATTCTTGCCCTTGTATTCCTACTTCTCCTCTTCTCTCTGAGTACAGAAGATGTCTAAGTGCAAATACTCTATCATTTTCTGGGAAACCAGCTTCTGCTATATCAAAAATTGGACCTGTGCACAGTGGCAGTTGTGAATGTATACAAAAGATTGTCTAAGCATGGACTGTCAGCAAGACAGAGCTGTGTGGTGTGCAAACTTCACTGCAGAAGATTGATTAGATTCATTTTGAAGCTTTTCTGCCTTCATCTACCAGGCAACAGCTGTCAGTGATTTTTCCCCTAAGCCCAGTGTTTCAAACTATATCCATCTACAGTTATCACTGTCATTCCAAATAACCAATGCAACATGAATAATTTCATGATAAAGTAGCATTTTACAACATGAAGTCTAAGAAGGTCTGCATTTATGCCACCTGGTTTAGACCGATGACAAAATGACAGGCAGGGACTCCTTGCAAGAATTGCTAGGATGAATTAATTCACAATTAACTTGTTTCAGATAGATGATTCACACAACATAAAAGCCAAGTTGCCACATAAAAATAAGAACAAATTAAAGTAAGTTCAGATACCACCAAGCAGCAAATTAATTAGACAAGATGTACAAGCTTAGACTTCCAGCATAGTTAGTGCCAAAGGGCTGCACACTCTGCCGGCACTTCAGCAGTTTAAGAAGCTGCTTAAATTGAGGATGGAAACGTTCATGTATCATAAGTGAGCCTCACCTGCCATGTCAATAGCAAAGGGCCTGTCAGCTCTCCAGCCCGTGTACCAGCCAACGACTTTGCCGTTCTCCACGACCGGGCGCTCGTAGCGCCGGCCTCCCACCAGCCCCACGGGCCACACGGACACCTTGCGCGTCGTCCGCATCTGCAAGAGGCAGGCACAGCGTCACTGCCGGCGCTCCCAGCGGGCTTTCCTGTGATGCTGCTGCAAACCCACATCAGTCATCAAGGCTAGGCATTCAAAAGCAATTCTAGCTTACCGACTGCGGCCCAAGAGCTGCCTGTGCCCACTCATTTTCTGTGAAATCTCCAGTTCTGTTGTCCATAGGCATCCCAATTCTACTTTAAACACCCTATTCATGATATCTTTTAAGAGTTTTTAAAGCTGTGAAAAAACAGGGAGTTTTGTTCTTGTTTGGGTTTTCAAAGGCAGAGTACATCTTTTTTATCTGCAAGACTGCAGCATTCTGACAGTGGGATTATGTCTGTAGATAGCTGAGATACTATAGAAACCCAGTGAGAGAAAAATGTAATAATAATAATGATTAATACACACTGCACTAGGACAAGTACAATTAGTTTGGGACTTGTTAAAAATGCATTAAATAGAGGAAATTATGACACACAACTCTTTACTACCTGCAGCAGACCTGAGATGCAGCTCAGATCTATTAAGGATTCATGAAAAAAAGATTGCTAAGCCTTAGTCTTTTTAACTTCTGTATTTTCCCTTTAAAACCTCTGCTAAATTTCTGAGAAGGACAGAAAGCAGGCCAGGCAGGATGTTTATTATCACCAGCAGCAGTTTTTCCCAGTGATGTAAATTAATTAAATGCAAAACTGGAAGTGTGATCCTTATCTAGCATAGAAGAAGCCATAGGTATGACTGTAGCAAGAAGTGTCCATGACTGGGAGTCACTTCAAGAAGGGCATTGAAGTGCAGGGGCATGTCCAAAGAAGGGCAGCAAAACTGGGGAAGGGTCTAGAAAGTGAGTCCTGTAAGGAGCAGCTGAGGGAGCTGGAGGTGCTCAGCCTGGAGGAAAGCAGGCTCGGGGGGACCTATACTCTACAACTCTATGCTCTACAACTGTCTGAAAGTGGGGTGGAGCCAAGTGGGGGTCAGCCTCTTCTCCCAGGTACCATTAGGAAACAGCCTCAGGCTGTGCCAGAGAAGGTTCAGGTTGGCATCAGGAAAATTCTTCACTGAAAGTCTTGTCAGCCATTGGAATGGGCTGCCCAGAGAAGTGATGAAGTGACCATCCCTGGAAGTGTTCAATAAACTGGATATGGCACTTAGTGCTATGGTTTAGTTGATGTGATATTTAGACAAAGACTGTGATATTTAGACAAAGACTGATCTTGGAGGTCTTTTCTAACCATAAAGATTATGAGTCTGATTCAGTGACTTCAGATAACTGGTTCAGTGGTACATTTTTCCCAGTAAACAGGAGATAATATGACACAAACCCTGACACACTGCTCCCCCTGGGAAAATCAGACAGTCTGGTGTGAGAACTTGAACAAACAAGTGCACTGACACAGCGTCTTGCACAACTTAACCACACTGGTTCAAAAGCCACTATTTTAACTACTGTGCTTTAAATATGGTTCTATTTAAACAAGTATTAAACTATTTCAATGTAACGTGGGCTTAATTTGATCTATTCTAAAACCAGTCTCGTTTTTTGTTGTAATTGAAACTTATTCCTTGGGGAAAGGTTATCCCTTTTTCCTTCCAAGCATTCTTCTCAGCAAAAACAAACACAGTTTTACATATTTGTAACTGCAGTCCCCTATTGATGGATGCTGAAATAAAAGACAACCTTGGTTAAATATTAAACACTTCCCTCTCTCTCTGCCAAGGTGAAAGATTTATCATGCATATTATCAAGACTCGCAGGAGTCACGCCAGGAAAAAACAAAGACATCATGTCAGCATGGTTCACATTTCTAAGCTAGAAACATTAGATTCTTAGAACTTATTTCACATAAACTATAAAATACATATTTAAAAATCCACAAAAATGTAGGCACAAAGAGAAGAAAAATAGGCACCTTCTCTCCCACTGATTATTTGTATATCTTCAGATTTGTTTATCAGAAATTCCTTTCCTCCACCCTAGTAACTGTTGTAGCAAGCTAGAACATTTCACTCAATAGCAGCAGCCCATAGTGCATGAGAGCAGAGTATGTATTCAGCTGGCAGTATAGGGAATTCTTGTGATATGGATTCTCTCCAACCCATTGCCTGGTTAATTGCCAGTGAGAAGCTGCCATGAATCTTCCTAAGGTTATTGATAAATGTATTTACCTGCAACTGTTCTCCCTGCTTAAGTTTAACTTTCCAATCTCTCCCACTCCTCCATGTAGTAAATGCAAAGTTAGCAATTAGCTGTTTGGGTATGGACATCGGCCAGACCTTTTCATTAAGATCTTTGAGCTCTGGTTTTAATGACAAATCTCTTTTGCTTATTTTGCTAACAACATATTTACATTAACATCCAAACATGGACACAGGGAATCATCCTGTTGGGCGTATCTACACAGCACCATCAAGCTACATTCACCCAACTATGCTACACCAGTAAATATCACAAGATAAACACACATGGTGCCATTAATACTTCCTGGAGGGTGTGGATACTCGAACAAATTATTAGTGTTCAGAATTGCAGTACTTTGGCTATCCTGTGCCAACTGTCTGTACCTAAACTCAAAATGCCACAAGACAAGGGCAGGCATACTCTGACTGCAAGGGAGTGGCCAGAGCACAGTGAACCTGTGCCCTGCCTCTGTGCATAGTAAAAGTTTGGGAGCTCTATACAAAATGAGCCAGGTAAGACAGGACTTCTGAACTGGGTCAATAGTGGCCTCAGCATCTATGCTGGCAGAACCAGATAGATTTACATTAATACTCTACAATACACAGTGTTTTGGAAAGCCTTGTCAATGAAAAGTATTTCACTGACCTCAAAAAAACAGCATGAAATTACCCAAGTTTTAAACTAATTAATCTTGGGTCAGTCTCAGTGTCTGTGAGTTATGTCAGTAAAGCCACCACATGTCAGATGCAAGTAAGCCCTTACAGAGCTCCTACATCTGTCCTTGGATAAATTTATTCTTACAGGTTACATTTTTGAAGAATGAAATAAGCAGGTGTCAAGAATACAGCAGTTCCTTTAAGTAAAAGCTGAAAGAGCACATCTAGACCAGTATTTATGCTAATTCTGAAATACCTCACAGCCTTGGGATATGCTAGGCAGATGAAAGTAGGAATATTTCTTTTAATCTTCTGAGAGTAGCATTACTGCAGTTAACATACTGGTATTTGAAGGCTGTATTTATGTATGATGGGGGAAAAGCTATTATTTGGATTAAAAGGCCAGCTTGCACCTGGAATTTTATGCTGCTAATCATCGGGACACAAAAAAGTGATTCAAAAATGTGTTAAATCTGAATAGCTTTAGAGCCGTGGGTTAAACAACTGCAAAAAATTGCAGGACTTACAAACAGCTTCCTAAATGACTTTTCTATCTGTCATTGTAACAACAATGGTAGCACAAGCTGTGTTAACACTCAGCATTAAAGTGCTGGTAGCTTACATGAATGGTATTCATCTTACTCACACTTCAGTCTCTGCAAGTCAAGCATCTGCCCTGTCCTAGTTAGACTTCTGCAGTTAACGAGCAGAGATAGGACCCCAGCAGCAGGATCCATCCTGCCTGGCTTGGACAGCTCTCTTAAGGTAGAAATGCTTTTGTCCTCTGTTTACCTTTTGAAAGGGGGTCTTGGGCATAGGAGAAGAGTGATGTACTGGGTGGGGAAGATGGTAGAGCAAACCTGAATAAAATAGGAGGGGAGGAGAACTAGGAAGGAGTGGGCAAGGAAATGACAGGAGAGATGAGTAACAATTGACCGAAGAAATGCCAGTCAGGTGATGGGCATACAGCAGTAAATACAGTAACAACAAGTAACCACTGAAGAATAGCAAGTGAAATGAGTGAAATGCAGGAAATGGAGCTGAGGAATAAAAGAAAGTGATAAAAGCATTGCTAAATTTAGCATCTCATTAGTCAATCAAGAAAAGCTGCTTAATGGGATGTGCTGGACTGATAGATAGGGAAGATACCAAGCCAGTAACAAAATATAAAAGCTCAAGGGGAATGAAGGCAAATGACAGAAAAGGAAGCATGCCTGTACCTACAGTGAAAATGCTTCCAGACTGGAACAACCATCCTGCTGTTTATGCAGCATGATGTCAATGTGATCTGTTTGGGATTCAAAGCCCTCTGTGAGGGCAAACCTGCTGCCACACCTCATAAGCTTTTTTCCCCTGTCATTTCAAACCCTGTGTAATTTGTGGTCTGTCCTGCTCAGGCTACAGATTCACATCCATGCTCACCATCCTACCCACACCCCTGCCCATCCCACTGATACTCCAGCAGATTTCTATGCAAAATTCTGATTTATTACTACTGAAGACAGGATCTAGAGCTCCTTCATTACAATTCCTCAGGACAAAATTTTATGGGTTAAAGCATAAGCACAGCCAGGTTCCCTGTCAGTTCTCACACAGTTCTCTGCATTACTCACAAGGCATTTAAAGCCAAATTCTGCTTCAACAAAACTTATATGAGAGCACTTTGGCTTAGCTCAGCCTGATGCTGTGGCTGTTTACTGAGGCTTTGGGCTGAGCTCCTGCCCCCACTTACCATCGTTTCAAAGGAGATACCAAGGCATAGAAAACCTGGGCCAGTGGCTTCTGTGGTTCAGGGAGGGGGATGCTTAGGGGTTAGGAACTTCAAAAAGCAAATTTGTTGTTAGCAAATTTGACTGTGAGAAGGGTGTTCTCCATGGAAACATTTGTAGAAGGGATCTACAAATCAAAAATTGTCATTCCTTGATGTAGCTTCTTCTGCAGGTCTCACAGGTGCTCTGCTTCACCATTCTCCCTGCTAGAAAGCTTTCTTTCCAGGCATCTGCTCTAAACCTCCTCTGCTGATTTGTACACAATCTACATTGCAGAGGGAGGATAGATTAATTCTCCCTTTTTCTTTAGCAACATATTATATATAAGGTACATGACTAATGCTTCTAAATTATACCAGCATCCTTGGGCACAAATGTCAATATTGCTTCCCTGCAGAAGAAAACTGTACCAAATTTAACTAAACCGGTTAGCAGCCAATTTCTGCAGGCTGGGACACCTTCCAAAACATTTGCTACTCATTTTAATTCTGGGCCCTATTTACTGGTTGCCCCATTCTACTCCCTATCATTCTACTGGGTTGTGTTCACTGTACCTCTGAAGAGCTACTGACCTGGTGTAATTAAGTTCACAGTAATAGTATCAGTTTCACAGGTAAAACTGCTGCTGCCGTGCAGAAACAGAGAGTACTTGACACTTTGTAACCAAGCAAAAACCTGTTTCAAATAGCCTTTTTTTTTTCCTTTTTGCATCACTGTTTCCTCTCATTTTTAAGCTATTTCATTCTCTGCCAGTCTTTTCTAATCCAGCCTCTTTAGCATAGGTATTACATGTCTGTGTGGAAGAAAAATGTCAGTGTGCATTTAAAATCTGTCATGTACTTCTAAATCATTTATATACTAGAAAGGTATTTAATGCACTGCTAACTCATATTTGGATCACTTTTTATTCTGAAGAAAATAACTAATGACTGCCAGCTAGTATTTAATTCTGTCTAGACTACTGAATGTTATTTTTAAGACTATTATAAAAATCTGATTTTTCCAACCAGCTCCAAGAGATACAACAACAGATTTTCATGTTTTCAAAGATAAAGAGATTTACTTATACTACTTGTAAATCTTTTGCATAAATATATCCATTAAAAATACACCAAAGTTAGCTTAATACAGTGTATAAAAATTAGGACAGTTATGTAAGCGTTATTGAAGGAACACTAACACTTTCCTAGTCAAAGCTGGCATAAATAGTAAATATTCATCTCTTCTATAATGCATTTTTTGAGTTCCTCTCAAAATATTTTACAAAGTTGATCACAGGAAAACTGAAGCCTGTGTGACATGCAATGCCTGCAAGTATTTCTGTTCTATTTTTAATAAAAAATGAATTTTGTTTTAGGCTACTGAAATGGCTGTTAAATGCCATTAGAATATCTGCCACCTTCATATATACCTTTTGAGAGGGAAGGGCAGGGACACAAGAAAAGTCTTTCAGTCTGATTCTGTGGCTCTTTGAATCTTGAGCTACCTGTAAAGACTACCTCAACTTAGGGAGAGCAAGATGAGCTCTGTCCTGTCAGACCTCCTTTCCAGCTTCAACTCTACCATTCTATTAGGGCACTCTTGTGCAGGAAACAACCACAGCAAATTGAATTCTGGTCCACAACTCAGTGGGCAATAGGACTAACTGCTAAGCTGCTCAAGTTTAGGTTGGGTTTCTTTACCCCTTAGAAATAAAAATCAGGACTGTGATCTACTCTGAATTCCATGCTGCAAGGCTGTATCCACATCACACATCCTTCGAGTGTGGATATCTCTAAGGAGACCCAGTCTGCAAATCCTCTCCCTGCACTCAGACAAGACAGTGGAATGTGCCACACTTGCATGCTCTAGGCACCCAGCAAACATGGCTTTGAAATTCTGGACTTTGATGACCAGAAGCCTGAGGGTGGCAGGGAGAGGGAACATGGTTTTAGATATTGAGCACCTTAATTGCAAATATATCTCAGTTTAGGTGTCTGAACAAAACAAAAGCAAAAGTGGCAGAAATAACCTAGACAGGAATCTCTAAAATTCAGTGTGTTTTTGAAAGCAGCAAGCTCACTTTCACACATATATTGCAGACCTTTACTCCTCTTCTTGCACTCCTCATGCTGCTCACCCCTCACCTTCAAAGCTTTCAGGGCAGTCTGCACAATCAACAGCAGAGTGGATCTCCAACACTAATTCCTCCAACTGGCATACATATCCAAACGTGGACCATGGAAGTGATGGCCTTTAGCCAGCTACTCAACGTATGGAAAGAGCAGAGAAAATTCCTGAGACACAGAAACACAGGAATTCTGTGAAGAGTTAAGGGAAGTACAACTTAGCTGTGTATCTTCAGTTTCCAGTGCTTAGGTTAATCCTGTTTTTAAAATCTCTCTGTGAAGGTGGAATGCCAGTATTATCTAAGGTTTTTTTCTTCTGGAAGCTTAAAATGTGAAATCAGCAGTTGCTAGGCATCAGTCACAATATTGCAATAACTTGCATTCAGGAATAAGATGAAGCCAGATGCACCAGAAACTATAAGAATCACTCCAAAATGAGTGTGTAGTAAAAAATAGAAGCTATGGTGTGTAATGTGGAAACATTTGTAAAACATCTTAAATACAATAGGTGGAATTCCAGGCCTCAGTGGCTTTTTTACAAATGCGGCCTGACTTTTAACGTAACAGGTATTTTTGGAAAGCAGACTTGTTTTTGATGGAGATGCACAAGGACACTTCCAGATGAACAGATCATACCTGAACAGAAAATACATAAATTATTTCTGAAGTCTTGACCCCAAAATAATAAATGATAAAATACAATATGCCAGACCACAGGCATTAAAGTAAAAGCATGATTTTTCTACCTGATCACCACTACACTCTCAAGTAGAAAGAGTTGGGAATAACTTAAAAAGCCACATCTCTACTCCTGGATATATTTCTTCATCATTGCTGCAGCCTCATTTAGTACTCTAAAGAATTTCACAATCACTGAAGATTGGTTCCTTCCCTGCAGCTTTTCCTTGGAAGATGAACCTTTCCTAATGAAATGCTAAACTGAGCCAGTGCTGTAGCAGCAGAAAGACAAACCAGGCTTTCCACCTTATTCTAGAGGGGACAATTGAAACTGTTTAGATCCTGCCCAGTTCGACTTTGAGGACATAGTTTCACCAGTCAAAAACTGACCTATCCACCCACATGCCATCCTAGGTCTTAGGAAAAAATATAAACAGCAGCCAAGGGTTCCAGATTTACTACAGAATGTGACATTTTCCAGACTACTGTAATCTGGGGTTTTTTTCCCTGATTTCCATGAAACACACTCAGCCTAGGTCTACTGGGCCCAGCTCACTCCACATCAAATATAAAGTACTCAGTCCTATAAGCACCTGGCAGAAGTACTTTGGACAGAGATTAGAATTTCTTCATCAAAAGCTCTCAGAAGTATCCCATGGCATTCCATGTCAAAGCATGCTCCTTTTTGATCATGGCCTCATGGTTTATACACTACAGCTCACAGGAAAGCCTTTGCTGATCTTGCTTTGTTAAAAGGCTCCATCTCCTGTAAGGACACCAGGGAAACCCACAGCAAAAGAGCTTCCTTAAACCCAGTCCTTCACAAGGTGCAGTTCCCTTGCTCGCCTTCTGCTCCGCAGTCCTGCTTGTTTGACATCTGAGCAAAGCATTTCTCTAACACAAATGTTCCTTTCATGCTGGCTTTACAGTCCTAACCAGCCTTGGTTCCCATCTCCCCGAGGCCCCACAGCTTTGAGTCAGCAGCAAGCCATCACAGAGAGACAGACCTGCTATCTCATAAAGCAGCAAATGCACAATGTACACACTGCCTGCACGCAGTGCTGCTGGCCCTGTGGGACCTGCACACCCCTGTGCCTGTGCCAGTGACCTGCTGAAAGTCACACAGCCAGCACATGATGCTGCTTGGATCAGAGTTCAGAGCTCCTGTCTCATCCTACATTTAAACTTCTCCCTCCTAGTGAGGAGACTACAGTTTATCAGATTTCCTTGGGGAAAGCAGCTGCTGGTCTGGAGAATTGTTCCTGGCAGGGCAACAAACTGAAAAAATTCCCTCTCAGGTATAGTTACCACCATTTTCATAACAGGAATTACTACCAGATTTCATCTGCAAACAATGCATTCTGAAGCTGTTCTTTTCATGCTTGGAGAAGACAGGTATAATTTGCATTCATAAATCAATCAATTCCTGAAGGGGACATCAGGATTTACCACAGAGTTGTCAAGCCAGAATCCATGAATACATAGATTTTCTTTTATCGAGTCAAGAAGCAACGAGCTCTCTATCAGTGCCTCGACTGCAAAATCAGGCTCCTGGCTCACTCTAAATGTAACCTCCCACACGTAAAGGCGCATCCCGTTGGCAAAGCCTGCCAATGGCCTTCCGTTAACTTTGCCAGGTCTGCGAGGCATTCCCCGTGTTGCTACCAGTGCATCCCAGAGACCCTGCCAGCAGCTCCTTGGTGACCCCAAAAAACACTCACAGGAACTTGCAGCAACAACTGAAGCAAAAGCTCCTCCTCTGCTCCTGTAACTGAGCTTTCCCAGCTCCCCATTTCTCAGGGAAAACTCATTCATGCATGTGTGTCTGCCTGTGAACACAAGGCTCAGAACAAACAGCTCTTTCCCAGCAGCTCAACGCAGGGAAAGAGGGGAAAGGGAAGCCTTAGGGTTGCAGAGGTTCATGCTGGACCTTAAAATGCTTGTTTGCAAGAGGAAACACAGGTTGCCTGTTGTGCTAGCAATTCTCAAGGCTGACCCTTCAGACAGCTTTATCCCTTCATTTTCCTGCATTTCCTAGCTAATTAGAGAGGTGATTTGTACCTTTCTGTTTCACGATTCACAGCAATTAGTAGAATAATGATAGAAATTTTAAAAGAATAAATGTGACCAGACTCTTTTTCAATACCTGTGGAGCACTCAAGAGAAACGCCAACCAATACTGTTCCTTCAGCTTGTCCCTAACATTGGTACTCAACAAAAAAAAAACCAAAACAAAACAAAAACTCCAAACAAACAAATAGTAGATATTTGCCAATGATCTTTTGTCCCACATTACTCATTGTGCCAAAGTGTATTTTCTGTTTCTATTAACAGACTCCCTAAGATTCAGTCAAATTAACCTTATTTCTACAAATACATGTGAGCACGCCCATAACATCAAAGATGGGTATGTGAAATTACTCTGCGTTATAATGCACTGAGCACAGCTACGAGAATTTTTAAAAAATCAATTGCAACAAAGGTTTGGCCTCTAGGCAAAGGTCCTTAAATTAGTAGCTTCAATGCTGAATGCCAAGTGGGCAAAAGAAGTAGGGTATCCCTGTTGAATGGGGAGCCTGCACCTGCCCACACACTGGAGACGGAAAGGGATGCATTATGAACCTAAACACAAACGAGCCTAAACATTTCTGAACCAGCTTTCCCTAAGGAATTGCATGTGCTTCACATTTCTGTGTATCATGTTCGCTTTAACTCACTGACTGTAAAGCACGCGAGGAGGGGCTCAGCTCGGCAGGCAGCGGCAGGGGAGGGGTGTTCACCTCGGACTACAGCTCTATCCACCGGCGCAACACAGACCGCAGCATGCCTGAAGTCCTCTGCTGCCAACTTGCTTTCCTGTTTCCCTGCCTCATTTCCCTGCCAAGGTTACTCTCCTGGCTGTCACAGAAGATGTACATGATTTTTCTTCTACTGTTTTATGTCCACCTATTAAACATCCTCCTTCCTGCCAGCGGGAACCCAGAAAGAAAGCTGGATAGATATCCTCTGCCCCGAGCGCCTGCCAGTTCCCACCAAAATGAAACAAAGCCCTTCACCAAGGGGAGGCAATGAAGACAAAAACAGGTCCCTTCACAAAAGAGACTCCTGAAAGAGTGTTCAGTCGTTACACAAGCGATTTGCTGCTTTTAAGAGCGAAAGGCTTCAGAAAGGCAACTCCACGTGAAGAAGCCGGCTCTGGCTTAATTCATTAGCGCCAAGGAAAAAACTGAAAGATGGAGACTCCTGATGCGAGTTGCCCTACAGGGAAAGGGATCCAGCCTGAAAATAACAAACCAAGGAGCACTTTTCAACCCAGTTTTAACAAAAAACACAGGATCCCTTATATAAACCTTAAACTTGCCTCGCTCGGCAGCGAAGTGAGAAAAGAGCAGTAAAAAGTTGGGGGAGTATAGAGAGGAGGGACAAGAAACTTAAAACCAAGAGAGCGGTGGTCACAAAGAGACAGCCCAGGGAAGCCCGGGTGAGGGACGGGCGCTGCAAGGTCTCCAGGCGGGGAGCGGGCTTGACTCCCCCGTGCCCGGAATTTTTGGATAAGGGGACACCGAGTTCGCCGCAAGTCGGGGATGGGGAACAGCCCCGCGCGGGAGCCTGAGGAGGGGGAACGGCAGGAGCCAGAGGGGAGGCGGGGAGCGGCCGGGAGCGGGGATGGGGACGCGGCGGGCGGCTGCGGGGAGCGGTGGAGCGCGGCGGCCGAGCGCGCCCCCCTGTCCCGCACGCACCTCCTGGAACAGCTCCAGGCTGTAGGTGTTGTCGTCGTCGGCGAAGAAGAGCACCCCGGGCTGCGGGGGCGGCAGGTGCTGGTGCCGCTGCCGCAGCCAGGCCAGGCCGGCGTTGCGCTGCTCGGTGGCGCGGGGCAGCCCCGGGCGCTTGTAGCGGCGCGGCGTGGGGACGTGCAGGTGCGTGCAGGGCAGCCCGGCGCCCGCCACGAAGCGGGTCACCAGCTCGCTGCGCGCCGCCGCGTCCTCCACCAGGATCCAGTGGAGCCGCGACACCTGCCGGAAGGTGTTGGCCAGGCGGGTGAGCTCGGCCTTCTGCACCGGGCGGCTGTAGGTGGGCGTGATGGCATAGATGGTGGGCAGCGCGGCCTCGGGCCGCCGCCGCGGGGCGGGCGGCCGCGCCCCGCCGCTACCGCCCTCGGCCCCGCCGCGGGGGGACAGCGCGGGCAGCGGAGCCCGGCTGCTGTCGATGTCCAGCACGATGATGACGATGAGCACCCAGGGCAGCAGCAGGAGGAAGCGGCTGAAGAGCAGGGACTTCATGCTGCCCCCGGCGCCCTCCCGCCGCGCCGCCGCTCAGCGCCGCCCCATAGACGGGCGCGGCGGGGCTGCCCCACCGCGCTGCTCCGCGGGGCGCCCGGGCGGCGGCGGC
>QUSF01000002.1:24976328-24997405 GCA_003676055.1 Chloebia gouldiae
CGGCGGCGGCCGGGGCGGGCGCCGGGCGCTCCCTCCCTCCCGCGGGCGCGGGGGCCGCCGGCGGGGCGGGCCGGGGAGCCCCGCGGTGCCTGCGGCAGCCCGGCGGGGCAGCTGCCGGCCCCGCTCCCGCCGCTGCTCTATTCTGCGAGCGGCCGCCCTTCCTCCTCCTCTTCCTCCTCCCGCTTCACCCTCGGCATCGCCGGACCGGGGCGCGGCGGGGGGCTCTGGGGAGACGCTCCTTCTCCTCCGCTTCCCCGGGCAGCTCTGGCGGTGCGCGGGGGCGGGGAGCGGAGGGCGG
The DNA here is from genome assembly GCA_003676055.1 of Chloebia gouldiae. Classification (NCBI taxonomy): domain Eukaryota; kingdom Metazoa; phylum Chordata; class Aves; order Passeriformes; family Passeridae; genus Chloebia; species Chloebia gouldiae. The sequence goes on from QUSF01000002.1 coordinate 24,976,627, forward strand.
GCGGGGAGGAGGCAGGGAGGGTCCCCGCGGGCGGGGGCTCCCGCCCCGCCCCGCTCCGGCTGCCGGCCGCGGGGAGACAGCGGCGGCTCGGGGCGCTCGGCGTCCTCGGGGGCAGCGCCGGGCCCGAGGGACGGGGACTGGGGTGGCCACGGGGCGCTGCTTCTCTCCGCGGCGGGCGACAACTTCGGCCGGTGGCCGGGACGCCTTCCCCCGGTCAGCGCCGGCCGCAGACGGGCAGGGCTGGGGTAGGCGGACGAGTCCGTGCCCGAGTACTTACTCCGCGGAGCGGCGGGGAGCCGCTCGCTTCATTTCTGCTTCGGTTTGGTTTTTGGGTTTTTTCCTACCTCGGCCGAAGTAAGAAGTTGTAAATAAGGCGGCGGTTTGCCGCAGCTCCCCTCGGTTCCCCTCTGTCGGTGTCGCCTCCCGCCCCCCGCCCCGCACCGCCCGAGCTCCCTGGACCTCATCTCCCCGTTGTTCGGGCGTGCGGCTTCCCCGGAGGGAGGTCACATGGAATTGAGAGCTCCTTCTTAAAAAGCATACCTATATCAGAATTTCGTAATAATGCGCCTGTCTTTATTTTGAGGAAAAGGCGTTCATCAGGTGCTGCAACACACATGAAATGCACAATCTAAAACCTTTTACAAATCCTTTCCTCACAGGGAAGTTTCCGATGCATTTTTCAGCACTCCCTGCTGTCATAACTAAACACTTCCTTACAGCTTGACTTACGCTTTTAAAACTTCATGCTGAATAAGAACACAGAAGCACAGCGGTAGAGTTTGCAAATTACTGAGTTCTCCACGATTCTCTGATTAAAACGTGGAGATCGATTGATGTTCTCACTGGCTTCTGAGCTATTTGAAATAATAAATAGAATGATTCGTCACTGATACTTTGATTTTTGGTAGGAATAGCATGGCTTGCAGAAATGGGGGATGCCTGCATGCCAGCCTCCTGGACTTACACCACTGCTTTCTTTCCTGTTTTATATTCAGCCTTCACATTTGCATGTGTATAACAAATGTAGATAATGTGGACACTCTGTCTATCACTCATATCTATCCCAAATCGATTTGTTATTCAAAAGGACACACACACAGGACATCGATCTGATGTAATGTAAGCTGAAATTCATGAGACAGTGAGGGCAATGCCTGACCAGGCACTGAACATCTGAACAAAGAAACATGTGTGTAGCAAAGAGATAATTAGAGTTAGCACGTTTAGTGGAGGAGTGGAAGGGTTGTTATGTGACTGATGAAATAATATGGAGGAATGGAGCAAGCATAAATAGTTCAATATATTCAAATCAAGAACATCTCAGATACAAAATTACAGTTGCCTGGTTTGTGCTGATGCTGTTTATCTAGAGGATGATCACCTAAACTGTGTCTTTCCAGTGACTGAGCACACTATTGTTTTCTCATTTCCAGTACAATTCTATTTACAGAGATAATTCATTCAAATAATGCAAACATGTGTATGAAAACAACATACCAAGATATTGCTTGGTATTATTTACAAGTCAGCAATCATTTGGAGAAGTTAATTCTAAGCTTGCCATTTCTAGATACTCTATGATACCATGTCAGGATTCTTAAAAAATTATTGGGTCAGAACCTAGAAACTAAGGGTTACAGATTAATGTGTTTAATTTGCATTCTTTATAGCCAAGCATATTAAAATATTTTTAAAATACTGGTTTTCCCTTTATATTACCTTTCATCCAAAATATTATCTTTAGTTAACTTGTGTGTTGTATTCAGAGCCTATAGAGGATACTTAATAGTTTATGGCTGCAAGACCTTAGTAAAAGCAGCAATAAGAATAGCTGAACATAATTGCAGCAGTTTAGGAAGGAGCACAAACAGTAAGCACCAGGGAGGTATCCCGATGAGCTGTGATCTTCCATCTCTTTAATTGTATTCCTGAAAGCTGCCGACTGTCTCTCTATGCTTGCTAACAAATACTGCCTTTACTCCTATCACAGCTGCTGTAACAGCAATATGAGACACGTGGTTATTTGATAACAAATTGCAATGACTACATTTTCTCCTCAGAACCATTGTAACGCCTTCAGGTGCCACAGAACAGGCTCAGAGGTCATGAGCCAGATACATCAGGTGTGATATCTAATAATGTAGCAGCATTTTCCTGTTAGCTTCACGTGCAGATTATTTCAGATGGAATGGTAAAAGATAATGAAGGCACTACATACAAGCCAACTGCTTGTATTAAATTGCTGTTTCTTGTTAAGCAAAGCAGAATGTTCTTCCTCTGGAAACTAGAAGAATCCAGTCAAATTACCACTCCATTTGTGGGGGCAAACTGTCTATGGAGATACTTTTTTCAGCTGAACACCTTAGCACTGGTTATTATAAAAATTGTCACATTTGATTTGAGGCCTCAGGTGCAACTCTGAAACAAAGGACAAGTTTCCAACTTGTGATGGATGGTACCAATCACTGTGTGACTCAGGCTGTTCCTATGGTTTCACACATAGTATGCAGCACAGTGCATATTCTGGGTATTATCAGAGTGTGTGGGCAGGCATTTCTCTTTAGGATCTGGTCCAGAATTGTTTGTTTGCAGTAGTTTATGGTTTGGGTCATCTATTATGGTGTTGTGATTGCTGCCTCCATTCTCCAAAGATTTTTTTTTCAGAGATGTGTCAGGACTTGGCATCCAATTTTTCATTTGCTTTCAAAAAAAGCTACCTCTACTTCAATTTCTTGTGCTTCTTACCAGCAGAAGATGCGTGACTCTGGCAGGAGAAGGCTTAACACTGTCCTAGAAAGCAGCCTGTGTGTGCAAGTGTGCATATGCACACCCATACTAAAGAAATCCCATCCCTAGGAATGCTCTCCACAGGCCCACGGAAGCTTCCTGTTTCAACGAGGAGCACACAGCAGATGCTGGCTGGATGCAGTCACAAGGGGTTGTGTAATGCTAGCCAGCAATGTTGTGCCCTGGCTCCTTTCTTCTTCATTGCTTTCAGTCTTGCCAATGTGTAAAAAAGGATAGGTGTGGCAGGAGAGTCGCCTTAGTTGTGCAATAGATGTACTGTTGCACCACTCTTTAAACAATTCAGCTCTTTTTGCCTTTGTCCCCTCCTGACTCAGGGTCACCCACCCATCAGGCAGCTCTGTGTAGAGACTTCTGCAGCACTCCCATCCAGCCTCTCAGCTGGGCATGCCTGGCAAGGGACAAGCTGGGCAAAGTTTTTGCTTGCTCCATTTGAATTTCCCCAGTTTCTGAACATCAGGATTTGCTAAAGCTAGGTACATTAAAAACTGTGTTGTTCGGGTTGTTTTTTTTTTTTTTCCCAGTTATTGGAAAGTTGGTCTGGGTTATACAATAGCATTTGAAATAAACTATTAACATTTATTGTTTCATAGGTTCTGCAGCTGATAGAACTATTACAGTCCCATGGGAAGCAGAAGCAAAATCAGTTGGATAAGCATATAAAAAATGTGCAATTATTTTCAACTAGTAGATGAAACACTGGAGAGAAATAGTTTCTATTTCACATGGCTGTAATTGAATAGATTAAACCCAAGGACAGTTAATTTCTTTGGGCTATTTCATATTTTTCTTTCAAAAGCAGTGACTGGTGGTTACTGTAGGTGGGTAATTAGCTCTGGCATGCAAAGGGGTCTCACCGACCTGGCTTCTGTGATGGATAAATCCACATGCCAGGTTACTCAAATCAAAGCAGGCAAAAGGGTAGCCTGCCTGTCTGAATGAAATATAGGCAGTGTAGTTTCTAGTGTTTGCAGTTACACCTTTTGGCATTGCTCAGTCAATCAAAATGTGCAATTAGCAAAAAAAAAAAAAAAAAAAAAAAAAGGGCACTGAGGCTGCATCCCAAAGAAGTGTCAGAGAACATCCACTGTGTATTGCGCACTCAAGTGCACAAGCCTGATCTCAGTGGAGTCACAGTGTATCCAGGGATTCAAAGGAGAACAGATTTATTACAAGTAAAGGCCCAAAAGACCAGTGTGTAAGCCAGGCATCCTACTGAGAAGGTGATGTTCTGCCATCTGACAGGCACAGATCACCACTCCAAGTGTCTGCACAGAGGTATCTTGGCATCAGCAAGGGGCAAAAGGTACAAAAAATGAAGCTGCAGCACAGGATACAGCAAAAGCATAATTTCTTGTGTCCTCTTCTACTCCTTTACACTTATTTCAGCCTCATTAGACTATCTAACAGTTTTTCTAAGAAAGCACATTTTCCTATACTATCCAGTTATGGGAGCCCCTGAGAAGTTTAATCATCCGGCTCAGAAGAGAAAGCCCCACACCCTCATACAGGACACTGTGTGTCAGAAAACACAGGCTGTGGAGACTGAGCTGGACTTGCTAAAATAATGTATGAGGGGTCTGTGCTGCTCCAGAAACAGGAAACCAGTTGCCCAAGCTAACAATAAGTGAGATGACATGTTTATCTATGCATGTAGGCCATTTTGAAATAATTTTCTCTAGTTCTTTGTTCCTTTTCCTAATAAGCCAACTTTATCACTATGGCAACCAGTGACAGATTCCTGGAAAGAAGAGCTGCAAATGCCCATTTGGACCTCTGTGGTGGTGGTTGGTATGAGCAAGGTGTCACACCTGCCCCCCAGAGCTCTGAAATGCCATGCAGGGAAAGAGCAGGATGTGACAGAGGCAGGCATGACAGGGTGTGACACAGTGTGAGGGAGATGTGCAGAGTGAACAGGGCTAAGCACAACTTGATGGAAGCCACGACAAAACTAAACATTTTTGTTTAAATGAAAATAAACCTGCTATGCACAAGGCAAAGTACGTTTGAAGTGCAGAGCTGAATCCTGAACTGGAAAGATTGAAATTCAATTATCCTTCTGTGACATGGGCTCTGGTGTGAGGACTGGAAGAGGTGGGAAATGGATGTACAAATAACATGCTCAGAGGAGGTCCTGCAGGCACGGGTATGAATGGAAATCAACACTCTCACCAAACATCTGCTGACAGCAAACACATCTGAAACCTGTGTCAGTGACCTTCTTGCTGGCACTGAGCCACATTCCAGGTGGCATCTCATACCTACAGCACTTGTTCAAGTGGCAAAGGTGTGTAGGGCTGAGCAAAACATGGTGTCCAGAGGCAACCCTCAGGAGCAACATATTTACAGAAAAATTAAAGTTTCTTTGCTTATCTACCTAGAAAAATTAATGCACAACCCATTCCCTCTCCACCACCCCAACCCTGGTTACAAGATTATTAGCAGAGATGCAAACTCTTCATCTTCTTTTAAATCTGCCTTTTTGGAAAATACTGAAGAGGACCATTCTTATGCTGTTTGCCTGCCCCTCCCCTATGTTCACATAACTCATATCAGAAGCCCCTGAGCCCTCCTTATGTTCTAGTACCTACCTAAATTTGCTTATATTTTGAGTAGACCCTGAGTATGAAGAGATAAAAGTTAAAAGCTGTATGGTTGAAAAGGGCTACTTGACCCTTGGCCTTCATATGAGGGGGGTTGATTGTTTTATTCCATGTGGGTTTTTTTTGTAATGTAATGTTGTGTTAATGAGGTAGTGCTGTTACGGCACCAGTGTCCTAGCAAATGTCAAGTGAGCTTTTAAGGAGACGTATCTTCTAATAGACTACATGATACAGTAAAAAAGAACCAAAGCAGATGAGTGTTCAGGCATACAAATTTTTCTTTGGGTCTCAAAGAGTCCTTAAAAAAAATGCGCTCAAAAGAGGGTCAGTTTCAAGATACTGTATGGAATTTCTCCTCACGAAGATAATGTTTTCTTTCAGTGTGTTGTGTTTTTTTTCTAAGGACCTCAAGCTGATGATTTCTGGTTTGGCTTGGTTTAGTTTGTTTTTTGTCCTTGAGAAGTCAAAGATTCTGGTTCAGTTTCTCTTGAAATCATAAAGGAACCTCCCACATCTTTATGTTTCAAACCTGCTTGAAGCTTTATTGACAGAATGAATAGTTTTGGCATAACCAGGCACGGACTTAAACCAGCACTGCCAGATGCAATCAAACTTCTCGTCAAGCATGATTCTCCCTACCTGAAGACTGAATCAGTGCTGCATGAATCTGTTATCTTCCATCTCACTGTTCAAAACCGGATCTGGGCTGACAGCAGTAACACTGAGACAGCTTGCAATCACCATGGTAAGTGGGTATTATATGACAAGGCTTGCAAATTCTCTTGCAAGGCAGCTGGGTGACACCTCATATTGTGAACCCGCAGATAGGAAAGTTTCTTGTCTTGGCTAGATTTCATAACATAATATTTAATTCTGAGTTGGCCCTTACCATAAGAAAATAACTGGCTGACACTGTTCTGTTTTTTATAAAGATTTATTTTGAAAATGGGTGTCGAAGATGTATCTCTGAGGTGATAAATGTTTTATGGCATCTCTTAGTGATTTATGGCACTGTAATATTTGAGCAGCTGGACAGTCACATCATTTCAAAGACCTAGGGCATACACCTGCCTCCTGAAACCTGAAGTTTGGAAAGCTCGTTGGCAAAACTGGGGATATCTCTTTATCTTATTTTTTTATGTGTGTTGTGTAAGTAATTGTATAAAATCCTGGGAGACATTAGGCAGGCAATGTGAAAAGGCACATATGAAGGTGTGATCTCTATCCAATAATCTTATAGTCCCAAAACAACCAAGGATTTATTGAGGCTAGCGAAGAGCAGGCACCTTTTCAAATCATCTCCTCCCTAAGCTCACATTTTTCTCCTCTAGACAGGCTTGCCTGTGCAGATCCAATACAAAAAGAAAGAGGAGTTTGCTGCCTCCTGGTGCAGACTCTGAATGGTGGTGCTTCTAAAGCAGTGAAGATGGCATTCTTGTCATGGGCAAGACAGCCCATGAAAAAAGGGTCACTGTATCAACACCAAACAGAAATGTGTAGATGGGGAGTATTACTAGAAACTCTGCCTCTTTTTTCCTCTCAAATACTCTAGATGAAAAAGAAGGGACAGCTGGCCTTGGTCAGCACCCAGTTGGCCTGCATGCCTTGTCAATATATCTGTGGATTACTGCTGCCTTTCCATCTGTTCATGGCATCTTCTCCCACGCTGAAATTCTCACTGAACCCTAGCAGTGGCCACGATACAGTAAATATAAAAGTTACACAGTACCCTTGCACTGAGCTCGCACACTCAGCTCGAGATTAGCTGGGTTTAGGGGCACTGAGGAACAGGCTCTGTGTTGGTATTTGCAGCACTGCCACTGAGCCACAGAGATAATATATTGCTCCTTCCCCCTTCACTCACCTTCCCAGTATTTCCTCTCTGTCCCAGCAGGATGTCTCTGGAGCCTTCCAGCTTGTCAAGCACAACACACTGCTCTGTGCTTGAAAGCATATGGCCAACAAAACAAAGAGCTTGCAGCTGGAATTTGAATGTGGCACAAAGTGAATTGCTTTAAAAATCAAGGTATGTCGCTAGGAAGAAACAAATTGTAAAGATGCCAGACACAAAAGGAAATGTAGACCGACCACTGCTCTCAAGCCAGGAGCAATTGTCTAAACTTCCCATGATGATAACCCAGCCATCTCCTGATGCAGTACCTAACTAACCATGCTGGTGGTAAGAAAGTTCTCCTGATATTTTACACAAGCCTTACAGCTACTGTACATTCATAGATTACTGTCTCTTTGCAAATTGAAAATGGCTGACCACTTTCCCATTTATAGCAACATTTTGGACAGCTAACACCAATACTGCCCCTTCATATCTGCTTTTCTACAAAAACATTTTTTCCCTAGAAGTTAACTTTTAAATTCGTAATGAATAAAGGTCTTTTCACTACAGCTGTGTATTTCTTAAAACATGGATTTCAATACAAGAAATATTAATCTGATCAAGATTTTATCAGTGCCATGTCAAGTACAATATTTAGCATCCATGCCTTTCATATGATAATTGGAAGAGTTAAATTCTTTTTGTTATCTGTTTTGGGTCCATTTCTATGGTACTTTTCCATAATCAGGTGTTCTGTACATAATCTTACTCTCTCCTTTCCAAGGTGATCATATGGCTGTGTTTTTCAGGATTGTTTTTTCCTTAGACTTTTCCCCTTTCCTCACAAACTGACAAAATATTCATTGATTTCTGTGATTTTTATCCACAGGAAAAGCAATTTAAATAATTTCAGCTAATCCAAGTATTCTTTAAAGGATGCTTTTCCTATTCCTAGGCTCTTCTTTTGTTATTAATTTTAAAGATTGTTAGCTAATAGATAATAGTTAATGTCTTTAGGAAAGATTAATTTAGTCCTATTTAGGCTATAATTTTTGAAAATATATCTTTAACATTTGTGTTAATTTAATGGAATTTTAAAGGTTTTCTAAATTACCCTTTTCAGTACCTGCAAATTGTGGAAAACAAATCATGACCTTTCTCCTCCTCAAAACATTCTGATTTTGAAAACTTGCTGTAAGCTGATTGTCACTCTGAAATACGATCACCAAATTCCCCACAGGATCATCACAGAAGGTGTAATGGAACATTTTTCATTAAAAGCTGGGATAAAATACAGCAGCAGAGACTTTTTCTGTAGGTTGCTGATAGGCTCATATACTCACTCCCCTGGTGATTTGATTTGCCTTTGTGCTTGCAGTTGATGCATGAGTGCAGGAAAAGTGAGAGTAATACTTTAGTCAGGATGCAGGAAGGCTCACTGGGTGAAACAGCAGATGAGGGATGGGAGAGCTCCCACAATCTCCCAAACCTGTGGTACCTGGGATGTAATCTAGGAAGAAATTCCTGCACAGATCCCCCCAGAAGAGCTGCCAAAGTCTTGTCTTTCCAAGGGTGAGAGGATGTCTCAGAAGCTGTGGGCAAATATGGGTCAGGTAGACTTGCAAACACTCAGGTTAGCTTCAGGGGGTGGGGAATGGGAGGAAAAGGCATCATCTTCATCACTAGGCAAAGGTTGAAGACATGCTATTATTTCCAGGGGTTATTTTTCCAAGGACAATGTGCCCTTCAGCACTTTTGTTTTGTTAATAAGGATGCAGCCAAGCTAAGCAATTTTCTCTAAGTCATTGTGTGCATTTCTTTCTCAAACCATGTCCATGGCAAATTATGTATAATTGGTCTGTAAGGCTCTCTGTGTCCTGCTTAATCTGCTGTTTACTGATATGGTCTTTATCAACAGTGACAGTATTTTTCATGATGATTTTGTCACCTCTAACAGAATGTAAACAGTGTTTATATAAACAGCTTACACTCCCAGTCACCATGTTCCAACACTTTGATTTCTTATCTCTTTAAGGATGAGGACTGTATACAGAGATGTGGCAGCACCTACAGCAATTCATTAGGGCTGGATGAAAGCACAACCCTGCATTAGGGATGGGCCACCCCTGCTGTGCTCTGCAGGACTTGCACGTAGGGCTGTAACTTTAGATGGCACTTGGGGCATATTGTCAGATAGATCAGTCCCTCCTTCAGAGCACAGGTCTGTGCCAGATGTTGGCATGCTAGGGGACTTCTCTGATAGGCACAAGAAGCAGGTCCCAAATAAAAATATACCCTCATCCAACTCCATGTGCCAGTGTAATGATACCAAAGCTTTCAGAGACGTGCATTACCAAAATTAGGATCCAAACATATTTCTTGCCCTGCAGCCTGCAATTCAGTACATATCACTGAGATACTATATGCAGAAACTTTGGGGGTTTTCTTCCATGGCAGGTGGAACTTTATGTTTTAAGGAATATTATTCTTTCATAAATCCTTAACCAGCTTTGGCATTTGAGAAGAAAAAAACATTTCATTCTTTTTTTGTGAAAACAAGGCAAAGTTGTATCTCTTACAACCTTCCTTTCAACTTGCTTTTTGTAATTCTCAAGTAATCCAGCTTGACATTTTGAGCTATTATAGCCTGAATTTTTCACTAAAGATGAGATACAGTATAATTCTCAAATAGCACAGTTTAACACACCAGCTCTTCCAAATCTGCATGTATCTGTTATGTATAGTATAAAAATGAAAGTTTCATGAACTTGCTCTATCAATACTGGATACTAGAACTGCACCATTTTTAAATCTATATTTTGTTCTTCCATATTTAGTCCTGCTGTTATTCCAAATAACAGTGAAATTACTCCACTGCTTCATAGAAATCTCTGCAGTGTAAGGTTGAAAATGACCTCAAGAGATCATTTTATCTCATCATTCCCACATGTTTTTAGTTAGTGGAGGATAACTTCATCTCAATTCTATAGCCAGTTATAGACAACAGAACTCCAGGCTCATGGGCCACTAGGTATTCTAAGACCTCAATATAGGTATCTTGAGACCAGTAACAGCTGCTCATCACCTCCTCCTGCAGATTTGGGTGTATCTGCTGCCACCTTTATAATTCATATCACTTGTTCTTGGCTCCTTCATTTTCAAGGTGATCCTTGAGGAAAGAATGAACTCTGAGCAAACAGCACGGGTCACAGCCTGCTCCCAAACACCACCTTTCTTAAATAGCTCTGGTCCTTCCTTGGTCAGGGAAGATGACATTCACCCACTATATCAGAGATCTTTCTATGCAACTGTGAGAGCTGGTCAGAGGCTGCCACGCCCAAAGTTTCAGCCAGGTCTCATTGGCTCCTGGCAGAGCAAACTATCCAAGCAATCTATGGATGGTCATCAGAACAAGCATCCCTGATTTATCCTATCCACATCCTTGAGGCAAAATTGAACAGATTCACACCATCCTCATCCTCTCTTAAAAACATTCAGTGTAGAGGATGCTGGTCACCTCGGTGGTAACCAATGCTCAAATGACCTTTCAATTAAAAGGACAACTTCTAATCTATATTACCTTCCCTCATCAAATGAGATTACTTGTTTATCTGATGATTTTGGAGAAAGAACACATTTCTCATGCGTGTGAAGATCCACATCATCCTTGTTTTCTAGACAACAGATTCAATTCTTTCAGCCATTCCCAAGAAGTCACATGCCTCACGATACGTGTTGCTCCCCTCTGAGCTCCGTGATTCATGGAGCTACATTCTTCTAAAAATACCTAGCCCAAAAATGGACACAGTTTTCCAGCTGAGGTCACTAATGCCAAGCTGAGTAAAAGAACAAGTTCCTATATTTTATACCTGCTAATGCATCCCAGAAGGGTATTTGAATGTCTTGCAGCAGTACTATATTTAGCACCAATTGCAATCTATTGTCATCTTCTGAATCTTTTTCTGCAGCAGAAATGAACAAACACATCAGGATGACTTCTACAGGCCCCTAACTCTTGACTCATCACATTTAAAGACACACTGAATGACAAACTCAAACAGGGATTGGCAATCAGTTGTACATACACCTCATAATTTTATATGAATCATTTTTCTTCAGCTTGATTCAAAAAACATTATGAGGGATTATCAAAAGCTTTGGTGGTACAGTGAATATAAATTCTGTCCGTGGTTCCTCAAGGTTTTGCTATGTTTCTCTTCATGTTTTAGATTTTTTTAGGATGGTATCATATGACTTGCTCTTTAAAAACCTGTATGTTTTCTGTTTTGTTGGTTATTAAGTGACTGCTCAGTGAGAGCATTTCCAGGTACTGAAGTTAAATTCATACATCACTGTAATCCCATAGATTTCTTTCTAGCCTTGCTCTAGATATAGGGTTTTTTTCACTTTTCACAGTAAAAACCTCCCTGTCCACCTGCAATTTTCATAAATGATCATTAACTGTTGAGAGGTTGCTCAGGATAAATCCTGAAATACTCTTGGAGAAATTTCCTCAGAACAAGCTCACATGAATAGAGCGAGTCTGTGCTAATCTATCCTGTCCTCTTGTTCAAATTAATTCATGGGTGTATCTGGTCAAAATTTACTGTATTTTGTGATTAATAAAGAAAAAAGTAACTCCATGGAGTGTCCATCAATCATATTGCTTTTAAAATAGTATGCATTTTTAAGTAGATTTTTCAGAAAACCTCATCTGTGATGCAGACTCCCATGAACAAATAATTCAGTGATTTCAAATTCCACCCTGAGCTTTGTCTGATAAATATGTTAATTTCACTATTATAACTAGATGGCAATGTAGAGATGGAGTCACAGTCGCCAGATTCATTCCATGAGACTAGTCCTTTTTAGATCACTATTTAATGTTTCAATTATTTCTCTTTCTCAGAATCCTTTAAAGGATTAAGTATTAAATTATATATATTATTTTAAGAGCTGGGTTTGCTAGTCCTTTCTCTCCTCATAATTCATTGCCTTCACTTCTACCTCTATTTATAGTGTGCATGAATTAAGTTTGCTCAGGCAGAAAGCAAGATTAAAATACTTTTGAAAATCAGTTAATATCTCTGCTTGGATGTATCACATAGCAATGGTCATCCCCATTTTTTCAGATTCTTCATGTTCTTGCAAAGTTTTTTGTGACTGATATAAATTTTACTCTTTCACATTTTTTATGCAGGTTTTGGTTTTTGGTTTTTTTTTTTGTTTGTTTGTTTTTAAACAGAGCTCCTCCTCCTTATGCCAGAGTTTTTTTCCCCTGGTAGATGGAAAACATCACCTGGGTGCTCCTTCTGCTCACACACAGGCTCTCCATACAGGTGCATACTCACAATGCCAGATACTCCAGATGCCAAGAGTAATTTTAACTTCTAAATGAATTTTTTGCCATTTGGTAACTTGGTGAGGGCACTGACACTGACTTTAACAGCATCAGACCATCAGCCACTGTCTGTACAAAGCCTTCCATGTAACATTCCTGTTGTGTCATTCATACAACTACAGGGTAAATACAGGCATCTGTCCTCACTTGCTCACTATTTCATTTCAGGGAACAAGAAATCTCAGAATGCACCAGGATGAAGGTCTCACAGCACTGGTTGCACATAAAGAAGATCCGGTCACAGCATAATCTAATTTCAGAGATAATAAGTGACTTTAGCACAGAGATAGAAAACTAAAGGAAGCTTGAGAAGTTTTTACAGAAAAATAAGATACTTCCCTCAGTGCTAAAGAGGCTTTTTTTGTTGTGTTTAACATACCTTTTCTCCTTAAAAAGGAGCTATGTACTTTTTATATCTTCTAGGAACCGCTGCTCTCAACAGAAATGCAATAAAACCAATAAGAATTTTCATTATTAAAATATTTTCTTCAGTAGCTTATAGTTTTCTAGAAATAAAACATGTGTGATTTCTTACCATCACAATTCAGAGAAAACAAACAAAAAAGAAGCAGACACTAAAGTGAACATGTGAAATATTTAATAAGCATGTGAAATATTTAATAATTTAATTTACACCTGCACAAGATTCATGGCAAACTGGGGCCAAAATAATTCACACTGTGAAATATGTGTGTGCCATAGTCAGGCTCAGTTACTCATTCCAGCCTCGCACCAGAAAAAGGTCTAGAGGTGAAACCAGAAGGAAGAAAATCAAATTAAATATCTAGAATAATACAATTTTCTTACATTATTTTCTCCATGTCTCTATGTTCCCCAAGCCACTTTTGTCAAATGCCTTATCTGATTGGTGCAGGACTGTTTGGCATGAGCATGGTCTGGAAAACAAACATAACCCCTGGAGAATTTTGCTGAGAATAATAGATCTGTGTGAAGGTCTAAATCAATAGAAGTGTTTCTGAATGCATTTCTAGGAAATCTAGAAATATCACCAGTGACTTTGACTAAAATACAAGGTGCTATTGTTTGGAAAGCAATTTATAGTTAAGTAATTTAAATTTCATAGCAAAGAAGGCCATACAGTAAGAACTTCACCCACTGCAGGAGAGGGACGATGGAGCTGTTCAGGGACTGCAAATGCTAGCACAATTTAGGTTTGACAAGGTTTTTTTGGAGGTCTGTTTTTTTTAAAGTATGATTTCTGGACCCTATTTCAATCCCAAAGGAATACCCTTTTCTGTCACCCTTGAATTTCAGCTTTTGCATATTTTGTCTCCCTAAGGTTTATTTTCTGTCAGACAATTATTTTCCCCTCTACCAAAAGCTTCTTTTAGGTTATCAGAGTAGGTGTTTAAAGTCTGCATTCTGTCACTTCTTATTTACATGTTTTTAAGTGTTTCTTCTAAAGCTGAAGATTAACTGAAGGAGAAATAAATGTAGAGGCTATAGTATCATACAGTCAATTGAAATGCACACCAGGGATTCTTCCCCTTTTCCCACCATTAGGGCTAGCATTTATGAAAGGTCTGATTCTCCTAACATCAATTTTGTCACCCAATGCCACCCAAAAACCTTTTTTTTGAGCTTCAGCACCATCTTGTTGACATCTAAAGTGGAGATGCATCCCCATGTGTCAGTTCCAGATTCAATAAATCAGTTTTACTCTTGCATCTCTTTGACTGAGTAGCTCAGCAACTATGTTCAGTCCCAACCTAGTTGAGATGCCTCAAGCCTACCTTTTTCACCTTCCAGAAGCATATCCTCTCCATGAGGATATATGCTAGTCATGCCAGGAATGAAGGAAGGAAAGAAATTGTCATTTCTATAGAAAATTCTGGTGTTCTATAGAAATTGTGATTTCTTTAGACTGACTGAAGTGATGTCAGCGGGTGGATGGTAGTGAGACCAGGAATCACAGGGTCAGAGAGGTAGGAAAAAGGGATTTCATATCACCTGGTGCTCCCACCTGATATGATGGGAAGTGTTGTTCAGAGCTCTCCCATGCTGTGGAGGTGCTGACTCTGCATTTCTCTCTTTTTAAAACTGAGGTTTCACTGATCACCAGGGTATTAAATAAAATATGGGGTCTGCTTTCTCCAGCTATTTTAGTTCTTTCTCTTAGTTTATGGACAAGTATTTCTAGTTTTTCTCTTGGGAGACAGCCTACATGTCTACAGTGTGTTTAAAAGAAGACCTCATTCCCTTGCACCCTGTGCCTTCACATCCCTGCCCATTCCTCTGTGACCAGCCATTCAAGGGGTCAGGCTGGCAGGAGCACAGCAGAGGAGGAGGGTGACCACAGCACTGGCTGCAGGGCCCACTGCTGGTGCCAGGATCCCCGTGGTCAACATAACTTGATAGCATCCATGTACTCTGTGAGGGGGCTCAGTCAGGTCAGCCCTACAGCAAAGCCCCGTGATGATCTGAAGACTAAAGGCCTGGCTTTACCACCACGCTGCTATGAGCTGTGTGTAGATGACTTTAAGTGTTAATTACACTTCCTTTTGTCCAGGTTTGATTGATTCAAACTCATTTGGTTGATACAAACTCATTTGCTTCCAGGGATCTCTTACTGGGGGCCATCACAGCCCTGAAAACCTTAGAAAGAAATTCAAAGTGTGAAAACCCATTGCGGCAGCAGAGAAAACAATTTGCAGGAAAACAGAGAACACCGGCAATAAAGGCAGGCAGGGGGAAGGGATGCAGCTCTCCAAGGCTCCCCCAGGGCACAGCGAGCTAAAATCAAAAGAGAAAACAGCATGCAAGACCAAATCCTGCCCCTGGCAAGTCCAACAAACAGCTGGAGCAAAAGGCAGCTCTTGGAAACAAAGCTGCCGCTTACTCTCACCCCTCCCGTATAAGTATCCCCTACATGAAAAACAAGATACTATGAATGAAACATTAGCCAGTTCTGCCCTCATTAATTGCTCCATCACTTTTCTCTTGGGTCTGACTGTTTTTTTAACCTTTGGCAGTTTCCTCATCAGTCCTGCTGCGTAGGGGCTGGGACACCAGTGGGGTGTGCAATTCCATTCTCCCTCAGCAGCCTGGACAGGAATGGAGGTGAAAGCAGTGGGGAGGCCACAGCTCCAGCTGGCTTTCCACATCCTTATAGTCAGAGTCTTTCTCTCTTCAGGACAGGAAAGGCAACTGGAGAGAGAGTACTGCATATCTGGTGTTCATAAAATAGTTTTGGTTGGAAGGGATCTTCAAGGACCCAGCCCTCCTGCTATGAAAAGGGACACCACCTTCCACTGGACCACATTGCCCAAAGCCCCACACAGCCTGGAGCTGAGAAATTCCAATGATGAGAATCCTCGTACTTGGTCTTGTTGAGCTTCATGAGGTTTGCATGGGCCACTTCTCAAGCCTGTCAAGGTCCCTCTGGGTGGCACAGCTTCCCTGTAGTGAGTCAACTGCGCCACTCAACATGGCATCATCTTCGAACTTGCTGAGGGGGCATTCAGTCCCACTGTCCATGTGTTAAATTACACATTTTCACATTGAATGTAGTGTTCCATTCACATATATGTAATCTTTACATATATATGTTTATATAAATGGGACCCATCCTCAAAGTGTTGCGCTGGTTATGGCTGCGGTAGAGTTAATTTTCTTTACAGTAGCCAGTAATAAGGCTGTGTTTTGGATTTGTGGTGGAAACAGAGTTGATTACACAGCGATACTTTCATTATTGCCAAGCAGTGCTTGCACAGGGTCAAGGCCTTTTCTGACCCTACCCCACCAGTGAGGAGGCTGGGGCTGCACAAAGAGTTAGAAGGCACATGGCCAGGACAGGTGACCCCAACTACCAAAGGAATATTCCATACCCAACACATAATGTCATGCTATATATAAAGTACTAGGTAAAGCAGTGGAAAGAAAAAGGCAAGGGAGACTTTTAGAGGGATGGGTTTATCTTCCTAAGTCACTGTTACACATGATGGAGCCCTGATTTCCTGGGGATATCTGTATACCTGCCTGCCCATGGGAAGTGGTGGATGAATTCCTGGTTTTGCTTTTTTCCTTTACCTGTTAAAATGTTTTTATCTCAATCTATGAGTTTTCTCACTTTTACTCTTCCAATTCTTTCCCCATCCCACTGAGGTGAGGGGGCAGACCAAGCAGCTGTGTGGAACTTAGTTGGTGGCTGGGCTTAAACCACAACATTTCTTTTTGGTGCCCAACATGGGGCTCGAAGTGCCCATGATAATGACAGATTTGATTAGAATGTGCTGGATTGAATTTGTAGCTGTTCTTGCTGTTTAGCTATTAATGGGCAGGCTTCTGTTCTTGCCATGAGGCTCGCTTGCCTGACTGTGTATCAGAGCCGAGTGCTCATTAGTGGCTGCTTTCTGCTTTCGCTGCTTGCTGTGCTGCTGTGCTGCTTATCATCTTACTCTGCTGTGCTTGGGAACGTTTTGATAACAGCCTGGGCTGGCTGATGGCCAGGACATTGCTGCTGTTTCTGTGCTGCCGTACTGGACAGGCTGGAATTCTGGTGAGAGCTTGTGCTGAACAGACTCTGACCAGTGAGTGAATGTGGGTGCAGGACACCCAAAATATCTGTGCTGCAGTAGTTGTACCTCTGAAGGGATGTGGCCTAAGGATGAGGCCACACTGGAGAAGGTACACCTCGGAGTGTCACTGGCTGTGACCAGTGAGGTCATACTTGAACACCTCAAAGCACGTGGCCATGGATAAGTCTATGACAGTATTCACCATCTGAAAGTACAGAATGGTACAGCAGATAAACATGGAGGCAGTAGTTTTCTACATCTAGAAAGTGCACAGAATGTGACAGTCTCCTGCTGAAGGCAGATGAGCTTCTAACAGTGTTGAAGAAGGTTTTGGAAGGGCTATGAAGGTCATTGGGAATAGTCCACTCAGCCCCAACTCTGTATTTTTAAGCCTCCCTGGGTGCTTAACATTTGAGTTTAAAGCACCTTGTAGATGACTTGTCAATTGGCACTGTAGCGATATTGTTTTAAAACATTATTATAATGGTAAAAAACGAAAGAAAAATTGTGAAACTTTGCACTGGTATCCTTACCTTGGGAATTGGTAGTTGGAGAATTACAGCTAAGGATTACAAGCTCCCAATATGAATGCATATTTGAGTGTGTGCTTATAATATATACCCACAGAGGAATAGACGGAAACAACATCTATTTTGGCAACCCTTGCACTTTTCAAATTAGATGCAGAAGAGTTATTCTAATTATTTAAAGGTCTCTGAGCCTCAGAAAATTATATTGACAGAGCTTTCCCTTTCAATAAAAAACAGACCTGAAATGCTTTTGTAAATGTGGTGTTTTCATCAAAATTTTTATTTCACTGTTATTGACTTTTATATTGGGCAAAAGCTGTGCAGGCAGCCACATTTATGCACATCTCCATCCTTAGTCCCCTTCTTTCCCACCACAAAGTTCCTGATTTCTCCTATCTATTAACACCTCCAACTCCTGACAAAAGGTGATTTAGCTGCACAAGGAGCCAAGTGCATTGGGCTAGCTCCTAAGTAAAAGCAGAGGCAGGGAAAATAAACTGAAGGAGACAATATCGGAGTGCAAAGCATGAAACTGGGACAAGCAATAAGAAGAGAGCTGAGTACTGGTGAAGCAGGAATCAGATGAGCTGGGGTGATTGAAGCAGAGAGGAGCAAAGATTTTGCTACAGATTGTCCTGTCATGAAATTGAAATATAGGGCTTTAAGTTGCAAGGTAGTTGAGGCAGAATGAGATAAAAGGAAGCCAAGGGAGTAGTAGTGAGCAATAAGCTGTGCTTTGATGCACATGCTCCGTAAGTGCATAAACCAATTAATGAAAATATTGCATTAGCATCTGCAGCAGGGTTATCCTTCCTTTAAATCTGCATAGAGCTCTCCTGGACATGGCTGCATCTTACCAGTTGGGTGTTGCTCATTCCCATCCAAATTTTCCATTAAGAGGAGTGGTACTGCTCTGGTTTTAATGAGTTTCCTAATAAAGAGATGATGACCGGCAGTGTAATTTCCCTTCTACACTTTGTGCTTTCATGACGTGAGTTTATTATTAACCTTACTACTACATTTTCTGTTATTTTACTCTGGTGGTTTAATTGTATTTCCACCTCAGTCATGTGCATTCATTTTCTGATAGTCTCCTTTCCCAGACTGCTTTCATGTGAGCAGCAGGGTTTTTCAGTTAAGTACTCTGTGATGGTTTTAGTATGCATTTCTTTCTGGTTTAATCTTTCTCTTTTTTCCTCTCTGTCTGTGTATTAGTCATCCTTAATGGGGTACAGCACCTTGTGCTCTCTGACATGGAAAACAGGGACAGTGTAAGCAAACATCAAGGACATAGCATAAAAATAACAGAGGCAGCCTCCGTAAAAGGAGAATTAATGACTCAGGCAAATGGATGCCACATGTTAGTAATTTTAAGGAAAGCAAGCATCAGCCATGCTTAGAAATGCAGATGTATTTATCGCCTTTCAGCCCCCCTATTTAGCTGTTACTAATGGTGTATTGAAAGGGAACAAAGGAAATTTCTGAATGCAGAAGGATGTCTTAGCAGGTGGTCCAGGGTAATGGAAATTTAGGGCACAAGCAGCAGATATGATTCTTATTTTATTAATGCTGACATAAATCAGGCATGTGTATCTGCTGAAGGAGTGAAAGAAGTTATGCCAAGGTAGGGTTGCAGACAAGCTGGTCAGGTCTCCCATATCCAATCTAACACAGAGCAGCAGCCCCTTTAGGAATTGCACTTTTGCTCTCACTAAATAAGACAAGATGGAAATAAATCTCTTTATTTCACTACAAAATACCAGGATGTGTGCAGAGACAGCTCTTGGTATGTGAGTGCCAGTATAATAATGCAAAGGAGCAAAAGTGCAGTAACGCTAGAGGTGTGGTCAGTGGTTTGGTATTCAGTCAATAAAAATAATTGAGAGTCAACTCTTATTTACAGTTTGGCCCCTTTCCAATACCAACATTTTAGGGGAGCTGTTCATTGGATCTAAATGAAAAGTAATTTGCCAGACTTAGTTAAAGGTCTCCAATGTGAACAGGAATCAGGACCTTTGATTTTACATCCTGGTGAATGTTTCCATTTGGCATGTTATGTGCTAACACTGTTTGCAAGAATGAGGGCAGTCATATTTATTTGCTGATAAATTGTAAGCGGTACAGAAGGCCTCATGAAGCTGAAATAAAGCTCGAAGGGATTGCCCTGTAGCATAGGACAAGCCTTCCTGCTGATGGGGTTATGAGAAAGATCTAGAGCTGTTTTATAAATACCTCCTTGAGAAGAAAAATCCAGGTGCTAAAGAACTCTTTGAACTCCTGAGCAAAGGTATTATAGGAACCACTGGCAGGTGGATAAAATGTAACACAATCAAATGGAAAATGAAGCATGTCTGAAATGGCAAAGCCAAATAAGCTTGTGTTGATGTGGGTTGAGATGTGGATTGTGAACTCTCCATTCCTGGTTATCCATGCAAGAAAACATACTTTAGCAGGGGACATACTTAAGAGTTCGGAAGAGGAAACCCTCAGCAAATTAAAGGTCTCACATTAAGTAAATATTTGCTTAGGCGGTCTATGAGCCTTGACTTTAGTGCCGGTGAGCCATTTGCTGCGGCTGCCCATCCCGGCCGGACGCCCCAGAGCCAGAAGGGAGCGGCAGCGCCCAGCCCCGGCGCGGGCGGGCGCCTCCTCCCGCGGGGTGCTGCGAGCCTGACGCGGAGCTTTGCAAAGCGCGGGGCTGCACAGGGCTCTGCCCAAAATCCTCCCCAGCCTCCGAGCTGGGGAGCCCCGCTGTGCTTGCTCGGAGCCGCAGGACGCCGGAGCGCTTGGCCGGCATCGCTGCCGCCCTTGGCGCTGCAGCGCCGAAACCGGACCGGTCCCCGCTTCCACACAGCGCGTGGAGCGCCGCAGCCCGCATCGCCTGCCACGTCTGCCGGGAAGACTGACCGGGACATGTCCTGCAGCTTCCCGGACAGTCCCTTCCTCACGCCTATGGCGAGATGAAACAGGGAACAGGAATAAAGCGGCTCCAAATAAAACCCTGCGGCGGAGCGGTCGGGCCGGGCCGGGCCCCTCTGCCCCGGGCCGGGGCCAGGCGCAAAGGGCGG
>QUSF01000002.1:24997505-25088907 GCA_003676055.1 Chloebia gouldiae
GAAGGAAGGAAGGAAGGAAGGAAGGAAGGAAGGAAGGAAGGAAGGAAGGAAGGAAGGATTTTCAGTTCTGTCACATTAAGGGTGGAGCTGCAGCCATGCATGACCTGTGCTGCCTGCTACAGTGGAGCCAATGCTACACTTTGATCAGTGGAAAAATCACTTATTAATCAGCAAAGAACTATTGATTTTCCAACTGCTCGTTCCATAGAATAGGAAGTCAGCCGTTGCAGCTGGCAAGCGTTGAACTGTGAAGTGCCACTGGGAGCACCTCTGGCCCAAAGGGGCAAGTTGATCCATGTTGGGAGCTATGGGGTGTTCTGGGTCACTGCTCAAATAGAGCAGCACCTAATTCGCAGGAGACATGGAAGTACATTTCATGTTTGTAGTTATCAAATTAGAGCAAATTCACTGTTGAACTGGGAAACAGGATGGAAGATGTGGCATACTCCATGTAAAACGGTATGTTTGGTGGATGTTGGTAGTTTTCCAGTCAATTCATAGCGGCCCTGAGAAATACATCATTTTCCTCTGATAGAATTCAGTTAGCAAAACAAGCTTCTCTCTCTCTCTTTTCTTTTAATGCAATAGAAATATTCATAAGGTGTTCAGTGAGATAGAGTCTTCTGATTGCTTTTCTTCTCTGTATAGATCAATTTTGATTGTTCACTCAGGCAAACGTGCTGATCTGGATCATATAGATTTGCCTATTTATTTTAGTTAGGTCTGTAATGGAGATTTTTATCACCAGCTGCTGGGATTTGGGATTCTTTTTATAAAACCTGACCAGAAACATAACATTCTGAAATTCTTCTTTTGTAGTCTTTTTCCTAATTTCCCCAAGTAATATACTCAAGAACTTCATTGAAATATGTCCACAATGCAGAGCTTACGCTGACATTTACCCAGCAGAGTGTCAGCATCAGCACTGCATTATAGAAACAGGGCAGCGTTCTTTCACAATTTTTGGTATGAAAATTATAAGTTCATGATCTAGAAGATGTTCTGCTTCAGATCAGAGTTTTAGCTGTCCAGCAGTCAGCAGAGAGTGAGGGTTGGTTGCATCTATTTTAGGTACCTTGACAATATGCACACAGCCCCTGTTACTCTGCATTTCTCCAACAGATCAAACTGTGGTTGTTTCTTCAGTCATGGTCCAGCAACACAATGACAGTAGCAAAGATGTGAGCTCTCACAGCTGTCATTAAGAATCACAAGTTCATTTACTCTCTACTGAAACTTTTATCTGAAATAATCCAATACTGTGCAATCACTCCAGGAAACTGGAAAGAGACAAAATGTCTCTTTGAAACCTGAGCTATAAAAGAATTACCCTGGAGCTTGACACAAAGAGCACTGTGCACAGCTCTAGTGATCACCATCAGGAGAACATTGGAAGGTAGGTTAGATGCTAAAACTGCTTGTGGAATTAGTGCTCCCAGTGTCACAATTAGTGTTGTCACTATGGCAAAAACAGTCCTGGTTCATATAGCACCAATGGCACATGCAGCCCTACTGCATGGAAAAATGGGTCAACTTGCATGGTTTAAGTCCAACTGAAATTAAAGCAATTTATTGATTTATTAGCAGTGCATGTTCAACCTGTTACCAGCGATGTATCATGTAAACCACAGCACTAGACACTTGCAAAATGTTAGTAAATGCCTGCAGATTTCTAAGCATGCCCTTATAGCCCCGACATTGAAGAGCCTCCATTCAATGCGCACAGGCAGTGTGCATTACCCCCACATGCTCTGTGTGTGGGTGCAGGTGCCCGTGCCAGCCCCTCCTGTGGGGCACAGGGTGACCAAGAGCTGCTGCCTCACCCTGCCCAGGGCAGCGTCCCTCCCATGTGCACCCCCAGGAGTGGTGTACCCCCTGTGCCACCCCGTGCTCTGGGACACGGGCTGTGTGCTGCTGGGCATGCTGGGGATGGGGCCTGGCAGCGCCCCAGCAAGGTCACTCTTCCTCCAAGGAGGAGTCACCACGGTCACCCCTGCTCCAAGGCATCTACCTGGGGTCTCCTTGCCATTCCCTGGTTATTGATTAATCAGGATCTCCCTGGTTAGTGCTGCCAGTATCAGGTGCTCACTCTCAAGTGGTTCTGGGTGTCCCAAAAAGCTGCTTAGATGGGGGTGCTGTGGGGCACCCAGCTGGGGATGCTCTCCTGGGTTTCCATGGCTGCCTGGCCCTGTGTGAGCTGGACAAGCTCACAGCTGACACTGCCCTTGTTTCTGGGTGCTGAGGGCTCATCAGCTGATACCCCTTCCTCTCCTGGAGTGCTGCCTCTGCTGGGAAGGGCCCTCACCTCTGGCAGGTGGTGCTGAGCAGGACATCTCCCTGTGTGCTCCTGGTCTAGTCCAGGGTACTTGTAGGTGACTTCCCTATGGCAAAACCTTTAGAACTCTTTGTTTTGCTCTGTTAGAAGGGTTTGCAACACAGCTAAAAAGGTCCAAGTTTGCTGGTGGTTGGTTACATGGCCCTGGCCTTGAAGGCTATATAAGCTTCAGATCCTCTCTGAATAGGGCTTCCTAAAAAACTGGGGTTTTCTTGCGACTGTTTCTCTCTCTCCCTTGTAGTGATATACATCCTGTTTAGATACTAGTAATCTGTATTTCAATCTAATATTTCTGTGACTTTTCTTCTTTTGGTATTTATTTTTTTTTCTTAAACGTGTTTTCAGGATAGTGTTCTGCTTTTATGTGGATCATTCCTTTTCCATGCAGTTTCTCTGAAATGCTTTCTTCCTCTGCTGTTTTCCAAACTGTGTGAGTGCCTCTTCAGCTTGATATTATTCATTTTGGGGTTTTAAAAAATTATTTCTTAGAGATTTCTTAGAGCTGTTGGGTCTCAGCCACTGCCCAAAAGCAATCATGAGTGTTCCCAGTGCTGCTGGGGGGCTGGAGTGCTTTGTGCAGTCACACCCTGTGTTCTGACAAGTGAGCCTCCTTGGGGCTATGCCGGAGCTGATCTCAGCATCTCCTGTTAGTCTATAAGAGTGCACAATAATGTTGTGACTCTCAGTGTGCAGCTGTTTGCATTTGACCAGGACATGGAAAAAGAAACAGTAATTTGGGAGCACATTTTTTCCCTTTTTTTTTTTTCCATCTGAAGAACAGCAAGTGGTCCAAATTTAGCCAGCTGTGGTGCTTCTCTCTGGTGGCTCTGCAGCACAGCTTGATCAACAGGAAAACAGGGAATTGTAGAGAAAAATAAGTAGCAGTAGTGGTATTTTCAGATGTGAGAAGATCCTTACAACTGCAGGATATTGTTCTCCACTGTTCTCCAGCTCAGACAGCATTGAATTGTCCTTTAGAGAGAAAAAAAATACAAAGGATGGAAAACCATCTTTTTTGTGTCCCTTCTTATATTTCATGTGCATGCACATCTCCAGTTTTATAGACCGAACCAAATGGAACCAAGCCTTGTGTCAACTTCTTCCACTCTATGAAAGGTGCAACATCCAAATAAATCAACAAAATTAGATAAGAATCATGTCTGCATTGTATTTACAATGCAACTTCTTTACCTCACTCCCTGCACCCCTCCTGCTCTTACATTTATGCACTGTGTGAAGCTTTATAAAGCTGACATTTGGGATCTATCCCTGGAGTATTATCTTTGAAGCAACATACCACTTCTTAGTACTAAAGATATTTTCTTTTAACATCCTGCATTCATAATTCTAAGACACATATAATACTATCAATATTAATGCACTGAAGACATTTTCTTCTGTACCTGAGGATATGTTACTACCCACAGAGATAAGTAGAATTTCACATATACAAAGAGCTTAACTTTTGTCATCATGACATCTTCAGAGCTGTAATTGTAACAACACTCCTGAGCACAGTATTGTTACTAGCTGCCACAGAGCCGTAAGTTACTTCTCAGGAAAAATTGACTCCACTGAGTCACGCATCTCTACTTATTCTGAGAAGATCCTGAACACTCACACACACACACACATCTATGTATAAAAAATACATATGTATAAATACATATATATCAAAGTGTGGTTATTAATTTAAGAGAAAATAATTTTGTCTTTTAAAAAATATTTCACTGTTAACATAATGACAATGATAATAATAATTATAATAATAATGATGTAATTTAGGAAGAAATGGTTAAGTAGTTGTGTAAGGGTGTGTTTAGGCTTCTGTTGGCATAAAGATTTTGTAGGCAGTCCTGCATTTAGAAGGTACCATTTATTCCTCTGCATGCAGAAGAATATTGCCATTGTTTTGTGTCTAGACACCCCCATGTAAGAGGTGAATTATCACTCAGAATTCCTTGATCTGAAACATAGCTACTGAAATCCCTAGAAAATTTTGAATAAAGGTGAAAGAGTGACATTTAAATCCATTCACAGATAACTGACATGAAGGAAATGGGCTTATTTTGATTATTTTCTGTTGAAAATAGCAGTTTTCGTTATGTTCTCATTCTTGGATGTAAAACTGGAGCTTCTTCACCCACCCTGCTAAAACAGTTCTACGTTATATAAATAAGAATTGGTAAAAGAATTAGGTCACTCATGCTCACAACAGGAGGAAAATATTTTAGAAGGCTAGACACAGTCAGTGATGATAAACAGTTCTTAGTTATTCTTGTACACCTCTTTCTGTCCAAGAAAGTTGATCTGAAAGAAGAGTTTGCAGATTCTGGATAACTTTGTGTGCCTCAAATACAAAGGGATATTGTGCTATTATCCACATTGAAAAAGAGTTGGATAAGGTGCCCTAATTATTTCCCTAATATTTAAGAAAACATTAGTGCCCCTTGCAACAGAGTGCTAGTTATGCTTCCTTTATCTCTTCGTAATTTTGTGTAATGTTTGCTGTGGAGTCCTCAAGACTTTTTTCAATATAATTTTTAAATAGTAAGTATAGTTTTTATTAGTTATCTAACTCTCTTTTAGACATCACAGAGACATTAAAAAAACAAGGGTATTTCACAGATGCATTTTACATTTTGACTATAAAATAGATAGAAATAATCAATGTACTGATTATTTATTTATATATTCCAAACAGGCAGCAACAGGACTAAGGAGGGCACATTTAAAAGCCTTATTAAAGGCCCTAGGCAACAGATTTCTTCCTGTAATGTATTTTAATATGCTGATTTATGGATTACAGACCTGCATGAGATGTTTGCAATGGAATTGAAGTCACTTGAAATTTACCTTGGTATCATCACAGAATGAATCACCCTTCACCTAGAAATCACTAGCTATAACCACTAAATCATCTGCAATGGGCTGCTGAGCCCATGACATTCCTATGTGTACAATCAAGAAAGGTTCTCTGCATTGTCTTCTCCCTTGAGACTGCCTTGGCCTCACTTTGTGGCTTTTGTTGGCTCCAGTGGTCAGAGACAACCTCCTGATTTCAAATCTCATTTTTTCCTGGTTGGTTTGTGCCTTTTGTTGGTGCTGTGCCAATGTTGTATTTTATCTGAAATAGTTTTTCTCTTTCCATAGTTTACCATCTGAGGTAGAGGAGCCTTGTCCTTCCTGTAGGTCTTGCTCAGTGAAGCAAACCAAGTTGCACTGGTCCTCTCTACTAAACACAGTATCTCTGTTCATTCTAAAAGCTCTCTCCTGTGCCCAGTCCAGTTTAAATTCAGCTTTCTTATATGTAGGTAGCTGGAACTGTGTGAGACCCCAAGGACAGTGCATGTTTTGCTGGAGTCACTACAGCCTTTCACTTGCCTTTGTCATGGCTGCAAGGTGTGGAAACATCTGTGAGCACACATGTTCTTGTGTGTGTGCACAAGTGTACGTGCTCATGTAAGTACTCATGTGCATCCAGACACATGCATACATTGTTTTATGTGTTTGCTGCCAGCTGAGGAAGTCTCAGATAGTGGTGCATGTTTTTATTACTATTGTGGAAGTGCATGTCCTTGTGTGTTATGGTACTCCGTGAGGATTCCTGTTGTCCTCATGACTTCCTCTCCGTGTGTGGCAGTCTCCTCCATACTGAGGACAGTGTTCTTGGCAAGTTTTATTACCACTTGTCCACTTTTCATACTATTAATATTGCTAAAGCTAAACCAGATCCAGTTCTTGAAAAACCTTGCTCATCATCTTCTTCCAGCCCATCACATTGACATTCTCCCTTCAAGCATCCTTATACTGCATGGCTTGTACTTGTTCTGCTCAAAATAAAATTTACTCGTGTATGGCTGTATAACAGATTTTTCACAGCTGTTTAGATAAATGAAATTTTTGTCTTAGTGTTGTATAATAATAATAGTTAAAAATATCAATTATAGTTTCTAAGAAAGATGCTAGGCTCATCTGCCACATATGTTGCATTGCTCTTCCATCCATCTTCACAGATTTAGTTTTTCTTCAAAAATGATTTTGTTTACGTTTGCTCAAGATCTCTACTCTCAAAGTTCTGACTGTATAAGCCCAGTCTAGCATGGACTAATTCTGATTCTGACTATCCTTCAGATACTGAGATGATGTCTACTTCCCTCCCTGTGTGAGAGTTACAAGAACATATCCCTAATGTGTCTGTTGCTCATTAACGAACAAGCAAGTGTCTTGATGTGGTCAAAGACTTATATTTGTTTGTGGAGAAGCTGGAAAAAGCTCTAATTAAGGTAA
This sequence comes from Chloebia gouldiae, assembly GCA_003676055.1. Taxonomy (NCBI): domain Eukaryota; kingdom Metazoa; phylum Chordata; class Aves; order Passeriformes; family Passeridae; genus Chloebia; species Chloebia gouldiae. The sequence continues at coordinate 25,004,131 of QUSF01000002.1, forward strand.
CTTTGAATGAACATTTCTGCAGGCAGGCAATGAAAGCTGGAGGTAATGGAAGTTGGGATAGACAAACCACACTTTTAATTTCTGTCCTTAAGTTTGTTGCATTAAACCTGAAATGAAAATACCTCTTTCCCATGGTCTCCATCCCAAAGGAGTTGGCATGTAACTCTTTTATAACTGTGTTTATGTTTGGTTGCAGCCAGTGCTCTGGCTCTGTTCATCACCCTGTGCTTGCCAGACATACGGCCTATGCACATGGCATGGGAGAAGGATGGAGCTTGGTGCGATGGTGCAGGCAACATGACTGTCACCACTGATGAAGTAGCAAGCATTGCTGCTGAAGCAGTAGAAGTCTTTAGGCTCAGAGCAGGACAGGAGCTGCTCAGACTCTTTGTGGAAGGTCAGGGGAACACATATTTGCCCTGTTTAGCTGTTGGACCTGGACTGAAAATGGAGGCCTTTGGTTCTATCAGGGATTGCAGCAGTCAGACATGGGGGTGGGATGGGGAGGATCACTGCACCCACAGAAAACTCTGTGGGGCCCTTTGAATGAACTCCATAATAGTATCCCAAAAAGGAAAATGAAAGTGGATTCAGGAAATGAAAAAATCATACACAGCTGCTTCAAAGAATCTTATACCTTACTTTCACCACATCCCTGCAGTATCAGTTGTGGTATTAGGTCTGTCTGAACTCTTTCATTTCCCTGTTGCAGTGTAATGATGGGTTGCTCCCCCAGTCAGCTCATTTTCAATCCCTTTTTTTTTTTTTTTTTGAGCTGGGAAAGCCTTTTAAATTTTTTATAGTGCTTAATAATCATGTATGTTCAGTCCCCTAGGTGGTATGTTAATTCTTTTCTTTCATCTACTTAATTAGAAGATTTTGTTCTGCATAAAATATATGAGGCAGCTGGGGCAGGGTCTTATGAACTGGTAAGCATCCAATAGCTATATTAAGCAGTTTCTTAAGGCTTTGAAATTGTCTTCAGATGGTAGTTGTTGACAAACCCTGAAGTGAAGCACTGCTTGAGTATTCACATTAAAACCGCCATTGCAGTTAAGTTAGCGATGCATGATTAATTGCGTTAAAAGCAATGGATTCATATGGAGTAAAATGCCCCTATGAAAATCAATAACATGACTGCCATTAGCAGGAGCATTACTTTGAAGATATTAAGGGCCACAAATCAAATTTGTTAGCTGAAGAGTAACAATGGCTATATGTACAAACAAAATGCAGTGGTGTCTGCAGCACAGCGTGCGGGGTTTTATGGTCCTTTCACATATTGTCTCTCTTCTCTTAATAGTCACAGTGGTGGGATAGTTACTTAAGGCAAATGACAGAGACAAAGGTGCTACTTTGCTTCCACCCACAAGGTTTGGCCACAACCTCTTAGTCCCTGGCATATGCAGGTGTGCAGGATTTGATTCTGTCACCCAAGACTGGCTCCCTGCTCTTTGCTATCCACATTCACACCCATTTTACCTGGTGTTGTCAGCCTGGGCCAGTCCCACCACTGACACGTGGGCAACCCCAGTTTCACAGGGATCTTGCTCATCTGTCTAAAAATTCGAAGGATTTTTTTTTATTGTATAAGCATTATAAAAACTGCTCCTCTCTTCCTGCATTGCCTCAAACTCCCTTTGATGCTGTTGCATTAAAGCCTCATCAGGATTGATAGTTGATTCCACAGGCAAATGAAATACTGTATTGTGGTCATGTTTACACTGTTACACAGGGAAATGGTACAGATTTCTGAGTCTTCCTAGGGTATGTGCACAGAATTAAAAAAACAAAACAACCAAACAAAAAACCCACTCCACTTGGGTGCATTTTTATGTCTTTTACTCACAAAAATATGCTGAGTGCCTGATTCTGTGTATCACTACAAGAAGTAGAAAGCTGCCTGTCAATTGGGGCACTATCCTCTTTTCTCAAAGCTGACATAAATGACGATAAGAATTTTAACTTGGAAAATAAGGGATCTGGATGGAAGGGACTTCTTTTATCTCCATGCCTGAGGATCTAAGGTAAAAGAAGGAAAAAATAAAAAACAACAGTATGACAATCTGTAATGGAAGTACAGAAGGTGAGAGGCAGGACAGTATAAAGAGTGAAAGTGCTAATACTAAGGACAACAGGGGGATAAGCTGCTTCGGTAGTGACCTAAATATAAAATAACCTCAGACAGAAAGCAATCATTACTCTTTAAGGAACAGAATAAAATATTGATGCTCTTCTTAAAAAATTAGGAAATACATAATTAAGTAAATTTTCAATTAACATGGTAAAACATATCTACTATAGAAATATTAAGTTGGGATAGAGGTTCATGAATGATCCTTAAAATGATTAGTAAGAGGGTTTTTCTGAAGTTTGTGCATGACAAGAAGGTGGGAGGCATCCTCAGTATGAGAAGATGAGGATATTGAGCAGAAGAAAATGTGTGTCCCCAAGAGTGAAACAATGTGATAAACATCAGTGGAATTAAGGCAATGTCATTTAAAGACTAGTGTGGAGAATTTGCACTAAAAAATAATGGGATTTTTGTCAGCTGGAAATGGAAATGAGTAGAAAGAAATGGGTCACTGAGCCAGTCGGGATGAATATTGTCATCAGTGTGTTCCAACCATGAAGGGCAAATCCAGGCTGAGGATATCCCTGATGACTGGTTTCCAGTGGAGCAGATGTAGCATTGGTGCCTCCAACCTACATGAATGGTGGCATCCACATGCACAAAGGCTGGAGGAGCTGCAGAGGACAACCCATGGGATGGATGTGTTAGGGAAAAGGACTTTATTTAGTCTTTCTGAAACTGCAAAGAGATTTAATTATTCCCTGCAAGCACATCATGCTGCTAAATTCTGGAGAAACAGGAAAAGAAAAGCTATTTAAGTCAAAGTATATAATTCACATAGAAACTACTGGAAATACACTTAAGGAAGATTTCATAAATTATTTTTCCTTATCAGTATACTGAGGATCTGGAATAGTATAGTGGTGATATAAAGCCTGGTCATCATCATTAAAACAAAGTTCTGTCAGCTCATGAAATACTTTGACCAGCATATTTGGCAAATTACTGATACTTCAGGCTCAGGAGCTCCTTTCCAGGTTTATATTCCTCTGACTGGCACTGCATAGAAATAGATAGAGGCTCTCATATCCCAGAAGAATCAATGCTGCTGGTCTGCAACATCAGATCTAGGCCTGTTGGTTAAAAGTCATCCATCCTGGTCTTCTTCCTTGGAGCTGGGCTTGCTGTGGAGTTAGAAGAGAAGCAAAATTGGTTCAATCTCATTTATCCGCAACCCAGCTGCTGTTTAACCCTCTGAGACAAGCTCCTCCAGAGCTGCAGTAGTCTGGTACCTTTGTCCTCTGCTGTGTCTCCATGCTGCAAGTAGCTAGTGGGTTTTCTGTGGAGCATGTGTTATGCAAAGCATCCCAGCATATCAAACATCCCAGAAATGACCCAATAAAATTGTCCAGGAGCTAGGTGTAATATTCAGATCTGAAATCTCCTCTCCCTCACTGCTGGATCTCCCCATTCTAGAGTCAGCTCCTTTGGCAACACTACAGCTTGCTTGGCCCACCATTCAACTTCAGGCAGAGGGAGGAAGAGATCATAGACCCCACATGTGCTGCAAGTGCCTGACCTTTCCTCTGCAAGGCAGTACCTCAGACTGCCACAATTCATGTTTGACTTCTTGCACCTTGGGAGTGTAAAGACAAACAGGTTGCACTCTGCTGCAGACATCATTTCTGCCTTCCCAAGTCATGCTGGATGGCACTCTGCCCTTCAGCCCCAACCCATGCCACTGTCTCTTGTTAACAAAATCTGCCCCACTATTTAGTTGTCCTGGTTTTGGTGGCACAAATGAAGGAGGAAACAGATTTCAAATTATAGTGGGGTGGTTTTTTTTAATCACTTCTGTATTAATTGATCCACCACAGGACTCAGGAAGTGCAGCCATCAGAATGGCAGTGATGCTGCAGCATTATGCTCCTGAGCACCTTTTTTGAAAAAAGAAAACCCCAGTCATTACTGAATCCTGGCGAGAAGGGAGGGAAGACAGATTTAATAAAATTTTTTTGTCTCCTAAAAAAAGTGTGATTCATTATCTGAAGGCAGTAATTCTAACTGGTGTTATTGGTATGCGGCACGCAGGGATCTTAGTGCTAGCACATCTTTATTAATGTTGTTATAAAAGCTTCTACTGGGATCCTAGTTATCAAATGACTCTGACAGCAATTCATCCACAAAGCCCTGTGTTTTAATTTCTCACTATCTGAAAAGAAATGGGCTGGGTGGGTGGAAAGACTCCTATTTTCAGCTGCTTTGTCCTTTGCTTTAAAGCCTGGCACATTGCAAGCGTAACGGAGGAACATGTAGGATTACAGCTGGAGGAATGCATCTTTGAAAAATAAATATCTGCCATAAAAACCATGTTACAAAGTAACAGGTACCATCTATTGATATAATGGAGTCTTTGATTCCCATAGTACCAGCCGTTATAAGAAGCTGTACACAAGGCTGTGAGCCAGAGCCTTGAAAACCTCGTTGAATAGCAGCAGAGCCACAAATAGCAGCAAGGGATTTAATGGTAAAACACTTCACAAAGATTTTGCTGTGTGCACTGTGAAACAATAGAGACTTAATGAATTACTGGAACCAAAAAATGTTTCCTTTGATACAAATCAGAGACTGATCAGGGAAGCAGCTAATTTCTAGGACTTTTTCCCCTCTTCAGTTCACTTTTTAGTCATGGCTATAAATAATTGCACAGAAGGTCCAGACCCAGCAGAATTTGTGAGCAAAAATTATCAGCTAATCTAATTAAGTAAAAGCCCCCCAAATTTTTAATAATTTCTCATGGCAAGGCTCAAAGCTTTTCCATATGCATGATGTTACAGTAGAGCATCATGTGAATGTAGCAAAGTGAGTGCTGAGTGAATTATGCATGAGCTGGAAGTGGAAATGGGGAATGGTCTTGGTGGTTCTCAAAAAACATAGGCATATGTATGTCTGAAGTTTCCTTCTTCAGCTCATTGCTTAGCATTTGTCCAGGCAAATCGTCCTCGTATCTCTTTTATCAAATCCTGGAAGGACAATGGATTTTCTAGATTATAGCTTTGGGGGCCAAGCCTCTCCCACATGGATCTTTTTGTGTGGCTAGAAAACGTGATTTCAGCAACACTGTGGTGTGATGGCCCTTGTTTCTGAGGAAGATGTATTGTTGCTTGCCTGCATCCTGGGAGAATAATTCTCTTTTATTAAAGATGCAGGATGATGCAAGCTTTCAAAAGGCCCCTCGCCTATTTAGAGGTAGAGGAGGTAGTAAGTTGTGGCTTGTGTGAGACTGGCTCTAATTGCATGACCAACACATAAAATATATCTGCAAGGATGTTTTTTCCAAACAGGATTTTTTTTCTCACACTCTCCTGTCCCAAACCTTTTTCCTTTCCAAAATGATACCAAATCCTCTAAGTTTTCTCTGTTGCAAATTCAAAGTCTTTTAAATTGTGTTCTAATAAATGATGGTTTTTTGTGCCTTTGGTCTGATATGAACAAGATGTAGGTGTCAGGACTGAGGCCAAGCTGGGTTCCTGTCACAGTGTTAGTTATAAACACATATGTGTCTGTGCCAGCATTTTGCCACTTAGGTCAAGAAGTCTTCTGCTGGCAATTGCACTAGGAGGCAGGTGTTTAATCCAGGAACTTTCATGACTTAACCCTGTAAAGAAGCTTCCCAAAGCTGTCTCAGGATTCTACACAAACAAACCATTTTGGAGTTGCTGCTTGATTGTCCCTGGTGTTCTCTTCTTTTACCTAGCTCTGTTGGAAGCCAAGGTTTCTGCTGAGTTTTGGCACTGACACTTCTGCTGTGGGGAATAGGAAACTGAAGCATTCACAGGATGTCTTGTCTGGGCACAGGAGAGAGGAGTGTGGGATCCCCTCCAGCCCTCCCCTTCCTGCTGGCTCATCATTTCACAGAAACACAGAATGGGTTGTGTTGGAAGAGACTACAATGGGTCACCTGGTCCAACTTTCCTGCTCTAGCAGGGTCATCCTTGAGCACATGGCACAGGATTATATCCAGATGGCTCTTGAATAGCTCCAGTGAGGGAGACTCCACACCCTCTCTGGGCAGTCTGTGGTAGTGCAAAGTCGCTTACACAACAAAGAAATTCTTCCTCATATTCAGGTGGAACTTCCTGTGCATCAGTTTCTGCCCATTGCCTCTTGCCTATTGCTTGGCACCACTGGGAAGAACCTGTCAGCATCCTCTTGACATCCTCCCTTCAGATATTTATTACAGACAGTGATGAAGTACTCTTCCAGTCATCTGTTCTCAAGGACAAACAGGCCCAGCTCCCTCAGCCTATCCTTGTAAGAGAGATCCTCCAATCCCTCAATCATCTTTGTTGCCCTCCAGTTCCAGGAGCTCCACATCTCACTTGCACTGAGGAGCCCAGAACTGGGCACAGCACTCCAGGTGTGGCCTCACCAGGGCTGAGTAGAGGGGCAGGATCACATCCCTTGACCTGCTGGCAATGCTCTTCCTAGTGCACCCCAGGACACCATTGGCCTTCTTGGCCGCAAGGGCACTGCTGGCTCATGGAGAGTTTGTTGTCCATCAGGATCTGCAGATCCTTCTCTGCAAAGGAAATAGAACTTCAATGAACTTCATAATGAATATGGATTCCACTTCAGCCCTATATCCATCCCACGGGGGAACTGAGAAGACCCTGGGTGGGTGGGTTTGTGTTCAGGGTGAGACCAGCCCTGGTGCAGAGTCTGGAGAGCAGTGCTCCTTGGAAAAGGATTTTAGCTTAGAGGGCTGTGGCTCAGGTGTCCTGAATGGGACTAAGCATATTCCCAATATTTTACAACCTAAGAAATAATTACTAGCTGTCAGCAGACCCCCAACAACTCTAAATGGCTGAGGAAGTAAATAAGGATCAAAGGGCAGTAACACTACAATAGTTTTGTTCAACAGCTCTCTACAATTAAATCCCCCTGTACAAAGACAACTGGAAATGAGCTAGTGAGTGAGGATCCCTGCAGTGAGCCGTGCTTTAGAAATCACAAGACAGCCAGTGACTATGGAAACCTTACACTATCCTAACAGGAATAAATAATTTAGGAAAGACCCATATTAAAGACTGAATTTCTCTCCTGGGCTCAGACAGATAGATGGACTTCTTCCCTTGGGTAGATAATTTTTGTCTTGTTTAACAAAGTGCAGCCCCATCCGGCATTTCAGCAAGAATAGCATCAGATGCACAGAGCCTTTCGTCTTTCCAGCAGCCAGTGCTTCACCCACACAAAATAAAGATAATATTGAATTAACCTCATCTGTAGTAGAGCATGTGCAAGCAAGCATGCTTCAGCTGCCTAGCTAGAGAAAAATGAAGCTTTTTATTTTTTGTCAGGATAAAAATATATCTAGTAAAACAAGTGCACTGGCTTGTGCCTTGCTGTTGGTTACATGGCAGCCCAGCTGAAGCCCCTCCTGCCATCGCTGCTGCCTCTGGCTGAACTTGAGATGGATGAGGATGGGCACTGAGGCATTGCTGAGTGCCTCTGTGCCTGCACAGCCCCCCTTGCCTGGCTCCAGGGCTCTGCTCCTGGTGTATAGGTAGTTGTAGTGGGGAAGGGGAGGAGAGGCTGCTGCTCTCAGGGGGTTAATATTTCATCCCTTGTGGCAGAGCTGGTGTCCAAGGGCAGAGGTCAATGTCTACCATGTGTTGTCACCAAGGGATAACAGAGCACCACCAGCAGTACAGTTTATTTCCCAAAGATTCTGTATCGCTACAACACAATAGACTTACAAGCTACTTTTCTGCAGCTGAATTGTTTTTCTTGGACTACATGCATTAGTAGCTTCAGTGTGTGCTGCCAAATGGAGAGATTGGGGAAAAAATCCCTGTGAATGCCAAGCAATCCGTCTTAAAAAGCCACCTGCACATAGGAAATAAAGGATCTAGGAGTACCTAAAAGCTAAATTTTACCAAAGGAGAAGGCAACATGTAGATTTTCAGCAAGTTCTTGCCTCTGTCCTAGTTATCTTATTTTCTCTTTACTTGAATTGCCCTTTATGTCCCTTTCCATCTGCCCTTTTCTTTCATTTTCCTTTTCCCCTTTACATTTGTATTCTTAAAATAACCATAGTAAAAATAAAAGTGAAAATGAGAGGAAGAAAGGTAGTTCTGAAAGGAAGGTGCATTTGACTCATCCTGTAGCTTATTTACATGTTCTTCACTTCTCCAGCTGGATGCTTGCTGGAACAGGATGCTGGGAGCACTGGCTAGCTGCACTGAATTATCCCATTTTCTAGGTTTTAAGGCACTGCTGTAGTAAGAGCAGAGGTTGTGTTTTATGTATTACTTCCTTCCAATTTCCAATATACCCCATCCTAAAGGTTCTGCTTCCATTCCTCTGGGAAGTTAAATCCACATTGGACAATAGGCATGGTGTTATTCAGGCCCCTGGGAGAGCAAGGAAGGGAGCAGAGGCACTATGGGTTAAACAAATGGTGGCACATGAAGGCAGTGAGAACATGTAGAGTAGAAGGTTGCTTGGCCTTGGGGACCAGTTTCTGTAGGCCATTTTGAAGTAAGGATGTCAGGCTGCTTAAATGGGAGCAGCTGTCAGGCAGTTCCTCATTCCAGAGGTTTGCATGTAATGTTGGATTGAATTCCTTGATTAGAAATTCCATTGCTGTGAAGGGACTAACTGGGAGCTTACATCGCATTTTTATGACCTGCAAAAAGTTGTTAAAACATTTCCTCCTGCAATTCCAATTTGTTCAAAATTTTCAATATTCTCTCCTGAAGTAGATTAAACTGCATATAGAGTCCTTAAAAATTAAACATTGGGTAGTTTCCAAAGAGCCATAAAGCTAAGGTTGCAGGATGATAACAGTCATTTGTAAAAGTAAATATGATAAAATGAACAGCTGCTTGCATGAAGTAACACCACAGACTTCCTAATGACTAGATTAGTTCATCTGGGGTTTCAAAATAATTTGAGTTCTGCTTGTCTAAGTGCTGTTAATTGATCAGAAAGTAAAACTGATCACTGCTTGTTTTTCCCATGACATATATGCTTTAATAAATTATTGCTTGCAACTCTTGCAGTGTTACTCATTATTGACTTCAGATACATCAGCTCAATGGATGGAAAAGACTGCTTACCAGAACCATTAATATCATACTGAGGTTTTCCAAGGTTCTCTGCAGGACCTTTCCTCTATAACAAACTCCCATCAATGACCCAGCAGTTTTCAGAGAACTGCCACAATGTTTTTCATTATAATATTTTGCAGGGAGTGCTTCCTAATAGAAGAATTTGCATGTGTTAATCACATTTATTTGGCTATAAGTAACTAATAAATATATATCATTGGACTTCAGCTGCTGGTAAAGGCTTATTACAGTCTTAAAAATAACACACACTTGTAGGCAACATTAGTGTGTCTGAAACCATTAACTTCTGCTTTCTAGACTTCCTTAGCAACTCTGCTCTTGTGGCAGGCTCCAGAGAAAAGGCATTTGACTTAGGACTTCTCTTCTTGGAAGACTTCTCATACAAATTTGGAAAACTTGCAAGAAACAAATTTTTCTAAACTTCAATGACACTTGAGAAACTGTTAGATGGGAGACCTGGAGAGGATGGAATGAAATAGGGACAAGGAGAAAGGAAAAAGAAAAAGAGGCACTTAAAAAGAGAGGTGGGGGGAAACTGTTGAAAAGGAAATGAGATAAGAAAATATGAAAGGAAAGCAGAAGAAGATGAAAAAGTAAGTAGCACATATGTTTATTTTATAGGAAGTTGGCTGACAGGCTGAATTTCTGGTCTGGTCAGGGAATCAAAATTATGGTGGATTCTGGATGAAAAGTGAATAGCAAATATCCTAAATTAAGAACTCAAGAGACTGAAATCTGTTTGTAAAACTGTTTCAGAACAACAAAATACCATATTTTAAGACTGAAGTTTGTTGACAAATAATTTGCAAGCAGAAAGCAGGCTAAATGTCTTGCATAAGAAAGGACTAGAAAATACCTGCTCAGAAACATTGATGAAGTGAAAGACCATGTTCTGCTATCAACTCTCCTCATTTTGCATTTCATTTGAAATAATGAGATAAATAACTTTGTGCCATTAAAAATGGTATGATATTAGATTTTCATCTACTGAAGTCAACTGTACAGATCTTTTTGTGGCTGGTGCTGATTTACATAATCCTTGTAAACTTCTTGCATGACAAAAGGTAAATTCATTTTTCAGGGGTGACTTCAGCTCCACTTGTGATGGGAATGTGAGGATGGGGTAATAAGAGGAAAGGCTGTGTGGAAATGAGGGTTGGTACCTGGCAGTTTTGGGCAGTACTGCTGTGAGGCTTACTGACCTCATGCTCACTGGAAATATGATATCTTGGAGGCACCATACAACTACTGTAACATTTATTCAGAAAACATGGTCTTTCCAAAGTGCATCCGCAGAATTATTGTGGCTTTCTAATAAGAGAGGATGTTTGAAAAGAAAAGAGGAGTATTTTATTTGCTAGCAATATCACTCCCAAAACAAGTAATTGACTCTGCTGTTATCATCCTGGCATGAAAAGAAGCATCTTCCAGAGTCTTGACAAAAAGAAAAAGTGCTGGGTTTAAAATTGGTTATTTTAGTTATTCAAAATTTAGTAGAGGGGATCCTAAAAACAGGAGACTCTGTCAGGACACTGAATTTACCCATTGGTGCACTGTGCTCAGGTGGGTGGTGACAGGGAGCTGGTGACATTGGGACCAAGCCAGCAGTGGGGACTGAACCACGGGGCCAGTCCATCCCATACCTGGGTGCAGCCCAGCCACGGCACTGTGGGATGGCTCAGCCCATTTGTGTATGACAGCATCTGAGTTTGGGAGGGATAAAAACTGCACCATGGAGCTCATACAAAAGGATACCACAACCTTAATACCTCAGAAACTCTTACCTATGATTTTTCTATTGTCTCTTATCTTTTACCTTAGTGTTGGTAATGGTAAGACAGTGCTAGGCTTTGGATACACTGGATATAGATTCAGTGCAGCAGGATGGAATTTTCACCCTAAAACTAATCTGGGATAATTCCTGGAACTCTCTCATTGAAAACCTCTTTCCCTGATTTCAGCCATTTTTATTCTATCAGCTTCAAAGGAGATTTGCAGTCCTGATTGGCATCACTGGCTCTAGAGCAGAAATGCTCCCTTCGTTTCTAACAGAATGGTCTCCATATTTCATCATAAAGTCTTCTACTAGGAAACTGATTGCTTGCATGATAGCACTCTGAATTATAAAAACCGTGAGAAGGGGTATCTGTCAGGAGAGATCTGTGGATTTTTTTCTAATCTATAAATCAAGCAAAGCAATGAGGAGGTGATGAAAAGCTTTAACTCGGTATGATGTTTCCGCAGAAATAGAAAAATTCAACACTGTAAACCACAAACTGATCTAGTATGTGCTGTGTGCCAAGCTTTGTTACAAGGTGGGTTAGATCTCCTATATATATCTCTGGAGCATGATAGAGATAGGTAACCACTCTGCTATACTTTAGAGACGTTTGACATGTCAGTGGGGAGAAGACAGCTAAAATAACAGCAATCTGCTTTAAAGACATCTGTGCTGCCATCCAGATCAAGGGCGTATGCAGAGCAAATATTAGTGATGGTGTTTAACTGGTTGTCTTTTGTGAAGGTCTTCATGTCTTTGCATGAAACTGTAGGAAGAGTGGAGGCACTCAGAGAGAATGTAGCAGTATTGGTCTAGAAAGGGAAGCTCTGACACAATATTACCAGGAAAATAAGAGAAAAAACAGCAGGAGATCATTTACTGCCATTAACAGCCAGATCATTAAGTTCCAGGGCATTCCTTGCACTACTTTAGAGGTCACGGAAACAGAACTTAGCTAGAGCTTGCTGAGGAAACAAAGTTGCATTGAAGCCATCTGACTATCACAATATTTTCTCTTTGATGACATTAAACTGCAGTCTGGAGTCTGGTCAACAGGTTGGTTGAGAAAATTGTAAGAGATGAAAAGATCAAAAACAGTGTGAAGAAGTAATGAGAAGCAGTTATCCTGGATTCTCCCATTAGCAGGATATTGCAGTTCATGGGTGGCTTAAAGCACTGCTGAATTCACAGAGAACTGTTGAAGTTGGAAGGGGCCTCTGACAATAACTTTGTGCAACCTCCTGCTCATACAGGACCATGTAGAGCCAGTTTTCCATGGCTGTGTCCAGAATTTCCAAGGAGTCTTCTCAATCTCTCTGGGCAACCTGTGCCAGTGCTTGGCCACTCTCACAGAGAAAAAGTGTTCCTCGATGTTCAGATGGAATCTCCCGTGTTTTGGGCCTTTTGCCCCACTGAGCTCCACCAGAAAGGACCTGCTGTGAGCTCTTTGCACCCTCCTTTCAGATAATCATTGATGAGATCCTCTCTGTACTCTCTCCCCCAGGATCAACAGTCACAACTTTTTCAGCCCTTTCTCATAACAGAGATGCTTCAGTCCCTTAGTGGCCATTTGTTGGACCGTCTCCAGCGTGTGCATGTCACTTGTGTACTGGGCAGCCCAGAAGAAGACACAGCACTCCAAGTGGGGCATCACCAGTGCTGAGCAGAGGGGTAGGACCACCTCTCTTAACCTCCTAGATACCTGAGATACCATTAGCTGTCTTTGCAGCAGGGACATGCTGTTTGGCATCCACCACGTGCCACTGGTTCCTCTTTTTTCTGCAAAGCTGACTCTATCCTAAAACGTGGGAAAGGCAATGCTGAGTGGCTAAGACTGGGCAGGTGACGGTCACTTACTGCTGCAGAAGCACTGGCACTGCAGTATGGGCTAACATGGACAGGCCACCATCTGCTACACTGCAAGGTAGGGGCCTAAATTTAATGTGTCTGAAAAATGAGTTATAGTTCAAGAGTTGCATCTCACAGTAGTGTAACAGTGTGCTCCATGAAGAATTTTCTTTCTGCCTCTTGCAGTCATTAATTTCATGCATGGAAATCAAGGGCCTGCCTGAACAGAAGACCTGGAATTATGATTCAGCTAGAGCCTGTGCTCCATTATTATAATATGTTATATTATTACCAAAATATAGAGTCTGCTCTGGAGTCAAAACTGTTTCTGTGCATCTGGATGGAGATAAATAATCAGGGGAGAAAGAGTAGCTATACAGCTATTTTGTTAAATTCTGTGAATACTGTTTTTCCAGAAAGAATTCTTAAACCTGTAACATCTTATATTTATTAAAAGATTACCACCAGTATCTGAGTGAGATATCTGTAACTGAGATATACAAAATCTTAATCACTTTATCATTTATAAATATGGTCTGACATTTTCATTACACAAAATTTCATAAAATACAGGTGAGTAGTTTATCACTTACATGATCCAGCCAGAAATGGAGATTTCAAAGTGAATTGTAAAATCTAATTTTATTTGGACTTTTTAAACAACAAGAAACATTTTAACATATGATCCTGATAAATTCTTCCTGATATTCCAAAACATAGACAACCTGAGTATGACCAGTTGGATTGGGGCATACTAAATCCGAGAAAGGAAAAGGGAAATACTGACACTGGCCACCATTTAGTGTTTGGGTTAGTGTTCATGGAACCACCAAGGCTACAGCTCCAGGGGCTGGGGCTGGAAAAGGTATATCAAGGAGAGCACGACACTGCACAAACATTGATCTTCATGTCTATCTAAACTGGGTCCCACATGGGGCTTGGGGCTTCAGCCTGCAAATTTGGGTTATGGTAAAGGTGAGGTTTCAGATAACCACAAACCTTGCATCTCTAGGGACACTGGGCCTGGAAAAGGTGTGACATGGAGAGCATGGTACTGCACCAACGTTTATGTCTCCACATCTTTCTCTTCTATGCCACTCATGGAACTTCAGCATCTGCCTGAAGTTGCCATTAGGGTTTAGGGTGCAAGGAGGGACCCATCTGCCTAGCAAAGGGTGCATCTTTATTGCATGAGCTTCTGCAAGCAGACAGTGGTGGCTTTGATTAGTCACTGTCTGTTCCCAGACAGATTGTCTACCAACTTGCAGCAGCAATCTGCAGAATATCAAACAGAAGAGACAACCTAATGGCTTTCCTTCACTCCATCAAAGTCTTTGGCCTGATCTGGTTTGGCTTGAAGGAAAGGGAAGTGTATATTACATATTAATGAATTTTTTCTTGATAGCATGTGCAGTATAAACAAGGTGTACATAGCACAGCCAGCTTTTAAACCATTACTGGTCTGAGTAGAATTTGATTACCAAAATAAAATAAATAACCTAAAAGATAAGGAGGAGGCTTTGCAATGGCTCTGTGTTTCATAAGTGTATTTACTCAGATTTTCTGGGTAAATAAATCTGATTGATATATTTCTTGTTAAAGCTGACATTTACTCTAAGAGACCCCAAGCAAGCTCCTTTAGAGATACAAAGGGAGAGAAGTGGGGGCAGTGGGTGCTACAGCAGACCATGGCAGAACTCCTCACTAGCCCTTTCTGAAAGGGGATGTGACCTTCTTATGAAGCCTTTGTCTCCTACCAAGGCAGGAAATCAAGCCAATTTTAGGTGGAAGTTGGTTCTGGCTGAAGACTGGGGAGGCTGAACCCCAGGAGTCATTGCTAGTACCAGTAACCATGGATATTTACACCCACTCTCATGTGTGATCTTTCCCTAGCTGCTGTGCCTCCATGAATTTTATTTGCAACACTGCAAATGATCCCATTTCATTGTCCTTGGGAAAGTCTGTGACCCATGTCCTCTGGGACACAGAGACTGCTTGATTTGTGACCTAACCTTGCATGCTGATTCTTATGAAGAAGAAAGGCTGCAAAGTGGTGTGCTCTGGAAAGAGCCCTTGAATTTTTGCCTTTCATAGGGATTGTGTACATCCCCAGTAGGGTTTGATTGACCACATTCATGGCAGCCCCCAAGGTGTGGGGTGGAGAGGAGTCCTCTCATCTTAGTAACTTATAACTTGGTAAGTACCCAAGGTACCACAGAGGGAGAGGGAAAATCCTCTTCCAAGAGGCAAAAGAAATGTATCTGTATGAACTGCTTTTAATTTGCTTCCCTTAGGCTTTTACAGCACAAAAAGAAATGCTCATTTTGGCACACAGTATTTATAGGAAGATTACAAAATCTATTAAATACTTTCTGTGCTAAATTAAGATGGACCAAAGCACAGTGTCAATTTTTTTTCTGGTTTTTATATTTAATTAATTCTTTATTTGTCTGTTTATTTCTGTTTCCTGAATGCTCACTGAGTGCATTAGGGAACTGTATGAAATGTATTAACTGCAAATATCTATCTCTGAGAAAATGTTATGATATCAATTCATAGCTTCCCCCTTTACTGGAACTGAGGCATCCCTCATTTTCTTCACAGAATAAGTAAATAAGAATCAAAAATAAAGAAAATACTATTTCCAAAATATCAAATAACATTTCATCTAAATTCAGCAATGTGAAACTACTCATATACTTAAAATTAGGTGCACAATCAAGCACTCATCTAAACTTAGGCCTAGAAAATATGTGCACTCCAAAACTCTCCCAAACCTGGTGCTGTCTTTGCAGACTGTCTGGTGCCTGGCTCCTGTCCTTTCCTTTGTTCTGCCTTCCCCCCAGGAACTTCTCCCAACAGTGAAGGCTCATGTGCTTCTGTCCTGAATTACCCCCTCAGCCTACTGAGCTGGAAACCCAGGATGCTCAGCATCTTGGTGGGTAATGCCCATCTGTATTGGGTAAGTAGTGTCTCAAAATATTTTCCTCAGTATGATCCTTCCATGTTTGCAGTGGATTCAGTCATCATGTGCAGTATTTTCTCTAAGGTATGATTAGACATGTAAAGAAGTGAGTGTGAAATGGAGGGCCATATTAAAAATTGGTGTCATTAAAAATAATTCCAAGAAGATTTCGATATTGGAAATACCCCTAATATCTACCACTAGGATGCAATCTGACCTGGGGGGAGGTGTTTCTTTAAAGTAGGAAACAATGATGAACTGCATCGCTACCAAATGCTACCATTTTATTTCCACATTGAAATGCCATGTTGTCTCTTAACAAGAATGACTGATTAAAAAAATGGGATTTATTTTTGTCTCCAGTTTTGAAACACATCAATTCTGGTCTGATGTTTTTTTTTTAACTTCTGTGTGTGGGCTTGCTATTTAAAAGGAGGTGAATGGATTACCCTTGGCACTTATTTCCCATTTGTCATGCCTGCTGCTTTGAGAAATACTATTTCCCTGCAGTTTTGAAAAAAATCTCTCTGATTTAAGGCCATACTATTTTGTTTCTTTAACAAAATACACTGACTCCTTTTGTTCTGTAGTGTGCTGAAGATAATCAGCATTTTGTAAGCAGGGATCAGCATTTTACACAATTAGACAATGTCTTGGCTCATCAGGAAGGTGGAGGTCCTAAACCTCTATGCCTATACTGATATATTTTGAAGTATTTGGCTAGTTCTGGTTGTGTATTTTGTGTATAACCCTTACTATATGCATAGTAAGAATATGTAAAATATGGCACATTTAGAGATTCTGAACTTCAATATTGCTTCTCTTAAGCAGACCTAATCAAAAGCTACTATTTGTTATCTTCTCTTTCTTCCTCTTCTCCCTGTGGCTTTCATAATTAGAAGTGGTTTTAAAATGAAATGTGCATTTTCAGACAATGTTCTTAAATTATGTGCATATTGATGTTGCTTACATCCTCCTTTCCTGTTTGTTTCTGAATATTCAACTTTACTGCAAGTTTCCTCTTTCTCCTGTGCTTATGTTGTTTTTGCTTCCCAATCTCTATTGTAAATTATGTACCCTGGAAAACCTTTTCTTGTAGTATGCACTGACATAAGTATCATAGAGTTATAGATGAGTACTTGCCTACAAACTTACAACATGTTCTTCAGTTTTGCTTTATCTGAGACATTTAAGTAGTTATTCAGAAATTCTGAATAACCCAAATGACTTTGGATAGATGCCCTGAGGATGCATATCCAAATAGCTGTGCTTTTGCTTATGCTGCCTCAAGCAAGTCACAGAAAGAATTTTAATATTAATAATAAAGCAAAGTTAGAAATCAGTGTCAGCCCTCAGTGAGACCTTGCTGGAGCAGTGAAGCCCTGCCATGAATTTCCTGAGGGCAACAGCGAGGCACATCTGGCAGCTCCAGCTCTGGAGGACACCAGGGCCATTGAGGGGCCATGGGGCTGAGGGCTGCTTGGCAGTAGAGGCATGGGGGGCCCTGACTGGCATCCTCTGCATGGTGGGGCCAGGTTTGGGCTCTGCCCATCTGCCTCTGCCCCTTGGTGGCTCGCTACAGGCAGTGCAGCCTCCCTTGCCAGGGGAAGACCCTAAGGTGAGCTGGTGGGTTCCTGTCCCGGGCCAGGCTGCCTGGCAGGGCAGGCAGAAGGGTGTTCAGGTACAAGCATTTTCTTGAGGCACAAACTTCCCACAAACACCAGCACTTGGAGCATCTCCAGGTGGCTGCCATGGCACCAGGTGCCCCACAAACATCAAGTGTCCCAAAAATGCTATAGCCATGTCCACCCCCTGGGTTAAGCTGGGTTTGGGAAGCCCCACAGTTATCCCCATCAGTGGGACATGGATCCTCTTTGGGAAGCTTTCTGCTTTGTCCTGGATCAGCAGGTTTTCCAGATGTCTGCAGTCAGCAGCTCTCAGCAGCTTTCTCTAGCTTTGAAAGATCCCAAACAACAATCTTTAATCATTTCTCTTTCCACTCTTCTCCTTATCAGCTGTCTCACACATCAATCCCTCCTGAACTTTTGTCCTCTATTTTTATCACACACAATATTTGTCTTGACTTATGTAGAGTGCAGGCTGTCTCAGGAGAGGAATGTGCTTTATCTCCTTGGAAGAAATGGCTGTGGAAATGTATGGCACCATATAAATGCTTTGTAATACTAATAACACAAAATGTGTGTGAAGTTTGTGTGGTTTATGGTTAATAGATTTCATGGTGACTAAGTTCTTTCTATCACCTGAGATGACAAACACCATTCTTAATGCTCTCAAAGCATCTCAAACCCCTCCTTCAGTTTCTTGTATTTTCCTAGGAAGATAAAGCAATGCATCTTTTTTTTTTTTTTTTTTTAATGTGGGAAGCCTGGGGGGAGGCAGAATGCTGCATCTGAGCTGAATGTATTAGAAGAAATCACCCAATAGCATTTTTAAGTGTTAGTGATGAGAAAGATAGAAATCATGAGACAAAAACCTGAGGTCATGTATTATTTATACCACTGTAAATCAGGAATCAATTTTCTAGTGAAAAATTGTCCAGCACAAAGTGTTATCAGACTTAGGCCTATAAAGACCTGAACTGTAGGCAAAGCTTGCAAAGGGCAATGAGGAAGAACAGGGAACTGTAGGAGAAAGAAAAGAAATATGAAATACCTATTACAACAGAGAGTGCTGGAAATGTATATAATAAGACTAATGAATTGGAGCTGTATGTGTTGCAGGAGAGGTACTGTACCTTTGGCATTGCCAGCATAACACAGCCAAGAAAGTTATGGACTTAAAAGTAGAACTTACACAAAGGATAGGCCAGGTGATGTGGAAGTGTCATTTAGCCAAAGAATAATCTTATGTTTGATGAAACAATATTAGAGCTTAGAAGACACTGACCAAAGTTGTGATAAGAAGCAGGGACACATTGAATTTAGTTTCAATTGGTTCTTAATAGAAACTTATGTGAAATTATTGCACCTCCACAAGTTTTAGCAAATCACTGCCACAGGCTGTTTTTCAGTAATTTTTCTGCATAATTTCTGTATAATGCAGCAGTAATTGAAATAATTTCTCTGCTTACTGAAGTATCCTCACTCTCATGTATTTTTCCTAATTAAAAGACAGGCTGCCTGTGTCAATATGTAGATGTCCTTTATAATAGAGTTTATTATTACTTAGGTATGCCTGCACAAGGCTGATAATGTAAAGGCAGTAACATGGAACATTTCTTTCAGAATATATCCTCTCTATGCCTCCATATCAAGAGCTTATTTTTCTAGTATTTTGTACCAGAATTCATCAACAAGGTGTATAAAAATATGACGAGTTTAAATTTTATGTTTTACACTTTCCAATGATTTGCTGTTGCTATATCCCTAGTTTTGCTAGTAATCTACAAAAGCTCTGACTGATAGCATTAGAAATGTCAACTGCGTATTTAAAATCACATTTATTGTGGGTAGGAAGTATGAAAATTTGCCTCTTAATCTATCCCATACCTGTTCAGGTATGTGTTTCTCTGTTAAAGTGCAGTCTCTCTTAAGGTGCAGTTTTAATTTTCCATCTATTGAGCCTTTAGCCACTTCCTGGAGTCAGCAAACAACAGAGCTTACATGAAACACTAAACTGAAACAGTAATCTAATTCTTCAACAGACAGTAGTGTGATCTTTGCTACTGGCATTTTCAGAATCAGTGACTGTCTGGCAGGAAACACTAAGCTCAAAATACAGTCTTATTATCAGTCCCCTGAGCCAGACACTCCACTAACAATTTTTATTAATTTATGTCTGCATTATGCTACTACTGATAATTATAGGGTCTACAAATTGTGGTTTTACTATCACTTTGCCCCATTTACTACCTGCAATTTTCAGCCTGTCCATAACTCTTCCTGACTCCTATTCTAAACTGGCTTTAACACAAGATCCTTTTCTTTTCACATACAGGCTCAAATTTTACAGTTGTATAGGCAAAACTTCCTGGGCATTTTTCTGGTGTCAGATTTATTTGCCTGTAGCACCTGATACATCAAAAATGCAGAGGAGGATTTACATGGACACTTACCCTTGCATGCTTCCAATTAGTGTTTACAAACTGGGATTTTGCAGGGCTAATTAGATAAGGAGTAAGACATACAGACACTGCAAACCAAGGATAAAATTCAAATTTAATGAATCATCTGTAACTTCTTTTGGACCATGACTTTGAGAGATTGTCATCCAAACTGATGCTTAGGAGTAAACAGAGAGTGTACCTCCAAGCAGCCAAATCTTTACCTGTAATAATTGAATAGATAGTCTCTCTAAATATGCACCCTGTAGATAGATACACACCACAGCTCAAATAAATC
This sequence comes from Chloebia gouldiae, assembly GCA_003676055.1. NCBI lineage: Eukaryota > Metazoa > Chordata > Aves > Passeriformes > Passeridae > Chloebia > Chloebia gouldiae. The sequence continues at coordinate 25,024,295 of QUSF01000002.1, forward strand.
AAGGGAAAGTAGAAAGTTGACGAGCCGTCAGAAAACACAACATCAGTCTCCCAAGGGGTGTGTTTGTAATAAATCTTTACCTCAGGTGCTCCTGTCTATTGGGAAAGCAAATGGAGAATTCTGTTCATTCACTGCCAGCACAGAGAGAAACTTATCTTAATCTTTGTGAAGGTGTTTTTATATACCAGTCTAATCTGTTGTTGTCTCCCCGGTCCTACAGTGCAGTTTGTATCACTACATCATGCAGATTTTTTCCTCCTACAGCTCTGAAAGCAAGCTTCTGTGCAAACTGCATGTTGATCTGAGGGGAATGACTGTTCCAGGAGGTCAGGACATTTTAAAATGTTTTTGACTTACTCTCATTCAGAGCCGTGGCAAAATGTCTTTGGTCCTTGGGGAATTAAGGTAAAGCCCAGCATTTCTGGCAAAGAAGCTAATGATGTAGAAATTAAATGCATCATAAACTGTAAATTTTCCTCCAGTGATAATTTTCTTGGGAAATGACATTCTGTGCCTGGCCCATTCTTGCATATGTTTTACATGAACAGAAATGGTCAACTGTCCTCATCCAAGTTGTACAGACAGTTGTCAGTACATGTAACAGCCTTAATCCAAAGGGGGTGATTTATCACAGGGTAATAGAAAGAGTGTGAATGGCTTGTTTTGGGTTTTTTTTAGCATAATTGCTACAATCAGATTTCCCCTAGCCCTGAGCAGTTTGCATATATACACGTGTTCCAACCTTTTGCCACGCCTGAGTTTTGTCTATGATCCTCTGCTGGTGCCTTCTCCATGGCTTTGGCTGCTCCCTGGCAGAGCCCCTGCCTGCTCTTTGGGGCTCTAGGGACCCCACACTTCTGCTGCTCTGGTGCTGCCATTCAAAGTCACTCTGCTGAGGAACCAGGCTCTCTGGTGCACTACCCTAATCCTTATCGTTCTGCCACAGCACAGTGTTATCAAAGCAGGGATTTTCTGTGCCTAGCAAAGAAGGCACAAACTGTGGTCATTAGCTTTATCAATATACCAAAGCAAGGAAAACTGTGCAGAACTACAAAGAGTGTTTGTTTTTCTGTATCAGAGCATTATGATAAAATATGCATCCTCAGTTATTAGATAGCTCATGAATAAATATATCATTATGCTAGGCATCACACGCTTGCTCTGTTAAATGCAGTCTTCAAATTATTGTTCTTAAGACCATGAGTTTCAAGTTATGTGATGGTTTTATGAAGAATCAGCTTAGAGGGAGAGGGAATTGCATGAGCAGCAAAAAAGTTTGCTGCCTGCTGGAGGTGCTGATTTGCATCTGTCCCTAAAGCAAAGCTGACCTCTGGGAAATAGGGATTTTCTTTTTGGTACAATTCCTGCAAGAGGAATTGCCTTGCATGCCTTCTGGCTTCTTCTCAAGATCACGGATATGTGTAAATAAAGCTAGTCAAACTATATCCACAGTGCACTTTGCATTGTAATGTAGAGATACTTCAGTAAGCTTTAAAAAAACTAGCTCAGCTCCTGAAAGCTGTCTGCTGCAGTTTAATCTGGTTGTCAGCTCTGTAGATACCTGCTGTGAGTAACAAACAGACCTGGCCTGAAGCTGAAATGCAGATTAAGGCAGGGCAAGAAGGAATGCTTCCAGGATTTGGGGTAGCATTGTGGTGCTTATCTTTGAAGAAAACTCTGCACCCCTGACATCTTCGCTCCTTAGAGGCCACCTGCATTGTGATTCTGTTCTGAATCAAAGGCACAATGCCTCAACAAAAGACCTGAGACTTAGGGAGAGATGGCTGCATGTTAAGGTTCAGCTCTGTTAATTGTGCCTTCCTCCTTTCAGGCTGAAGAGCACTGGCATATCAAAACAAGAGGAAGAAAAGTCTAAGTAAATAAAGTAGGACAAACTGGTTAACACAGAGAGAAGGGATTTATGTACAATCAAGACAACAACAAAAAATTAAAATGCCATGTGAAACAGAGTACCTTTCATCAGGGTTCACGTTTTTACATTTTTTAACACATGGTATTTTGGTTTCTTCCATGCTTTTGGAAGAACTGCAAAATTATTGTTATCATCTTTTGTGAAGTCCTGCTTAAAATTTCTCCTTTGCCTCTGCATGGTATCATAGCAATCGGTATTGCTATTTTCTTGGATTGAAATATATGTTTGCTGTGTGTACTAGCCTGAGGAAGCTTTGTGAGTTATATGCAACAAAATGTGTAATTTCATACCTCTTAATTCTTTCCCTTTGGGGCTGGAAAAGGTAACAACCATTTCTACACAATATGATCAACAGCCTCACAGGTGATGGGGAGACTGCTGTTTCCTGTGATCCCTAGTTCCCACAGCGGCTCTGCACAACTTCATTCTGAGGAAAAGATGGGGTTTTCTAGGATTCTAAGTCGTACCCATGTTTTTCTTTTGCATTTTATTTCTTCAGGTTCCTTGGGGCTCTGGCATTGGTTTCCAGCTGGCATGTATCCTTGTTTTCAATTTTCTGTTGACTGAAACACAAAAGAGGACAACTTGTGCTTCCCTGCTGCTGCTCAGAAGTATAGCCGAAAGTAGGCACTGAATTCTGACTATGCTCGGCCCCCCAAGGCTGCTCCATGGGAAAGGCTCTGTGCCCAGCCTGAATGAGTGGCAGTTTTGTTTCTCACTTCCCCTTGAATTGGGGCATAACAGAAATTTCTTGTTATTTCTAAAAATTTCAATAATTCTGGGGGTTTTTTTCTTGTCTCTAACCTGTGGCCCAAGCAGGTAGTACTGGCTAGATGAGCCCTAGCAGAAACAGAGGGAAGCAGCTCTTGGACAACTGGGCTATATTTTTCCAAAATCACAACTAAATGTACTTTACACAAAGGACTTGATTTTTTTTCCCCCAGTGTTACCAGTCCAGGATTTAATACATGCCTTGATCTCTTGTCTTTGGCACATGCAATAAACTTAAGCAACTCCTCATACATTGCTGTCCATCTAAGACTGACATAAAAGATGTCAGTCTTAAAAAAAACTTCCACATTTATTTACTTTATTTATAAAAACTTTTATTTATAAAAACATTTTTTAATAAAAACTTTCACATTTTCCTCAAAAAATCATAATACCTTAATGTTTGCCATTCAGTTGCCTTCAACTCAAATTCTGCCTCCTTTTCAAGGTTTCTTTTTACATTGATAAAAAATCAGGAAATATGCCACCCCAGACACCTGCTAAAAGCCTTAATCAACAACTCTGGCAACCAGTGATCCATGTTTTGGCTGGGCCATGACCGGTTTGGGAATTTTTTTTTTAAGAAATCAGATTGACTTGAACATTGTTTGGCTCAAGTGTTGGCTCCACTGCATTTCTGCCAAGCATTTTACAAGCATGTCTGTCTGAGTCCAGGACATCCCTCTGGCTGCCTTGGCTGTCTTGAGACCCTGGCAGAGGTCTCAGAGACCCTGGCATGAAGTCAAAAATATCTGTGTCTTCAATTTTAGCCTGTGGAAAAAGCTGTCAATTTTGTATGAGGAATTACAAGCCACAAGGGTTTTGGTAGTGTGATATTTGAACTAACACAGGGTGGAAAGTAGAATTTGAGGATTTTTAGAATATAATTCAGGGGGTCAAGATGGAGGAATTTGGGCATGTACTAGCCTTCTTTTCCTTCTTCTTGTCCTCCATATCTTGGTGTGATGGTGACACTTTTCTATTGGTTTAAGGCAGAGATTTACAGTCTAACATAAGTGATAGGAATTGGTAATAAATTGTAAACATACTACACATAGTTTTGAGTAGATAAGGTGGGAGCTGCCCAAGGCTCAAAAGCAAAATGCTATGGTGGACTTGCTAGGTAGAGCTCGGCAGGTCAGAGAAAGAATGTTACAGAGAAGGAAAAAAAAAAAAACCCACAAAAAAAAAACCAACCTTGTAAACTCAATTGAACACATTCCAGACTCCTTCTTTGGCCACTTTGGGCTAGGAAGCAAAGACTTCAGGATCTCAGGGTCACACGGACCTTCAGAACCCCGAGACATTGGCACATGTCTGTCTTTCCCAAATCTTCCCTAATATGTATTCTATTTGTGTAAGTATGTTCCTACCCCAGAAAGTCAGAGCAGCAACCAGCCAGTCTACCCTCCTGCCTCCAGTGTTTAGGGATGCTGCATCATATTTTTTCACAATGTGTGTTGGAGGGCCCCTCACTATGCATATTTCAGTAACAAGAAGAATATCTTAACAAAGATATAGAAATGCAATTTCTCCAGAGTTTGGCTGCCCTCTTCCCCTCACCCTTTCAGTGTTCATACTCCTTTTAAAGCCCTATGCAGTCAGCCATACAGGGAAACAAAAAGATACAACCTGTACCTGCCAACCCTGGAGTTATTTTTGTGGCCCTTTATTTTCATGCCTCTAGGAAAGAATCACTGAATACCTCCAAGGGGTAGTGGTGCTGTCAGACATGCTCCATTCAGCACTCTCCTCCTGTCACTTCCCACTGGACCTCTGACCCCAGCTGATACACCTGGGCTTTATTATTCTCCAATTCAATGAGATCTCACTGTTTTCAGGCCAGATGTTAGCTCATCCTTCCATGGTAGTTCAGTGAGGATGATGAAATACAGCAATTGTGATGAGAAAAGGTAGCAGGGAGGTGTGTTCCTTCCCCTTGGCATGTCCTGCCAGCTTCCAGCAGCTGGCAGCTTAGTGGCATCCTGGGCTGGAGTTTGTGTCTGAATTATGACGTTTAATAGGCAGAACTCCCATCTGTTCTGTTTGCAGAGCCGGGCTGGAGCATATGGGTGTGGCTGTAGGTTGCTATTCTATATCACTCCGAATCATTGCCGGGGAGTGCCTTCAAGGTGAAGAGCTGAGCTGGTCCCTGGAAGTGTCATTTTGTTTCCCTCTCTTCCTCCAAGGGGTTGCAGGGGATCAGCCCCTACAGACCCTGCCCACTCTCATCGCTGCCCATGCCTTCCTGGTTCTCAGAGAACGCAGCTCTGAAAACAGCAAACAATGTTGGTTGGCATATGTGTCCACCATCTTACCTTTGTTCTGGTGGCCATGAAGAACTAAATTTAGGTAGTAAACCCCTTTTTGTGGATAAAGCACCTTCTCTTTTTGTATACCTATGTTATAAATATTGCTGCTGGCATGGTGCATTCTTATTCCATTGCTGCTTGCTTTCAGTAATTGTTATCTCAGCCCAAGGTCTCTGCCTGTGTTCCCCTCCCTTTGGATGGGGAGGAGGAAAGGGGCGTGGCTTATTTAGACCTATATTTGATTGATGTTAAACTACTTCACCATCCAGTCCTTTTTTAAGCAATTTATATTTTTAGCTTCTAAAATAGGTTGTAGTGTTTAGTTCCACAGTTATGTTGTGTGACTTGTGAAAAAGAACTTCTGATCGCATTAGTGCAGCTGCATGAGCATTACAATGGTGCTCTCTTATTGAGTGTAGTAATGGATATAGCACACTTTAACCAAGAGTCAGCCAGCAGGTCAAGAGAGCTGATCCTTCAGCTCTGCTCAGAACTGGTGATGCCTCACCTGGAATGCTGTGTCCAGTTCTGGGCTCCACAGTAGAAGGGAGAAATGGACAAACTGGAAAGAGCTGAATGAAGTGTTAAGATGTTTAAGGGAGTGGAGCATCTGTGACATGAAGACATGTGAGAACTGGGGCTGTACAACTTGGAGAAGGCTTAGGGGAAATTTATCAAACCTCATGGAAGGGTACAGAAGACAGAGTGTCTTGGAGAGCTCTTGGCAACAAGTCAGGAGGCAATGGTTACAAGCAGAAACATGGGATGTTCATCATGAGGGTGGTCAGGTCAGACACTGGATCATGTTGCACAGCAAAGTTATGGAGTCTCCATCCTTGGAGGTTTCAGCTCTTAGCTGGGAAACTCCCTGAACAACATTATCTGTCTGAACCTTTGACCAAGGACTTGGGCTTGATGACCTTTAGAAATCCCTTCCAACCTAAACTATTCAGATTCTATAAATGATAATTTTCTTAAGTCCTCAACTATATTAATGATTCCAGGATTTCTTGGTTGTTTAACTGCTCCTCTAGTGGAAGTCACTTGGTATCTTCCTTTCCATTTTTGTATAATTTCTAATTCTCCTTCTCTGAGATGGGTGATATGTTAGTCCTGGAAAAAAATGAATCTGTTTTTTCCTCAGATCTTGAGCTGGTGCTGGTATCTTTTTGGTACTGGCACTGTTTATGATCAGTTTCAGCAACACGTGGCTCACATTAAAAAAAAGACATGAAAACATACAGAGAAAATCCAAGACCTCTTCCTTGAACATGCCAACAGACTATTTTTGGCAGGACATACAGCACATTAACCACCAGTCTTCAGTTTTGACCTCACAACTGCAAGAGGATGTGACAATATTTTGCATGGAGGCATCCATGTACAACTTCCTGGTGCTTTCCAGCTCTGAATTCTTCTATCATCCTTTCTCACTTTCCAGGAGAAGCTGCACATCAGAGCCAACAAACACCTGCACACTCACAGAACTTAAAAAACACAATTCCCTATCTCAAACTGTGTCAAGGCTACAGAAGGAACTTGCCATAAGACAAGTCACCACAGTGATAACTTGACATAAGCATAGAAGGGACTTGTGACAGGAGAGCGCTAATTCCAGGCCTGACAAAAGTGAGATCTGTTTAGCACAACCTGCTTAATGCATCTGGACAAAAATTCCTACTGACTAAACTGTGGGGAAGGAAGCAACTGCTTAGATGCATATCACCAGTCAAAGATCACCCCAGGTTATGGGAATGGCATCTGAGACCACCCTGTGGATACTCAGAACTTGGACTGCATAAAGGTGATACCCCCAGAATAACAGCTCCAGGAAACCCACCACTGAGAAGCCCAGAGTACAGAAGGATAAATGGGATCCATGGGTAGTGACTATCTTCTGCTTGGTGTCCCTCCCTCCCTCCCTCCCTTCCTCCCTTCCCATTCTATTTCTTTCTATCTATCTGCCTCACATTTATTGTTAAAAAAATGACTATTGTTGACTTTGGCAAATGGTCTCTTTTGCACTTCAGGCAGAGGTATTTCTCACTAACTGGATGTTAACAACACTGGCAGTCATCAAGGGCTGAGTTAGGCTGGGTGTTCACACTTGTTTCACCACTCAGAGGAACCATGACATGTTCCCTATGCTGTGGAGTCATTTTACTAGACATGATCTTAAATGCCCTATGAGCTTCCCATACATTTTACTGTGTTTCCTTTTCCCCCATATATGTTCTATATAGGGCACTAAGGGCAGAACGTAAGTCAAGGCTATCAAAGTGCAGATGTCTGCATGAATGTGTTCCCAGGCACAGTAAATAGTCTGAGTTCTCAGAGGGACATTGGAGGGCTTGGTACAGTGGCCAGCTCGTGAGTGTTAAATGCCTTTTGGGAACTCCTGTCACAGCCCACAAAGTGCATCCAGAAGCTGCTCCCCTGGTGTGAGGCGTCCCCGAAAGCTTGTGTTATTTTGAACAGCCTTATGCAGGATGGACCAGATGCCCTGAGGCATCTCAGACATTACTCACTATTTGTGTGTTACCCACTGTCTCTAGCTTTCTGGCTCCATTGACTACTTTTACTAGTGGCTTGTTCAGTTTTTCCACAGACAGGCACAAAGGGATGCTGGAGACTCATTGGCTTTGACTGGTACTCCAGTGAGGATGCCTAGTGAGAAAATGTCACTGTTCTGATGCATGAAGCATAGACAAATACTGTCCATTTCTTTTAGCTGTTCAAGAGTTCTGGTTGGAGGAATTTTTTTTTGTGCACATACTGATTTAAATACTTTTGATACCATGCATGAGTGAAGAATTATGTCTTTTTACATATATTCAGCATAATATTTCTGATTCTTTAGCTCTGAGGTCTCCAGAGTAATGAAACAGTCTTCTTTTCTTACTTTTGCCTTACATAAGAATAATGTCCTTAAATGTTGGAATCACATGGCTGGTGTTCTTCCCAGGTTTGCCCTGTACTCTGCTAGCAGATCCCTCCTTCCCTGGAACACATTCCCACATCTCTTTATGTCTGTGGTTCATGGCTTCTCAAATGAGGGCATGCTTTTAAAAGACCTAGGGACGGAATGTTTCCATCAGAGGAATGCAGACATTTCCCTTGTGTGTGAGTTTTTGTCTAACTGTTTTTTCACCTGAGGCTTCCATCCCACTTCAGAGATGCTTGACTTCTCAACCTCCATCCTGAACTTTAGCCATTTGCCTTCTATTCCCTGTATTTCTTTTAACATTAGTATCACTGCTTTTAGCACTATGCTGGTTTTACTCAGTTAAAAAATAATTAAAACTCCATTTGCTTTCAGGCTCCATCTCCCTGCATTGTGTCCATTGTAAAAAGGTTTTCAGTGAAATTGATGGTGGGTTTTTTTCCCATATAGTCTCTGTACCCTTATAGAGGCTTTCTTTTAACTCTCACTGAGCAATATACTCTGCCATAATTCTTGTATTACTTTCCAAAGGTCAGACCTTGTCATAGCTTGTGGTATTGGCTAAAGGACACCCAGATTTCCGAAAGTTCCATCTTCAAGATTTGCTTCCTTTTTATCAATGTATGTGACTCTTGGCTGTCAAAGAGGCTTCATACCAGACTGGACTTCAATTTTACATAGAAAAATCTGTTGAGGATTAATCCTGTGTCTTCCTGGAATTCTGCTTTAAAACATTTGCTCCATTTCCCCATTGTCTGCTCAGGAATATAAATTGCTAATATTATAAGATGTGTTGCAAGATCACAAATCTGACAAAAATTCTGTTTTGTACTCTGGAAGCAAATCTGACACTTCATTTCACCACTATTCCTCTTTTTTTTAAATGCAATAACATGATTTCATTATCAGTCTGAGTTAATTGCAAGCTATTAAAACCAGAAAATGCTTCAGAACCAGCAAAAGTCACAACTGTAGTCTTTTAGTCTTTTAGCATCTGTAGTGTTTTTCTGCATCAGACACCAAAGTCAAACCTTTTCCTCATTTCCACATTTCCACATTAATTTACATCTCCATGTTTCTGGAGAATTTAACCATAATTTTTTTAAAAAATCTGTTCTATTCTTCTTCTGGGAAATTTTCTTAGATAATTTTGGTTTTGTACACACACTGTACACATTTTGATTTAAGCTGCAGAAGACAGCAGAACAGTTTCATTTGGTATTTAAGCTTTGTCTGATCATGATTTCAGCTCATGAACCTCTGCCTAATGAAGGACCTGGCCCTTGCCAGCATCTGCTGAGGTGTGGTTCCACACAGCCTTCCTCCCTGCTGCTCCTAGAAGGGGGATAATAATAGATTAATACAACCATGGATGTTTAGGAGACCACAGAAGGACAATTTATAGACTTAATATTACCTCCAGGGTTACAGATCATCACACATCTGCTTTGTTGCCATAAGCGTTACTTCTTCTGCCTTCCCTAAATGTAATGGATCTTTTCTGCTAAATGAGTCTATCAGTTTATGCCAGGAGACAAATGACTTTTTCCTCCTATGTCTGTGAGTCCTGTGGAGCCAAAAAACTGGTATAAGGCAAGAATTTAGCAGTGTATAGGGTCGGGTAAATAAGGTATGACATGAAGTCATGTGCTGCCTCCTTCACAGAATTCAGGCTGTAATGTTATTTGTAGTGGAGAACTGAAAAGAATAATCTTTGAATTAAAAAAAAAAAACAACAAAACAAAACAAAAAAAACACAAAAAAACCAACAAAAACAAAACAAAAAAACCCCACAAAACCACCATATGTCACCATTTATTCTTCACTTGTATGTTTTAGTGTAATGCATCCCTGTTGGTGACCAAGTCAAGGAGCAAAGACATGGCTCACTCCCACGTCAAGCTGCAGACCTATTATTTTACCAGTGGGAAATAAGGCTTTTGCAGTCTATTATGAGAAGCAAAATTGCTTCATCCTCAGGAATCTAAGTATTTCATGAGCTAGCAATAGGGAGCCCATACAAAGCTATAATTTGCAATCTGAATCTAATTTCAAACTTCATCTCACCAAAAATGAAAATTAATGTATGAAGGGACTCCTTGTATCACAAGTACTCTCTTTCTGAGTTCTATTACCTTCCGAGTTAACCCATAATTTAGCTTTTTTAAACAAATTAAATTGAAATTGATGGACGCTTTAAAGTTTATAGTTTAATTTCTTTGTGTACTGTATCTTAACAAATTACAGTCAGCTTCGGATAAAACCAAGTGTACCTAATACGAAATAATCTTGTCAGGAAGCCTACTTGCTTAGGCTGCAGAGTTTTCAAATCTTCTTACCAAAAAGGAGAACTTTTAATAGACCGTATCCAAGTGTGTTGAGACCATGCAGTCCTGCAAATCTCCTGGAAATAGATGGTAGGGACGAATAATCACCATCCTAGACATGGCTTAAACCTCTAATCCAATGCATACATAATATATATCCTTCTGATCTGAAGAACACTGCATTGGAGAAGACAGGCTAGACCCAGCTTGTCTTAACAGGAGTGACAAGAACGATTTTGAGGCAGCAGAAAGATGATGTTTCCCAAGTGGTTGGAGGACAGGCAGCTATGCTTCTATGCAGATGGGAATCTTTTAAATGTCATGTTTACAAAGACTTAAAGACTACTTTGGCTTGATACTTACAATGAACCCTCTTACTGAGAGGTTTCTGTCACCAGCAGGACCTGCATGGGCTGTGCCAAGGCAGGAGCCCTCCCAGCCTGGGGTCACCTCACTGGAGCCTGGAAACAGATCCAAGCACGGGAAAGGGTTGCATGTCAACACATGTGGGCAAGGAGTGAAGGTGTGCCCTGCAGTAAGGGCAACCCTGAACCACCTCTGACTACCAAAGGACCAGGTCTTGTTTACTTGCATACCAGCCATGACATTTTTCATGTCAGCCAGCAGCCCAATTCTACATTTTTGACTTAAAAAAAAAAAAAGGAAGATACACTTCAACTGTTCCAAGAGTACGGTCATTGTAAACACTAAGGAAAGTAAATAAATTATCCTAAGTAATTTCTTGATGAGGTCTCTTGTGCTTTCTGGCACTTGGGGTCTGGGGTCTGATCACATTCATGCCAGGGATATGCACTTCTCTGTCCCTGTGAAAGCTTCCTTGAGTGCACACCAGGTGTCAAACCATGGAAAGCTCTGCCCATGGGTGCTCATGGAAGATTTAGCAGCCCCCAGCAGCAAAGACCTCTGAGAGCCTGCTGGCATGGGCAGGGTGTGCTCCCTCCACACTGTCATGCCCTGCCTGCTACTGGCTGTGCTGAGCTGGCCCAGGCCTGGGGGCTCTTACAGCCACTGTGGTACCACCAGTGCACTCCCTGGGGATGTCTGAGATAAACAGGCAAGGCAGAAATGCAAAGAAATACTCAGAATTATGCAACAGTCCTAATTCAGTCCCTGACATATACATATTCCCTAACTTTGGGGACCTGGCTTTGAAACCTTTTACCTTCAACAAAGATAATGCAGCTTCCATGTTTTACATTTCATAGGAATTTCATAAACATGGGTTTCCTTGGGTTTGTTTCGCATTGCTTTTACTTAGGTGCTTTCACTTTTCAGGTGAAACTGGAAAAACAGTCCATCTAACATGGATTAATGAATCTTTGTCTCTGTGGAGGAGGAATAATCACATGAAACATGAGTTATTGTTTTATTATTGCTTCCAAGGGTCAGGTGTTATTTTTTTCTGACTTGCATTGCCAATTGCTTCAATTTAACTTGTAAGGACTGAAGAGCTCACATTCTCACTCTTGATGCATTCCCATAACTGAGCTGTCTGACCTTTGCCAGCAGAGTAACAACATGATCTAGTATAAACCAGGACAGACAAATGCAAATTATATAGAAAAGTAATGGTATGTACTTATAGTAAAGAAACTGATTATTGAGGAGTAAATCAAATTGACCTAAGTAATTTTCCAGAATTATTTAACACCGGGCTGGACAACATGTGATGTTGTTAAATATAGAGAAGAAGCCATGTGAGCAGATAGCAGGAATTCATATTAAAAAAAATTCTCTTGGAAAGCCATTAAAGCTCCAGTTTGTATATCATCTACTGAGGCCTTCAATGTAATTTATTTAGGGTGATCCTAAGCAGAGCAGATCTACTATTTTGCACATGATATTTTTATGTGAATGTGTAGATAACTGTATAGTAGATTGGCCTTGTCTACTTTTATGAACAATATTTTTATTGTGCCATTAACAAATATTTTTCAGAAGTAAAGAAAAGAATGCAAACACATACCTGCTGCACTTTTCTTGTTTATGCACATGTATTAATGCTAAATAATGCATGTTATTTGTCAATGGAAAGTTATTCTTGTGCTTATTGACATTAGTATTGTTATTTCTGCAAACAGTTGGGTTTCTCATACATATTCATTCCCTTGCCTTCCTTGACACAGACCCAGGTAAGCAATCATCATTCAGTATTTCATTGTGTGAAATGGCAATAAAGTCTTGCAGCACCCACTGTCTTCGCAGCCTCTGGCTCAGTCATTTAAACACTGCCGTTTTAAACATTGTTTCCCAGAGGCATAAAGTCTAGAGAAAGCAGGTCCAGGAGCAGAAGTTCAGCCCTGAAGCTGGGGGTGAGGTGGTACAGGTCACTCGGGAGCCCATCCATACGTGTTCCTTCCTTCCCCTGGGGGGCAGCAGAATATTGCTGTTAAGGGCATTGGACTTGACGCTAAACCCTTGGGACTAACAAACACAGCTTCCTTAGCTATGTTGAATTTTCCTGCCATGTACTCCTGCCATCCTGGAAGTAATCTGTTGTGCTGCTGGATGGGAAGAACATTACCAGGGCAGAAGGGCTGGTTGAAAAGTTATTTTGATGGAAAGCATTGAGACAAATTTATAACTTGCAGGTAAATTCAGACTGTAATTTGCCTCTCATATCCCTTAAATTCTACATCAGCTCCAGGAAGGGTCATGTCTAGGATGCTGAACTGGCTTATTGAAGGTATTACTTTGGCAGGGATGGCAAATAAATTCTGCATTGCCACAAAGGCAGACCTGGATCTACGGACACTCCAAGAAGTCTCTGCATCCTCTTTGTGCTACAAAATTACTTTGTCCTTGCACAGGCAGTGCAGGTTGTGTTGCTTATCCCAGGACACCCAAAGCATCAAATATTCTGTCTGGTTGTTTGAACATTTGGGAGCAGCACGAATGTTATTCTTGCAGAGCACCTATGGCTCAAGCTGTTCAGCACAGGTTTTCCACACTGCTTTGCTGGTGTCTTTGTCTTTATTCACCTGATCTACAAGAATCTCCCTTTAAAGGAAAGTGTCACTGTAATGTTCAGAAACAAAGGCAACCTCCTAAAGCAGTTACACTAACCTGGCAAACCACTACAATTTTGGAAATGCTATACATTTCAAAATACCATTATTATTCATCCTTTCTGGGACCATATTTCGTTTTATAATAAAGAGCCAACCAAACCAGAGGGTACTTTCATATGCTCTGTCACAAGCCCTACAACAGGCTGCAAACATAGCCCTTTTCATCTTCACCTGCTGCCCCTTTGCTCTGGCTGTAGCATAACTCTGCCCATTGCAGTGGCAGGTATTTCTGCAGTAAACATCAGGCCTTAAGAAAATGAAGGTGAGCACATTTCGGATACTTTTTCCAGTCAGAGTGGCCTCAAGAGTGTTGTGGCAAGCTGGCAGCTCAAAAGTGAATGATGCCATATCCCATTTTCAGTCTCACCACATCCTCCCTTTCAAGCACTCTTTGAAGAAGCCCAAGGCAATTGAGAGGATATTGAATCACTTCTGTTAAAGTTGGACTTCCTAAAGCTGACTGTGGTTTATTAAAAAAGATAGCACTGGAAGAGTTTTAAAGAAAGCATAAATCGTATTACCTTGGAAAGTACTAGAAAGAGTGTTGAGGTCCAGCAAGGGCATATAGTGTAATGTATTAAATATGGTATCCTACCACAAGCAAGGCTTTCTTTGGCTCTAGGAGATATGATGAAAAACAGGGCTAAAAGAAGGTTAAGAGGCTCTGGATTCTCAATTACTTTGTAACAAAAGTGTCTTGGGATGATTTATGAGAGATTCAGGACTTTTATTTCTTCTGAGAAATGAATTTTTTAATGGGAAACTATTCAGAATGCCATAAAGCCCTATTTTCTTCTGACTAAATGTATTTTGTACCTCCAAATATACTGTGGCAAAATATAATAATAAATAATAATAATAATAATAATAATAATGATAATAATAATAATAATAATAATAATAATAATAATAATAATAATAGATCAGATGAAAAGCCTAATTTCTGTTGGATAAAATATCTGCAGGAGAGGCCTTTTAGCACTGTGTGGTGGTTCAGGAAGGCAGCAAGATGGTCTGTGCATGTGGGGATGCTCTGCCAGGAGAGGTGTCCTGCATGCCCGAAAGTCGCAGTGCCTGGCTCCCCACAGTAGCAGAACTCACACAAGGGCAGGTTGCTCTCAATAAATCTTCATCTCCCCAGGATGAAGGCAGCCTTTCACAATAGCCACGTGTGGTAGCTGAGGAGGATGATATAACAACGTGACAATCATTAGCCTTACCCTGCTTTGAAAAGCCACTGTATACAATAACCATATACGCAGCCCATTTTTAATGCTCATCAATGCTTCCTGGAGTGTTACAACTACTTTCATTTTTCACAGATTCATTCCTGTTGCCCCAAAAGATCCATGATGGGATATTAGCCGGATGCTTTTCATTGTGAAACATCATCAACTGAGTCATTTACTGAATCCTAACATTTTTGCATCTGGGCTGCAAGAAAACAGATGTACATAAGTGACTCTGAGGGCTGAAATGACTCACGGCACTTTATGACTAGACGTGGCAAGTGAGAAAGAAAGACTCAAACCACAGAGCCCAGTGTGAGCCCACAGGGCTGGTAAGGTTTTATTTGTAACCAGAGCAAATCTCTTCTGGAAGCTGTTGAATGATGGTAAATTCTAATGCCATGTGCCACTTTCTTGCAGAGGTATTTCACCCTGTGTAAGGGCATCATAAAAGCAATATAATTTCTTAGATGTGCAGCATGGCTCCTGACTCTAATATTGTCTTTTCTGTATATCACTGGGAGTTCTCAGCATATTAAAAAATAGTACCAGAAGCAAAACATCATTTGCAGGTCAGGAGCATAAATTTTGCTGTAAAACTGATTAGAAATAAAATTTAAAATATCCAGAGATTTACTAGTTCAGCCTACAGTCAAACTGCTCAATGCTGCAGTGCCAAAGACAGTCAACTATTCTTAGCCATTTGTTTATCTTCTTAGAGCACCAAAATAAATCCTCAAAATGAAGTAAACATAGCTGCATTGATCTGGCAATGACCTAATTTTTTAAAGTCACTAAGAGGCGATAATGGTATTTTCATAAAATACAGCATTTGTTGGAGTGCTGAAATGCAGGCAGTGAGAGAGTTAAGTGGTTGCTCTGGTAAGTCCCAATACTGGAGAGCAAACAGTAGCAGGAATTCCCCAGGGTGCAGAAGAGAGACAAGATCATTAAAAAACCTCAAGTGCTGTTCAATTAAATGTGACAGTCTTGATAGTGGCATGATTTTTCTGGATAACTTTGACATCAGACAAAAAGGTGTATTGCTTTCCACTTCTTGCAGAAAGCTTAAAAAAACAGTGTCCTCTTTGTTTGGACAGCCTATTTATTTGTCCTTGGCAGCTCTCTTGAACTGAAACTCACTGATCCTGATGAGGACAAACCTATGTCAGGTGACCCTGCTGGATTTGCTCTGTACCATGGCTGAGGTGTGCCCAGCTGCCAGAGACACCTGCACACCCTTACAGAGGCTCCTGCATGAACACAAGGGCTGGTGTCACCTCCTAGCTGTTGCTGGAGATGCAGATTGTGGTGGCCTGAGACCCCTTGGGTGTCCTCAGGACATCCTTGCACACACAGCAGACACAGCACAGGACTTACAAGAGGTCCCACTGAGAAGGGGAGGGAAAGCTGAAGGCATGCACATAGTGCTAAATGTTTATGTTCAACCAACTGAAATGAGCAGTAAATGTTCTTCTGCAAAGTCTCCAGAGAGTCCTGTGTCTGCTCCTGGGTGTTCATAGAAGTGCTAGTGCTAACAGTATGTACTCTTTGAGGTAAAGAGCAGGAATGAGTGTAACACAGTGGCTAGGACACACAGAAATGCCAGCCCCTGTAGATATCCATCTAGGTGTGGACAGAAACCTGGTGTCTCCATGTAAATTTCTCACCACTTTATGTGCAGATTAATGTTGATTCGTATTTCCTCTCACTCTCCCCTATTTCTTTTTTTCCATTCTTTCAGCCTTTTACCTCTATTCACACATCATGTTCCCTCTCTATTTCAGCAGCTCTTTCTTGGAAGGGGTGGTTCAGGTAATCAGCACAGTAGTCCTGGGTGTGAATCCAGATTGGAGACTATCTTCAGGCTCAGAGTGACAAAGCCAAAGACACACATGCACGTTTCTTCAGGCACTTCCCTTTTGGCTGACTCTCTGCTTGGCTTTTGGGCCTTTTCAGATTTTCTGCCCTAGATAAGGTGCCCAGAAACTCCTTAGGTGCTGCTTGGGGAGCTGTGCATATGTGGAGAAAACACTCATGAGGCTCTTCAGCTTCATAGTGCTGCTGCTTCTGCACATGGCCCAAATGTGCCCCTCCTCACTTTCAAGTCTTCACCTTTCAGCAGTTCTTTTGGGTCACACAAAAGATTTTAGAGGGAGCATGTGAACAAAGTACTTAAAGGATGTAGATGGATGCTACCAAGTTGAGCAAAGCACTCAAGTTGGTGAAGTTGATGAAGATGACTCCATCTACGTCCGTCATTAAACTGTACATTAGATTATGTCCCTAGATATCAGTATTCAGCTAAGAAGTCCTTTTCTTGCTTTCCTATTCATTATTTAGTTTTTAAAATTTCTCTTTCTAAGACAAGCTCTCTGATTCACTGTTACTTCTGCTGTGTAAACAACTTCCTTCCAGTACTACAGATTGTTGTAGCCCACTATTACTCTAACACATTTTGTGTTTTACCAGATTGGGCTTGGAGCACCTGGTTGGCGTACCCTGCCTCAGCAGGGTGCCTTGGAAAATCATCCCTTCAGTTCTCTGTCTAAATTACTCCATCCCTAACAATCCAGATTTAGTAAAACACCTTATTTCAAAGGCTTGCTTTTGGCTACCTAAAACAACTCATGCTCTTTCTTGTGGTATTATCTTCTGGATACTTACTCTGCCTCTTTGGAGTTGCTTTTCTGTGCTGGCTTTCTTTGTCCTGCATTAAGTTTATTCTTTTTTGCCCCGGAGGCCATGGGTGTACTTTGTAATTATAAGTCTTTGTTGTCTTTCTTTGAGTGCTTTCCAATGTAGCAATACCTCCCTATTTTTAATTGACTTGGCAGAGAAAAGATGTGAGCCTGAAATGCACCACAGATTACAAGAACATTATTTTTCAGGTTTTGCCTGAGCAAGAACAAGGTAGATTTTTGCTCAACTGGCCAAAGCTCAGATCACCTTCCAAGTCTGTTCAAGAGCACTGCCTGTTCTCCAAAAATAAAATTCCAAAATATTTGGGAAGTGAGGCAGCCACAAATGCTATAATTCCTCCTCTGAAGATAAACATGGGCTTTTGCAGGTCATTGAGGCCAAAGGCCCTGTATAATCCTAGAATCCTAGAATCACAGAATGGTTTTACTTGGGAGGGACCTTAAGGCAGAGACACCTCCCACTAGACTAGATTGCTCAAAGCTCCATGCAAACTGTCCTTGAATATTTCCAGGGATGGAGCAGCCACAGTTTCTCTAGGCAACCTGTTCTAGTGCCCCAGCAACCTGACACTAAAGCCTACTCTTTTTCAGTTTGAAGCCATTCCACCTTGTCATGTCACTACACGCCCTTGTTGCTGTATCACACTGAATTTCTTGTCAGTCAACATCTCTAAGTCCTTCTCCTCAGGGCTGCTCTCAATCCATTCTGTTCCCAGCCTGATTTTGTGCTTAGGATTGCCCTGATCCAGGTGCAGGACCTTGCACTTGGCTTTGTTGAATTTCATGGGGTTCACATGGGCCATCTCTCAAGCGTGTCAAGAGCCCTCTGGATGACATCTCTTCCCTCCAATGTGTCAATTGCACCAGAGAGCTTTGTGTCATCAGCAAACTTGCTGAGGGTGTGCTTGATCCCATTGTATGTGTCACTGGCAAAAATAAATAATGCCTGTCCCAGTGCTGACCCCCGAGGAACACTACTCATCACTGTTCTCCACTTGGACATCAAACTCCTGCCTGCAACTCTTTCAGTGTGACCATTCAGCCAATTCCTTCTGCTCCACATGGTCCATCAATCAAATCCATGTTTCTCCAGTTTAGAAACACAGATATCATGCAGGACAGTGCCAAATGTTTTTCACAAGTCCCATGGACTTTGCACAAGTTCCTTTTGCACTTTCAGGTTACTTAGATGGTCTCAAACCTGATCTTCTGCAGTGGGCAGTTTTTCATCCTCCTGGTTCCCACCTTCGCCCTCTGCAACCTGGCCAGTGTGGCTGGAGCACTTGTCAGTGAAGACTGAGGGAAAAAAAAGTCATTGAGTGCCTCAGCCCTCTCCAAATCCCAGGTAACCAAGTCTCCCATTTCCTTCTGGGGAGGGCCCACAATTTTCTTATTTTCCTTTTTATCACTGTCATACCTGTAGAAGATTAATTTTGTTACCTTTGATATCTTGGCTGGATTTAATTCTATAAGGGTTTTATCTTTCCCAACCTGATCCCTGCCTGCTCAGGCAATCTCTGTATTCCTCCAAGGCTACCTGCCCTTGTTTCCACCCTCTGTAGACTTCCTTTTAATGTTTGAATTTGCCCAGGGGCTCCTTTGTTCATCCATGCAGGCCTCCTGGGGGACTTTGCATCACTTCCTCTTTGTTGGGATGCATGACTCCTGAGCTGGGAGGACGTGATCCTTTAATACTGACAAGCTGTCTTGGACACCTTCTCCCTCTCTAGGGCTTTATCCTATGGCACTCTACTAAGCAAAATCTGCTCTCCAGAAGTCTAGGGTAAGAAGCTTGTGCTGTACACTTCTCCCTACCCTAAGGATCCACCATTTCATGGTCACTGCAGACAAGGCTGCCCTTTTGGGTTTCACATTCCCCACCAACCTCTCCTTGTTGAGAACAAGGTCCAGCTTAGCATCTTTTGTCATTAGCTCTTCTCTCATTCAGAGAAGGAAATGATCACTAATGCGTTCCAGGAGCCTCCTGGATTGCTTATGCTCTGCTATATTGCCCCTCCAACAGATATTGTGGTCCCAGCCACAGGGTGGTTGAAGTTTCCTGTGAGGAATGAAGAACTTACATGTGAGGCTGCTCCTATCCTTCTACAAAGGACTTAATTAATTAGAAATTTAAATAATTAGACTCTAGTAAAAAACAAGAAAATGAGTGAATTTATGTTAATAAATTACCCTTGAAGCAGAATATATATTATTATTGGACATTTTTGTAAACTACTTTTTTATTGATTATAATGCATCCTATTCCTAATTGTCTTTGCCTTTATTTTAATCTCAGTGATTAAAGGTGAAGGACATAAAAACGCATCAATGCAAGTGCAATTTCTAGCAAGTTATTTTCTAGCAAGCAGAAAAAATACTGGATCATCCTAAGAGTTTTACAGACTAACATGAAAGCCACACCCAGAGTTGATTAGCTCTTTTACTCAGATGAAGGAAGGAAGGAAGGAAGGAAGGAAGGAAGGAAGGAAGGAAGGAAGGAAGGAAGGGAGGGAGGGAGGGAGGGAGGAAGGGAGGGGGGGAGGGGGGGAGGGAGGGAGGAAGGAAATTATTATAAACCCTTATATGCACTAGTGTGGATGCACCTATCAGCATACACCCCTCCTATAAAAATACAGCAGACCCATGTTTAATAGTCTGACAGACAGTGGTTAGTGGGGCATATAGTGTTTCTATGTAATACAAATCTTTTGGAATGATGTGATTTTTATCATCTACAATACAAAACTGTTCCCTCTTTGTGTGCAGGCTGAAGTGATGCTCTCATTCAAAATGCCAGGACAGAGTAAAACCTCACTGCTGAGCTCCTCTCTGCTACCTGCACAGCCTGCACCCCTGGGGAACTGATCCTGCAGAAGCTGAGCAATCTGCTGGGAGCACTAACACTCTAAGATACAAGCTTATGGCTTAACCATGCAAATTACTCCTCTGAACCTGAAACACAAGTTAAGTGCTTAAAGCTAGGGCAAGTCTGGGGGGAGACCAGAACTGGGGTGTTCTGCCCCTTGTAGGAGCCCACTTGCTCTGCAGTGGTACTCCCACATGTGGCAATAGGTGTGTGCAGGGCTGAATCCTGAATCCTGTATTTGCTTGACCATTGATCATGTTATTCATCATGCTATGAGTCTGCTCAACAAAAGAGCAGATTTGTTGCATGAAACACAAATACAAATGTATTTTGGGAGCATTTTTTGAAGGTAAAAATTCTTCAAAATATTTAGGCAAAAGTCCAAATGAAGAACTGAGCTTATTAAATGAGCTGCTTTTCAGCTGGCACTGCCAGCCAGAGTCTGGTACAGCATCTTTCAGGCACATGCCCTAATTTGCACTAGCTTGGACTATTGTTGTTCATTTTATAACATTTGATGATAGTCTAGAAGATCTTTCTGCCTACAAACCCAGTGTGAGATGGTGGTAGAAAAAACCGCCAAGAGCATCGGCTTGGAGCAGAAAGACCTGTATTCTGGAGATGAGGGCCTTACTGGCATCAAGAAAAAACATTTGGGGTGGACTGTGCTAGACTTGTGCTAGCTTTGGGATACCACATACATATCCTGGTCAAAAACACAAACATCCTCTTTTTTCTTTTTTTTTATCCCACACAAAGAATTTGTAAATAAGATGTTAAGATATCAAGCAGTGGACCAGTAGGTTCTGAAGACAGCTGTGGGAAATGAACTGCACAACGCTTTACCATGTATGTGCTGTCTTAATGAGTGCAGGAGAGTTAAAAAATGCAGCTTTTAAAGCAAGAATAACACAAATGAGCAAGCACTGGCAAGTTTACATTTGAAATAAAAAAGTGTTTTTACGTTAAAAATATGTATTAGTTTCCAAAGGAGGAATAGTTCTGGTGGGTGTCTGGTCTTTTCTGCTTAAGCAGGAATTGTAACAGTAAATAGTTTTACTGTAGAGAGTAACATAACAAGTAAAGGGAAAAGGATCCTGATTTTAGCTTACCAAGGCAGTAGGTGGTCACATAGAAAATGTTAATATTCTACCCTTCACAGATAGGCTATGTCTATCTATCAGTGTATTTCTAAGTACCCAATCATTGTCACATCTCCCTGGGTACTTTACAAAATCAGATAAACCATGGCAACTGAATAATAATGTGGCTTGAAAGAAAAAGCCATTAACAAAAAGAAATGCATTCTCCCCCTCTAGTTCCTTAATTTAAAATTCACACCAGGCACCAGCAATCTGAATATTAGAAAGAAAATTTCAAAGAGAATACACAATGACTAAGTGGTTATATATTCCTATCCCCTCCCAGAAGAATAAATGACAGCTGTGCTTGGCAGAAACCTGAGGAGTTGCACTATATGCAATCAGACCAATTGTATCGAGGTTTTTTTGCCTCCAGGCATGACCAGCAGCAAACTGTTTTTGCACAGTATGTTTGGTTTTAAGCTTTGTAGCTCCAAAAGGAAGGCTAAGCAACAACTGCTCTTTAGTGCAAGCCATGGAGAATAGGAAGGCATCTTTGCCTCATGCATTTTCCATTTTGGCCAACAAGGCAACAGTTAATCCCATTAAGGCTGCTGGCAGCTGTGGTGTGTCAGGGACTGTGATATAACTGCAGAGCCCTTCCCCATCACGTGGCAGCGCATCAGAGACCGATCGAGCCCACTTGCTCTATTCGGCACAGAAGTATCTAATTATTGCTAAGCTTTCAAGAGTGGTTTGTGGCGGTGAATTCCACATGACAGTTGTATAATACACAGGCAAGAATTATCTTTGAGCAATTTCTGATATCTACAAGGGTGGTTTCTTTTCTTAAGTTTGAAAGCATCAGTAGTAGACTCCAATTTCTGCCCTTTTTTTCTGCATGGTATGTTTGCTCATTTTCCTGTCCTAACTTTTAAAATCTCACTCATACAGAAGAAAGCATTCCATGCATAGATTTCATATTATCCTTTTCTCTGGTTTCAACTATAGTGTTTTTAGCTTGAGTATTTGAAACTACACACCCCAGAGACCTCCTACTACATTAGTTAATAGGGCTGCAGTGCATTTGGTGTTCTTTTGATTTGGCACCATTCTTTCTCCCCTTCTTATTACAGCTTAACTTTCAATTCATCTACTTTCTTATTTCCTGTTGAAAGTTTTTCAATGAAATATCCATGGTGGTGTTCATGTTCTTTCTTATGATTTATTTGATTTAGAGTACTGTAGTGCTGAGGTAGAGAGAGCTGCCTTCTGCCTTGCATTTCTATCAGTTAATTTAACAGCAGCTATCTGTCCTACATTCAATTTAATCTTTCATTATGTGACATTTTAACAATGTTGTGAGATTATTTGGAAATTCTACAGCCTTTTGGTTTTTTATTATGAACTTGTGTCAGACTGAAATGATGTCATTTTATTCACTTCACTTCAGACTTTCTTGGTTATTATAACCCATGTCTGTGGATGTTTCTCTACTTACATGCCTTCTTTTTATTGAATATTGGTTATATAGGCTCTTCCTTTGCTTACAACTTTTCACATTGTTATAAAACTAAAAAACAATGGTTCCTTTCATCAGGTTTTGATTCCATCAGTAACAAGAATATTTAGAAAAATTGTATGAATAAATGCAATCATTTTATTTTTATTGTATTTTAAGGGAAGAATAAAAGTAAACATGGAGTTGGACTAAGGTCACATTTATTCCGAAATAAATATTGAAATATGCAAAATATATAAAAATTATAACCATAAGTAATCCAAGTAATTATCTTCTCATTGCAGAGCACAGAGTAACAGGCATGGCTTCTTTAATGGACTATACCTACAATGTGTCATCAAGAAGGAATCTAAAAACGCAGGCTCTGTGTACTCTATATAATTAGAGTGATTAGTAGGAATAACTATGTATCAGGAGAAGCAAATATTAGAGTAAGGGTAAAAAAAAAAAAAAGGTTTTTCTGAACAGCTTCAGCCCCCAGAGATAAGGTAATCCTGCATGTCAAACACACACCATAAACCGATCCACAAATAGTATCGGCTATCTGCTGAAAAGTATAAAGCAAGTCATTCATTTACAGCAACCTGCTAAGGAGGATAAATCCTCAAAGGCTAATGAAGTAAAGGGCTCTGAGCAAGGATTTAACAAGGTCTGTGTGCATGGGGAGAATGCTCTTTTACCACATATCCACCTCCCTGAGCAGCTTACAGAAGGCCTTTGACGTTTCGGGACACACAAGCACACCTCCTGGTGGCTCTTGTCCCAGTCTGCCTGTGTCCTAGTCCTGCCACCAACAATCCTCCTGGGGCTGCCCAAAACCCCACAGGGGTTTTGCCCACCAGCCTTCTGCAGCTTTTTCTGAATGCAGGCATAAGAATAAAAAAACTGGACTGTACATCCTTGTACTTCTTGCTGTACGGACAAACACAGGTAGATCTGATTTTCCAAAATCCTGATTTCAGCACACCCAGCCATTAATATGTTTGTATCAGTCCTGGGAGCATGTTTCCAGAGTATCCTTGAGCCCAGGGTCTTGAGAGCTCCAAGGCTCGCTGGTGAGTCACAGCTTCACCATCTCCTTTCAAAAAAGCTGCAGCCTCACTGTCCAAATCACTGTTGGATCTACAGTGTTTACATATAAAATTTTAGGGTTACGTACCCCATAATTTAAAATAAAGAGAGGATGGGGTGAAATCTTCTAAATAAGACACACACATGCACACAGGGATATGTATATGCATATGTATATGTATATGATGAGTTGATTAAACTTTAACCCAAACCTTCATCTATCAGTTTCAGCCTCAGGAAAAGACAGACTAAGCTGTATGCCCAGAGGACTAACACATCTCTCTTCTGGCAAAGCAGAAAGGGAGAGGAGATGTTCTACAGTCAAAACCTCCTTGATGGAAATGGGATTTCAAGTTCCCTGGAGACACATCTGAAACACAGCAAAGTAGAAGTTGTTTGTGCAGATCACTCCCAGGGCAATATGGACTAGGGGAACTGAAAAAAACAAAGTTGCAAATTTTTTTATGACTTAATATATTAGTGCTGTCATGGCAAATTTAGGCTGTAGTCTACCAGCTCCCAGAAAATTCTTGAGAACTGTTGCTCTTGTCTACCTGCCACTGTGTTGCACTTGGTGACAGGGCAGGCACAAGCCTCCATTTATTTCTGCAAAACAGCAAAGTGTCATAAGAAGCGGCTGCTGCAAGTCAGTTTTGGTGGAGAAAAACGCAGATTTCTGAGGCCAAATGTATTTGAGACTGAACAAGTTGATTCTTCTGAATGTATAGTATATAGATGAAGAATTTTCATTCTTTGCAACCAAGATTTATTTGATATCATATAATTATAAAATGGCTTGGCTTGGATTGGAAGGGACCATAAAGATCATTTCGTTCCAGTGCTCCTTCTACAGGCAGGGACACCTTCCACTAGCCAGGGGGGTCAAAACACTACAACCTGGCCTTGAATGCTTCAGGAGATGGGGCATCCATAACTCCTCTGGGTAACCTGTGCCAGTGTCTCACCAGCCTCACAGGAAAAAAATTTCCTAATAGCTAACATGTTGCAAGATGGTTTGTTGTTAATTACTGAATTATTTTATCTGCTTGAGTTTCTTGCTGGAATCACTCATATTACATGTTGAATTAGACTGCAGACAAAGTTTGATGCTCTGTCACGGTGCAGGAATCCTGTGGGGTCTCCTACTGTTGTTTTGGATACTGTGCATGATCCAGACCCTCCTTGTGCCAGGGATACCAGCAAGCCAATTATCTGCAAAACTGTGCAATGGACATTTGCACTTTGCTGGCTGCTTATACAGTTTTTAATAACCTTGTAATCTCAGTTTGGCAGAACAGATAGAGTTTTTTCCTGTCTCTGGACTGTGCCTTGCCAGAAGTGCCTCTGCCAAGATGCAGCTCTAACAGGATTAGTCTGGAGCAGGTGATGAACCTAGGGAGTTGGTGTAATGAAAAAAATAAGGCTTTTTTTTTTTAACTTGATGTGATTATCAGATGAAATACAACTGGTTAACAGCACCAGATAAACATGCTGTAGTACTCTTTAAATAGTATAAGGGACCATTAGCAGTTCTAACAGGCGTTAGCTCCACTCAGCTTTGTCTGATACAATACCAACAGCCAAGTAGCAGGGGTCACATCATATTTTTTCTGAAGGAAGCTTATAGCTCAGCCTTTCACTGTTACTAAAGCAAAGACTTTTTGAACAGGGCCCCTGAAAACCCCATTAGAGTCAGCGGGATTTCCAACACTGTGTTCACCCAGAGCCCTAAATCAAAGCATCTTTTGTTAGAAATATGGTAGCAATGTATCTGTTTGGAAAAGAATTATTCAGGAGAAAAGGATTGTGAAGCACACATTTTAAAATGGAGGGAGACTATCAGGATAAGCTCCCCAAAAATCATACAATTTTAACACTTAAAATACTTCAGAGCCAAACTCATGCTTTAGAGCAGAGCCAAGTATTTTTGTATGACACATGAGACATGTTTAATTTCTTCTTAAATGTCCAGTAAAGGTGATATAGAGCCTGTCTTCAAAATTCCAATGCCTTGCTGAAAACTGGAAAATGCTTCATGATATAGAAGATAATTTTGCATTACTGCAAATCTAGCTATCCTCTTGTTTTCAATAGATGAGGAATACAGTCAAACACTATCCAATTTTTCTTCAGTATTCTGGGACCATTATTATATTCCCTCTAGCTTCCATTTTGTAATGAAAACAATAATATATTTGAGCCTTTCCTTAGAAGTCAAGGTCCCAAATGCATTTCTCTCTTTCCATGGATCCTCTTCTCAAAGGATAGGACTAAAGCTGGGCACTATTTCAACAACAGCAGAAATGGCCAAATGTTATTAACTCCTTTTAAATATTAACTTCTACATCTTATCTGACACTTCTGACAATACATTTCATGACATTTTTCTTTTTGAGCAGCTGATTACTACTTTTGTCTCTTGTTAAAATGGTGATTCAGTGTAATCTTAGATCCTCTTCTGCAGAGTAATCACAGATCCTCTCTGTATATATGCTCAAGCTTCTATTTGTGCATTTGATTTGTTTCTCTCTAAGTGCAGTACTCTGTACTTGTCTTTATTTCAGTTCATCTTATTGATTTCAGGCCATTTCTTCAATTTGTCAAGACCATTTCAAATTCTAAACTTGTCCTCCACAGGGTTTGCAACCCCTCCCAGTTTGGTGTCATCAGCAAATTAGTATACATGCTATTCCATCTTTTAAACTGCTAATGAAATTATTGAACAGAACTGGCCTGAGATAGCCCCCCACAGGAGCCCGAATAAAATGCTTGTCTGGTTTGATGAAGAGTGTTGATAAGAATGTGAATCATTCTATGTTTTTTCAAGCAACATATCCATTGTACAGTAATCTCAATGAGGTTGTTTCCCACTGTGCTGTGAAATGTTGGAGAACATTATACAGAACAGTGTCAAAAGCCCATCTGAAGTAATTGCAGTGACAGTTCTCCTTCAGGCTTGTAAAGAGAGGAAATCAGATAGGTTTAACATGACTTATTTTTCACTAAACCAAGCTGTTTCTTATCACCTTGTTATTCTCTAAGTGCCTATATGATACATATAAAAATATAATCACATAATAATTTGTTCCAGGATCTTTTCAGATACTGAAATTATGCTGACTTTTCCAAAATTTTCAATGGCTTCCTTTATTCCCTTTCTAAAGGCAGAAACCATGTCTGTCATTTTCTGTCCTCTGAAATTTCTTCTTGCACTCCATGTTTTTTCAAAGATACACTCTTCAGATTGTCTCTGTTGGCTTCTTCTGGCTCAAATTCACCCTGACCCACAGTCTGTGGCTCTGCAATGGTCCTCCAAGGTCTTCCCCACCACATCCCTGGTGCTGTGCCACAGCTCTTGCAGATGAGGGAGGCATCCCTGGCTTTCCTCCCCCTGGAGTTCCCTCTCTCCCACAGCTTTGGGGCTCCCACAGCAATCCAGCCCTCTGCTACCTGTCAGGGGATATTACTGGGTTCAGTAGATCCACTCCAAGGAAGAATTTCATATTGAGCAATTGTTATATGCCTTAAATTCTGAGAGAGAAATTTAGCTTTTTAGCTAAATTTTTTAGCTAAAATTCTAAGGCTTCTTGGATAAAGTCTTACTACATCCCATGATTCTATATATAGAGCCTAGTATGCCAGGCAGGAGAGTATTTCAACATGACATGAAAGATTGAATTTGATTAATTATTGTTCAAAATACTTTTTCCTTGGCTCAGTTTTGTATCTTTTTTCTTTTTTTAAATAAATATTTATTGGTTTCAGGAAACAATTGCATTTGTGAGAACCACAGCCAAAAAATAAAAGACCTTAATATATCAGCCTTCAATGTGTCATTTGTTGTATGCTCTCCTTCTGTTAAGTATAGTTTTCTTTCACCTCCATCTGCCTTCTAATGAATTTGGAAGTAAAAAAAAAAAAATCAAAACCCTAGAAAGAATACAAAAGAGCACAAAATCCAAACTTTTCTCTTGCTTACTTTTTCTAAGTGAAAAAAAAAAAAAGAAATTATTTTCCTGGAAGAGGTGATAGAGCTTCTTGGGACAATTATATCTGTAGTGTGGAAAACATAGTAGGTGTCCTACAGGAAACTGTCTCTGTTGAAAAGGAAAGATTACAATCTAATGTGAGTTCTCCTTCGCCCTCCAGTCCGTATTATTAATTGATCATAAGAAAGAACATTCTGGTAAAATAAGAATTTGGTTAATTAGGTTCTACTTCAGCTAAGGAAGTTTATTCTCAGACAGGGTTAGTTCTGTTCTGAAATCCTGCTGTGGTGTTTCTCCTGCAGTGCAGAGCTGAGAAGTGTTTGCACTTGCAGGGTGCCTGCCAGGCTGCATTGTGTTCTGGAAACGGGTGCTGGCTTAGAGAGGAGCACAGAGCTCACTGAGAGACTGTCTGTAACATCCACCAAAGGAAGAGGGAAACTGGAATGATGTGTAAAACTGGAATGATGTGTACCTTCCTCATATGTGGAGCTGAATACAGCCAAATCAACAACTTTCATATTGGCTCCGTAGTAGACATGACATTTTTAAGGTTTAATGCCAAGTGCTTTTCCTCTCCATTTCTGTTTTCACACTGAGAAGTGATCAGCATATTGATGCAAAGCACACAGCTCTACTTTCCCTCTAGCTTTGCACTAAATATTTGAAAACTGGCAACCCAGAGTCATAGGTGCAAGGAAACATCTCTTCCAGGAAGAGCTGTTGCACTTGACAGCCTCGACTGTAGATGTTTTCCTTTGGGAACTTTTAATTACCAGATTTTATATACACCTATACATAGATCATAAGGCATTAACCAATTCCCCAGGGAGTCTGCACTAGATGTAGTACATGAGTGTAATACCTTTAGCTTTAAACATGACTTTCTATATTGTAGCTGAGCATGGATAGACCTCCACAAAGTCACAGTTCTTCCTCAACCAAGAACTCCAGCACATCTCCCATATAAAACTAAAAATAAACACACTTTCTCTTCCATTAGAAATACATTAGAAATTAGAAATTTTTCAAAGTTTGTTTTCATCTTACACTGAGACAAATAGTTGAACTCTCTTCTTTTTTTTTTTTTGAAAGAACAAAATATATTGATTACACTGATATCATAATTTGTGATATAACATTTCCTAAACTTAATTGTTTTGTTTTCACATATTTTTGAAAACCTTAGTTCATCACCTCAAAGTATTTCAGTGTGAGTGAGAGACTTTTGCCTACTTTTGACTTCCAAATACCTGTGACCTTTTTTTTTAACCCACCTCAGATACCTCAAGAGCAGATACCCCTAGTACCTGGCTACTTCAGAATTTTTAATGAATTCACTTTCATAGGATACATGTTTATTAAGGAATTGGTATTACTGCTGCTATACATACAGAGGAAGTAATAACTCAAGGATAGGGAAAAAGGGTGTCTTTGAAGTCCAGTTAAAATGTACTTTCTGACACATCCTATATAAATTTTTATTTCCAAATATCAAACCATAGACTCAGACAACTGCAGACAACCTGCATCTGCTCTTTCTCCACACTTTTTACCTACTGCAAACTCCCAGCCTGATTCCTCAGCAACACTTGTAAGGACAGCATAGGTCTGGCACAGAATTTAATTCTCTTCTCTGTCATTCTTGAATGGATATATCTCATGCTCAAACCAGGGACGTAGTAGATGTGCAAGCCTGTGACAGGTGTCAACAGTCCTCAAAGCTCACACAGCACCTTCAGGTCAGTAGGTCTGAGCTGTCAGATCATCTGCCCCACCTGTGTCTTATTGTTACTGACTGGGAAGTGAGGCAATGCTGCTGGAGAATGCATCAACTCAGTTGTACTCAGCACCTTAGGGGTGAAATACCCTGGCACAGAATTGCAAAACAGAGGTATGTCACACAGAGAAATGGCCTGCAACCTTTCATTAAATATTGCAGAAATTCCATCTCTTAGGCACAATCATCTTAGGCACAATGTGTTGTCCCACATTGCTCTTGTAGCCATGCACTGATTGCTTCTCAAACGAGTGCCTAAGTGGCACCATTTATGTAATTTATAGTGATTGTGCACTCTGTAGTAAATATTAGTTGTTGGTGGTGAACTCCAGGTCTCAAGTGTTTGTTTATCATGAAAATAGAAAAGTTTTCATCACAAAATTGTCAAAATTTATAGGTTGTGACTTGTTTTTGTGAATTTCTTCTTCAACAGCTATAGGAAAGATATATTCAGAAAAGTTCCCTTTCACTACACAAGCTTTACTTTTCTCCCTAGGAGAATTAATTTCTATTTAACAGGTGGAAACATTTATAAAATCCCACAGTGAAGTAAAAATAACACAATTTCTGCCATAGACAGAGAACCCCCCTCTCAGCTTTCGCAGGAGGATTTGCCCTAAGGAAATACTGCTGCAGCAAGTATAATTACAGGAGGCTAATACATACGGGAGAGCCAAGTTCTAGCAGCTTTATCACAGACTGCTTTATACCACTAAATCAGTTTTACTACATGTTTTACTAAAGATTTTCCTTAGAAACTGAGGAGATTGTGGCAGGGCTTCTATCAACTGATCTCAATCCTATGAACAATTCAATAGCTTGATATTGACTGGGAGACTGATATACTGGGAGATTTAAATGCATTCTTTAATATCGACCAGACTTCCGTTCTTTTTCTGCCCATTTTTTGTAAGATTTGAAACAGTCCTTCCACCTCATTATCCATTTGCTAACTCTTATCATCCTTACTGACATCATGTTGTCTTGTGAAGATGCTGGAAGTGGAGGGCACTGTTTTGCTGTGAGTTTTGGTATCCTCTTTTAGTCTTATCTTTTCCTAGTTATACCTGGGATACTGCAGGGTTATTCACAACCTCCCCTTGTCCAAGTCCTAGGTAATACCTGGAGCTCAGTTTCTGTGTTTGTCCTCCCAAGTACACAGTGGAGCCTTAAAATGGCAGCTTGCACCTGCTCTTCACTAAATGCTCTTCCAGTTCCTGGTATCTTCATTTCAACAATGTCCTGCAAGGATACGCCACCTTTCCTCACCCACTTAAAGCAAAACTCGACATACTCCACAGCAAAGTGGAACTACAGTTTCTATTAAGGCTACTGGATTTTATTTATAATCATTTTGAGCAACAGAATGTAAATCCTCTTCTACAGGAGGTGACCAGAGCCATGTTCCATGTGCACATAGGTGTGTGTGTGTGTGTGTGTGTGTGTGTGTGTGTGTGTGTGTGTGTAGCTTTGGCTTCATTCCCTCCCCACTCTCTTCAGCTTCCTGGCAATTCCAGGGCACCTTCCCTGTCCATGAGAAAGTGTGGCAAAAGCCCTGTCCTTTCCTTGTGCCATGAAGGAGCTCAAGCAGACTTTTGGCAGTAAATTACTTTCACATTTTCCTGTCCTAATTTTACTGCATTGTGTAATTTTTGACTGAGGTCGTGTATATTCATTGTAAGAGGTTTAGCCAAAGGTTTTCCACGGTCAGGAACTTCATCAGGTAGGTTTCAGATAAGCAGTCAGCTTTTAGGGGCTGTTTTGTTACAGGAAAGAACAGGGCATCTTTCTTTCCCCCAGCTGTACATTTGGGAGCCTTCTGCTATCCTGCAACAGCCCCTGGTGTCTGCAGGGCTGGGGACAGCTCAGGGAGCAGTGTAAGAGGGAGGCTGAAGGCAAGTGCCCTGAGCTCCCAGAGGTTCCCACCCTGCACCTTGCTCCTGCTTGCAGCTATGGGTAGAAAGCATTTATAGACACATTTATATCTAATTCCAAGTTGATGCAGTAAGCAGAATCCGTGTTTTCCTAATCAAAGTAGGAATAATCTCCTGCCTGTCACTTCTGTTAGGCACAGAATGAAACTCCAGGAGACAGTCACCTTCCAGCAGCACCCAGCTGGTTCTTGGCAGAGAGTGGCAGAGAGTGGCAAAGAGTGCTTCTGAAATCCCAGGTTACAGTGCTCTACAGCAGTTAGAGGAGATTGGACAAATGTCCAGTATTGCTGGAGATTACAAGCAAGAGTGAAGAAGAACTGGTTACTATTGAATAACCCCTTGGGAACTCCTACTTTTCCCCATATCTAACTTTGGTTGATGCATTGAAGGATATTTATAAAGTAAGGCTGATTCAGGTGGCAACTGGTCTGGGATCCTTTACTTTTCTCTGAAATTCAACAAGCCACAACAGATTAGGAAATGAGGCTTCCTGTCTTTACTTTCTTCCTGCTAATTATGATGGGCTGTGTAAAATCACTGCCCTGTCAAAGATCAGGGTTCAATTGTGCTAAAGCTTTGCAAAAAGATTTTTGAGATATCTTTCCTTCCAGTGGAGAGAGGTTTTTTTTTAACTCCAGGTGCAATGGTTCATTATGGCACAGATGATCAAAGAAGGACTGGCTGTCTCAGAAAAAGAAAACAAGTATCAGGGTCCCAAATAATGTAGTTAATTAGTCAAAATGAATGGCTGGTAAGAGGGATTTTTTCAGGAGTCTTCTTCCAATTTGAAATCAGTGAGTTAATCCACTTCAATGAAAATCAGAATGGCTGTTCCTGGTGAGATCAAGAGTTCAACTTGCCCAGTATCCTATCCCAGAGGATGTGAGGACAGGAGAGGAGAATTTGATACCTCGAGTAATCTCTTGTTCCACAACTAATTTCAGAGCCTGATGTGTTTTCTGTGCTGAGTGATCCAAAGTGGATCTCTCCTCCACTGGCGTTTGTTCAGCCTCTCCCTAAACCTAATCAAACACTTTGCACTTATGGCTTCCACTGGCAGGAGGTGTCCCAAGCCTACCACCACAACTTTCCCTGGTTTTGTTTTGCACTGAGATCCTGTTAGCTGTATTTGTAGGCTCCTACTTCTTTTAGTGGGAGAAGCAATTGCTATTGCTTCACTGTCTTTTTGCCATTGTGATTTTATACATCCAGATTATTTCTTTTGTACTCCTATTTTATCTTTTCAGGGGTGTGATCTTTCCCTACTTGTTCTTTCAGCCAAAGATATGGGAGATTTCCCCAGATTTGGGCATCCACAATAATCTTTCCCGAATATTCCCCCAGAATAGGGGACCAAAAGACACAGTAATACATAATTTTAATATCTCCCCTGTCCATTGTTGATATCTCTTTGCAGACTGCTGATCTTGTTGTCATGACCTTAAAACAGACAAAGGATGTCTGGTCAGACTAGGGAACAGCTAGGATGCTTAATTAAAACCAGTAAATCTAAGGTTTTAATGGTAGTTGGAGTAAATGATGAAGTTTTACTAACTCTTCTCTCCAAACTTTAACCTCATTTTTCATTTGAATTTACAAGTTGAATTATCATCGGACATAATTCTTGTCTATAATGTGCTTTATTAAACCATGCAGGCAGGTTTATCCCAATGGGATAATCTGCTTGGTAAGAAAAATTGAGCTGATTTAATGATGCCCACTTTATCCTTATTACAAAGCACTTTCAGTATAATAAAGTGCAGCCATGTCACAGCTCCTGGCTATTTGCAGCACTCATTATTATCCTTATTGCACCTCTTCATAATTTGTTTCAAGCATTTACTGACATTTATTAATGCATGTGTTCTGATTGCAAAGTGTCTACCTCAGGTTTTACAGCCAGCACAGGCTCAAGCAGGGTGTCTAAATCCATCCACCTGACATCTGACCTACACCTGTATGTCAGGGAAAAGGCATTTACCATCTGACATTTTGACAATCCCAGAGCTCAAAGCAGCTTTCTACTCCAGGTATGCTGCAACACATGGCAGCAAAATGCTTCTAGTGTGGGCATTAAAAATCAGCTTGGATGTTTTTGCACAAATGATTTTCTATGGTCCTTCAGGCTGATATAAGCTGGTCTAAAACTGCTTCAAACTACTTTTGCCAATTAACTGAGCATCTGCTGGAGTGTGAGTGGATATCCATGGTAATTTTATGTTATTTGGAGTCTGAAAAGCATACAGCTGTGTCTTAGGGGTCCTGAGCAAGCATTCAGCTGATTATGTCTCCTTTCAGGTACTAAGTTTCTTTCCCTGTTTCAAGAGGTGGTATGCTTACAGTTAGATGCTTTAAAATTATAATTTATTTATTTTGAGGTATGACAGGAACTTTTCTTGCCAAGTCATCTGCCTTGTGACAGTCACTGAACTGATTAGCGTAATTAGCAGGCTTTGTTCCTTGCTTTAGAAGACCTGCTCCTTTCTCATTTCAAGCCTGTCCCTCTCCTCCACTGTAGTATTTCTTTCCTTCTGGGTTTATAATTTGGCTTTGTAGTTGGACCACACAATGTAATTGTGAGGCACATTATCCAAAATAAAGACTGCAATTCAAAACAAGGGAATGGGGACTTCCTTCTGGTATCTCACTGGTTCCAGAAAATGCTACACTCAAACCCTGGAGGGTAGGGTATTAGAAAATTAACGTAGAAATAGAAACAATTACTTTGCATGCACACATGAACATATTCAGACAAGAGGGCAAATGCATGAAAAGTGGTATAAATGAAAATTCAGAATTCTCAAAAGCCAGTAAGAAAAATAATACCAAACATGGATGAATCAGTGGCCAGGTAAGGTAAAGCTACAGGAGAGTAATTTTCTGAACATTAGTAGTAGGAGTAAAAGGAACAGTGATCTTTGCTCATTACTAAATTAGTATGAAATAAGTTTCTGTTTAGTAAGGATGTAGTAGGACTCAGGTTCTGCTCTGTTTGACTTAACTTTTTCATCAGTGATCTAGAAACAGATATGTCCTTATTGCCAAAAACTATTCAGGTGATAGAAACATATAATCTTGATACATGACCAAAAAAAAACCCACAAAAGGACAGTAGTTAGAGATTTGGATTGCTTACAAAGGAGATCAAAAATACCATCTATGAAATTTGCTTTGGACAAGTAGAAATAATGTTTCAGCATAAAAAGAATGTAGGAGTGTGAGATTTATGTGGGTTCTGAAAGTCACAGGTTCTGAAAAATGGGTCGTGATTGTTAGCAAGTTGAATGCAGGCCACAGCTTTAGGTGTGGTACCAACACATCCTGGAAAGGAAGGCATACCAAGAAGAACTTGCAAAAATATATTTGACAGTAATTCAATTTCTTCTAGGCATCTTTACTTCAATAGAAACACTGATAAATTGGACATAACTCAGAGAAGAAAGCTCTGATAATGATTAAAGGATTGAAAGATATGCCTTGAACAAGCCCCTCAAAATGCCAATATATTTGGATTATCAAAGGGTAGGTTAAGGAAAAATCTATTTTCACTTCAGAAGTACCTACAAAAGGAAGAAAATGTTGCTAATGGAGGAGTTTTAGAGTTAATATAAGAAAACGTGGCTGAAATTTGAGGTAAAAGAAATTCACAAGAGAAATAAGTTGGAAAATATAGCAGGCAAAATAATTTGATCTGGTATACCACACAGAGGTGCTAGAGCAGCT
The DNA here is from genome assembly GCA_003676055.1 of Chloebia gouldiae. NCBI lineage: Eukaryota > Metazoa > Chordata > Aves > Passeriformes > Passeridae > Chloebia > Chloebia gouldiae. The sequence goes on from QUSF01000002.1 coordinate 25,059,569, forward strand.
CTAGGTATGTCTTTCGAAAAAGTTTGATCTTTGACAACTGATACCAGCTGGACAGAAGTAAGAAATAATAACATGTTCTTGGACATCCTCTTTATATCGTAGTAAGTCTGATTAGAGGGTCAAAATAATTTTTATTGGCTTTTGAAAATCAGTAGAAGAGTTGTGAATTACTGAAATTTAGATATATATAAATTTAAAATATTTTTTATGAAAAGGCTACATTTTTAGAATTTGAGAACAACTTTTAAAATTCTCAGAAACAGTAGGGATTTTATTTTTGCAATATTTCCATCAGAATACCCCAAATTTCTCATTCACTTATTTTTTTCATTAAACTCTAGAATCTTGATGATTATTTCCTTATTTTTACCATTTCTCCTTCCCTTCTTATTCTAATATTCAATAAATAGTTTCAGGGAGAAGAGAGGTGAATTAATGCTGACATCACAAATCATTGTGTAAGAAATAAAGAAGTCCCTAATTAAAACATATTTTATCTGTGGAGTGTTATTTTTTTTTCTTTATATTGAATGTAAATCATTATCCAGTATGTCTAGCAATTGCTCATCTGATGAGCCTTGACCTGGAACTCTGATAAAAGCATTAAGGGATTTAATGAAACCACAAAATTGGTTCCAGGAATTAGCCATTACACGGAGGAAGGAAAATGCAGATAGCAGTGCAAGACTTTGTTACACTGCAGGAAAGTAATCTGGTTTTAGAATGGCAGCTCAGCCATAGGATAATTGTACTCTTTAATACACAGGAACACAGTGCACCTTGCCTGGAATTTCATAACAGCTTAGTCCTAGCTATTTGCAGTGACTCAGAGAGTGCAATGACATCCATAAAAACTCCTGCAAACTTGGAATCAGCTGTGGGGTTGGTGATGAACTGAGCTATGGAGACTTGTCCCTCACTGCTACCTGTGTGCTTTGATATGCCATGAATATTCTTCCAAACTGTAAGAACACTAATATTCATACTGGGAGCAGAATGACCCAGGTAATTATATGTGGGCTGTGCTTGACATCAGTCTGACAGCTGTTTGGGACTTACTAGTTAAAGAACTGAATGTTGACAGTATAATTAATACTGGTAAAGCATGGGAAATAGGCTCAGTCAAACACAATTTCCACTTTGATAAGTTTGCAAATTTAGTTATTAAAGATACCACTTACCTGTAATTCATCAGACTCCTTAGTAAAAGACACCATTAGAGTAAAAAATATGGAGTGCAGTATACTGAAAATTACATCTTAGAATGGATTCAAAGTTGTCTAGCAATCCAATTTCAAGCAACTTTCAGTGGAGAATCACTGGCAAATACTCTGCAAGCTTTACCTGTAGACTAAATACTACCAGAAGTTCTTCAAAGATCTGAAGTCAATCTAGAGATCATTCCTGACAGAAACTTTGGATGATCCCATTAAAGTGGCAAATATTGAAGAAGGCTAAACAGTCTTTTGAGAATGAATCTGAATAGTTCTATATGTAAGCCCATTCATAAAGCAAATATTTTCAAGCACCTAATCCTAATATACAGGAACAGAGGCTTTAGCCCATACCAAGAAAATGGGTATTTATTGGGAAAATAATGGACTCCTTAGGGATTAGGAAGAGTGAAAAAGTGAAATGAGGCCACTATGAAGAAAAATGCCAATCTTAGTGTTAAAAGAGGACACTGAGCAGTGGCAAAGAGATACTTTTACACCAGGGACAAATGAGCCTGGTAAGGGGCTGTTCCACAAGTGTAGCAACTCATTTTGGCATAATGTTGAAATATTAGAGAATAAGCATAAAAGTTTCCCAGTAATGATTGAGAGTGGGAGCAAATGCTTCTTGGTAAGGAGATTTTCAGTATTTTACAGTCTAGTTACTGTGCTGAGCTTTGTGTCACAGTTCCTGATCTTTGACCTAATTCTTCAAAAGATCTCTCTATGTTGTGTATCAAAAGAGAGCTTGAGAAGCAAATTAACTGCAAGGTGTACATCCCTTATTAGGAAAAAATACTGAGGACTGCATCTTTAGCCATCCTGGGAAAGTCATGCCAGGAACCAAGGCAGACAAATTTAAATGGGGAACAAGATAGTTTCTTAATGATGAGTCTGCTTGGACATTGCTAAAAATTCTCAGCAGTAGTTTTCCCTCTCTCATTATATTCATATCAGGTCTTGAAGGCATTTAGGACAATCATTATATTAAAAATGAGCTATTTGGCTTACTGTAAAATGCAGTGGGGAGAAAGCCTTCAGCCTGGTCATACAGAAGGCCACTCTTTAACAATGTAATGCTTACTCTGCCCTCAAATTCAGTACAGTACTGCCACTGATTTAAGATGTTTGAAAAAGGAGTGATCTGGATGCAGTATCAGAGAAATTGTATTTTCCGTGATGGGCTAATTAGGATATAAAGTTCCCCTGATCATTCCCTTGTGTTTTCAGATTGTTCTGTCTAGCAGTTATTTTTGAACTCTTGCTAATAGACAAGAAAAAATATAGGGGATTAATCAGAGGAAATTCAGGAGGCTCTTATTATTTCCTCTCCTCTTTATTCCCATAGCGATGACAAAGATGAAGCATCCTCTATAAAAATGCCGGAACTGCAAAATCAGGATTCATGTGAACACATTTTTGCTTAGTGCTGCCCTTGTGATTCTCCTGCTGTTTACGTGGCTTTTATAATTGAAATGATATTGTTGAAATCATATCTAGCACCAGTGCTTCATGTTTATTCTCTCTCCCCAAGACTTTGGTCTCAGCCTTCTCTGATAAATGATATGAAGTAGTACATTTTCTTCCGGCTATGCAAACTCTCATTCTTCCACACATTCCCAGACACAGCCATTCACACCATCACCAGGGCCCTGGTCTGTCTTTATTTTTTTGCATCATTAAAAGAAGAGACAGAAACAGCACCCATATCTATGGAAGGAGTTCAAATACTAGTGCATCAAATGACACAGAATATTTTACAGCAAACTAGAAAGTGCTAATAGAGTCTTTAGAAACCCTACCCTGCTCTTTCTCTTCCATCTGGACCTCTGGCAATCTCTGACTGGTTAAAGGGAATGTTTTCTGCCCTGTAGGATCTCTGCCACCGAGGTATTAATGTGTTCAGTCTGTTTATTCTAGAATAGGACTTCATAGGTTGCCTAGGATCAAAATTGAACTTGTGGAACACCTTCCTCAAATGACTGTCTCCATATTTCACATAGAATTTCTGCCCTTTTTTCCACTTCGTGAAGCAAGTGGGAATGCACAGGTAGCATCACTCAACCTTCCCATCCACCCAATAATTTTGCCGATTTTTACAAGAAGGAAAATCAAAGTCTTACTCATGGTCACACTGAGTGTCCATGTCAGGTTCAGTCAGGAGATCATGACTCCCCAAAATGTCTGGTATGACAGACATACAGTCTACCATACACTTTTTTCTATTCCTAATTTCCCACTCAAGTATTGCACAGAACTTGAGAAGTTTTGTTTTGAAATTCAAATGAACTCCAGCACAAGTGTGTCCTCTTGCATTTTTGTCATCTTCTTTTTCTGTTTGATTTTGACTCTGGGAGTTTTACTCTGGTCTGAGGTGACACAAGTTTGCTGGGCAAGTATAAATATAAATATGATAGCAAGAATTGAAGGTTCCAAAATTGAGTCCAAATGCCCTCAATTTCCATTGAAATCGGGGATTCTCAGCACTTTAGAAGACTGTGTTCTGTATTTCCACACTACATTCCATAGTCCATTATACAAAATGTCAAATTAATCTTGGTGCAGCAATGAATGACCACTTAGCTCAGAATTTGTATTTGATGCAGTACTGAAGACCTGCTTCAATTTACTAGATAACAGAGAAATATAAACATTAAAAAATTTTTGCTTTCTGATGTACATAAATGTATGTAAAAAGACTATAAGAAGGAGATTTTACTGTAGTTTTGTTAATACATAAGGTGTTTTGTTTCATTTGTTTCACGCTTGCTTTTTTGTTTGAATCAAATCTTTTTAAAGTGGTGCAGAAATAAGAACTGCAGAGGATATTTAACAGACCTGATAAGTGAAGTTGCAGTGTTGGAATTAATAACCAGATAAAAAGAAATCGGGATAAAAAATTGTATTATCCAGGACCAAACCATTCTCCTTTCTAGAACCCTTCTCAGATGGCAGTGTCAGGCCGAGCTGATTTTTCTTGGCACATCAATATCCATTTTGGTGAAAACAAGTTTAGTGGTTGCACCATGGATCCATCAGACCACTGAAAATTGCTATTTTGAAAAAATCTACCTGACTATGTCTGGTCTGTAAAACAGCAGGAAAGGAAAAATTACCAAATTGATAAAATACATTTTCATTAGCCTCGGTAATGGAAATACAACAGTATCTTGAACACTTCTAGTGTATTAAATAGATAATAAACAAGCACTGAGCAGTGCTTGTCACCAGGAGAGCAAAATACTTGCAAGGAAATACCAGAAAAAGAGATTTTTCCTGATCTTTCCCCATAAGCCAACTTCTCAACAGTGCTCTGTGATAGTGATGGGGATGTGGTGCTTTTGTAAATTATTATTTCAGATGACTTGTGTGAGTCCTGACCAGCTGTATACAGGACTTGGCAAAGGAGTCAGAGGGGAAGTTATTAGCCAGAAAACCAGAACTGATTACAACTTAGAAGTACCTTCAGGAAATTAATTTGCTCTTCTTCACTTCCTGTTCTAAAATAACAAGCTGCTTTAAACAATTGTTGGTGTGGATTGTGCTCCCCAGAGAAAAAATACTTTCCAAGAACAAGTCCCTTGTATAAAGAAATCCTTTAATTTAATGTATTTCCCATTTGCCATTGAGTTTCTTATTCCTCTGGCAGGTAGGCTGTGGTGTGTCCAGGATCAATCAGCAATGTGTCTGCCCAGTCCTGGGCTTTTGCTTGGCATAAAACAGCATTGAGCCTTGTCCCCCTGCATTTACACCCTCACTGAGCAAAGCTGACACTGAATGCAGGAATAAATACAGAAGGCACACTTTAAGAGGAAGGAAATGTCATATTAGATCCATATATACCTGGCTTTTGATAGGAAGGGATCATGAGAAATGGCATGAGAACTAAGGAAAGAACAACAGTGAAGGAAAGGGAAGTGAGTGGGAACTTGGGAGTGGGAAAAGGGTAAAAAAAACCAGTGAATTGGAAGATGTTAGATGGAGGGCTTGCACTCAAGGCTAGGTAAAATTACACCACGTTTTTTGAATGGCCAGTGATTTCCTTTCTGCTCACTCTGGCGATTTTGCAAGTACTGTTACTACCTTGTCCAACTGTAAAAAGCTCAAAATGAAACCCTTAAAAGGTTTTTTGAATGAAACCCTAAAAACCGTTTACAAGGTAGTATCTAAGAGATTTTGGGAGGATTTAAATTAAATTAAATCTAGGTTATTAGCAATAATTACATGTTAAAATCTTGCAAGCCTCTTATTTCTTCATTCTCATTGCCAAAGCTTTTTATATCACAAGGTTTTTATTAATTTAATTGTAGCCTAATGCCAAACTTGTTCTGCATTTTATCTAGCTTTGGTTTCTGGAACAATAGCTTATCCTTTTAACTATGTAGCTTTCACATCCCATTGTAGTGTGAGGGAAGGATGAAGATGCTGAGCTGATCCACAATAATTTTATTGTTCTGTTGTAAAGAATCACAAAGAACTCTCCTTGAGTTCCTAAACAAAGACCTACATGTAATTAAGCATTATAAGACCTATTAAAACAGTCAGCCTGAAAGCTGGTATCTCCACAAAAATACCTATCTTTGACCTCCATTTTGATCACTGTTATATTAGATGCTTCCTATGCAAAATAATTTTTTTTTCTAAAATATTGTCCTCCTTTAAGCTTTCTATGATCAGCTAGAATGATGACTTTCCAGCCAAATTCACTTTAGCCTTTTCCCTCTACAGCTCACTGCAATTCAAAACTACCTCTTCCATTACCCACTTTCACCAGGTTCTGAAATATGCTCTATATTCAACATACCCCATTGGAGATATCTAATCATGGGCTTAACTGAGAAAAACCAAAACTCTTCCCTGTCAAATCCTCAAACTGTCATTATCTACAACTGCTGCCACTGCCACTGTTCTTGTATTGCTTTGGACACTGCATGCTTTATTTTCCTTGTTTTTCCACGCATGCAGACCACATTCAAATCCAGCAAGAACTCCTTCTAGAGCAATCACTATTGGTGCTTTGCACATTGCTATTCAGACCCACCTCACCTCCCATAACAGCCAAGCCTACAGTAATACATTTGCTTCCCTTGCCTGTATTACTTTCAAACTATAAAAAAAGTAAGATGAAAGCCTTGTGTTTCTGAGGCAGCAGCCCAGTTCTCCCACCCTGCTGAAAGTCTTCACAAGTTCCCCTTTCCTGCTGCTGAGTTTGAGATGTTACATGGAGGCTTTGCACAGTTTTACTTTGTCCTACTTTACTGATTTTACCTTAGAACCTGTCACCCTTATGGATTTCATTATCATTCTACCAGCACTGAAGGCTTCCTTCGCTGTCTTGCTCACCAAGGACTGTAATCTTTGCACATCTCTCCTTGTACATGCTGTGCTCACCCCAGAGTGATCCTGCTCAAAACCCTCCTCAAGACATCACTGCCTTCTGCAGCCTACATGTGTAGCCTTCAAGAAATTGTTCATCCATTGATAGCCAATACACACTGAAGCTGATTTTCTTGGGGTCTTATATTATATTTACAAGTTCTGGCAGCACACATACGCTTATGTGCTTTATGCAACCACAGCATTGTGATTATTCAGCTCACCACTGTGCTCATCTTTCATCTGGTTCTTCATCCTTACAACTTGTTTTGAATTCCATTTTAAAATTTTGGGATGAAGACAATGTCTTCACATATATCCATAGTCTTTCCAATGCTAGGGGATCTTGTTTCCAGTTGAAGTAAGACTTCGGATGCCATCATGTCTCAAATTATATTAAGAAACAACAGTAACAGTGACTATGTTCCAGAGTAAGAAAATAAATAAAAGGATAAGTAGCAAACAGGACGGAAGCCTGAAGTGTGATTCTGTATAAACAGAAATAAAGTCAAGTCCTAGTTTTTTTATTAATAGTAAAAATATTCCAGGATAAGTGATATCCCACAGCTGCTTTCTTAGCTGTGGTCCAAGTACCTAAAACAGATAGGCAGACATATATCTGTACAGTGGTCTAAAGGCTAGGCATATTTTAGTAGTGAATTTTCAGGTGATTTTTTCCAGTTATGATCATCTTTTCATACTCTTCAAGATACTTCAGATAATGTTAGGAAGCTGAACCAAATAATAGCTATGCTACCTTATGCTTAAAGGTATAGCATTTTATGTGCTTTCAAAAAACAAAACTGCTCTGACTAGGTTCTGTGTAGATTTGTTCGTGGGAGAAGACAACTTCCATACAAAGAAATAAGCAGCCCTGTGTGGTGCTTGAGAGGGCACATGTTGTGAGCCAGTGGGACATTCTGTGGCACTGAGGGGCAGCCTCAAGCAAAGAGAGTCTCTCGCAGTTTTGTCTGCTCCATGTCAAACAAGCCAAGTGCTCTCAGTTGCTCCTCATGCAGCTTCCCCTCAAGGCCCTTCACCATCCTCATTGCCCTCCTTTGGACTGTCTCTAACAGATCAATGTCTTTTTCGTGTTGTGATGCCCAAAACTGCACACAGGACTCAAGGTGAGGCCTCCCCAGTGCAGAGCAGACTGCAGAGTATTCTTAAGACTAATCCTCGTGCTTTTTCTCCCAATGAGTTTGCATGTAAATGGTGAAGTCAACAGGGATTTCCAAACATTGCCTGTGACTAAGCAAAGCACAGATTTTAGGGAAATGTCTCTTTCATTATGGAAATTGATATCGTTGAGAAAAATTAGCTGGGCAAGCTTGCCAGTAAGTTCTTTTTCAGGTGATGAAGAGTTAGAGGATATAAGGAGACCTGAAAGGAGAACTAGCCCAGCAAACAGCCTTGGAGAGATTTAGTCAGGTGAGAAAACTTTGAAGATGTTACGAAATGGAGTTTCTGTTTGTTCTTCCTGTCCACACAATGAGCTCCTATACCTCCCCAATCTCTCTAGAATGCAGATGCTGCTTGGTGAGCTTTCTACTTTAACTATAGCCCAGTGATAATTTCTGATGGTAGTTGCTCAGCTTGCTGAGGTTTGACCTTTTCTTGCAGATAAAAGCAGTAACCAACGTAATTTTAAAATCCTATGGTCATTGACTTTAATGATACAACATACATCAGAAAATAACATCCTAACTAACCAAATATCTAGAGAATGCAATTATTTAGGATAACTAAAATTATATCTTGAAGGCAGTCCAGTGTAAGTATTCTTTATTTTTTTAAAAATTGTCTTAGTGGGCTTTGTTCTGAAATGTGTAATTCATTCAACCATGTCCTATCACTTGTTATTATAGGCAAAATTATTAGCCTAGGGACAATAACCTTTTTACAAGACTGTGCATACTGGGTGGAAATTTATTGCTTAATAATAATGAGAGGTAAGAAGCAGCTATTTTATAATGTTACCTTTAAAAGCCCCTTACTCAATATTTGCTGACATTGTATTATATCCCATAAATGTATTGCATATATCTGTAGTAAAAGCAAAATTTAAGGAAGATAGTGAGTTGCTGGTATCCATGTTAAGAAGTAGCTTTCTTTGGCATCATCAAAAAAAGTAGTAGTCATGCCAGTATTGCATTTTATACAGATGTGTGGGGTAGAATTCACTTAAGTGACAAGTGACAGCAACTCTGTTGACTCAACTGGAATGCAGTAGTGGCATCCCTTTGGATGCAGTGAATGAAGAGAAGGACAGAGCACAGTAAGTGAACCCAGCTCTGACCAAGAGCTCCACCTGGGCCACCTCCTCCTGCTGTACCAATGTGGGCAAAGGCACTTGTTTCCACAAGGTCTTGCCTAGCAATTCACATCTGCCTCTGCTGAGGGTTAGTCACATGCTCTTTCTTCCCAGACAGTTCCTACAGTTCTCAACACAGGTAAGATCATGCTACATATTCCTTGTTGTGATATGATACACACAGAAAGAGGCCACAGCTAAAACCTGCTCTATTGTGCAAAAACAGCAAATGTGGTTGCCTTTTCTATATTGAGAATCTCACAGCCTAACTAGCAATATAGGACACATTTACATCTCCCCAAAGAAATCCCTTTGCTCCTTGTGTCAGAGGCTATATCTTTGCAGCTGTGAAGGATTACAGGCTCAGGTGATTAAAAAACTCTCCCACAAGTCCAAACTACTTGAAGAGCTCACTGTCCTTACTGCACAGCAGGACTAGTAACCAACCTCGAGAGGAGTGCAGGAGCTGCTGTATGTTTCCCAGGAGTTGTACAAAAGGAAACCCCATGTTTTACTCCTGTGCAGGTGTAGATATAATTCAGATAGGAAGATTCCTCTCCAGAGACACCCGTGTTCCAACACAGATTATTTAGCTGCATGTTGACTAATCCTGCTGCTGTTGCCTCAACGAAAGCGCAGCAGAACCTGGAAGAAAGATGATGCTTTTTCTTTTCTGTTTCTGGTGGACAACACCAAATTACCCTGTCCAGTATTTAGTTCTGCTGTTTGATTTGTTTTTTGATTTTGTAGCTGAATTGTGCAGATTAACCCTGCAAAATACATGAGATTACTCTCAGAACCATAAACAGGGTGTCTGGCTTGGTTGAGATGTTTTACTTACCCCACACATCCCCCTTAGAGAAAGTAGCAGAAGCTAATGAAGAGATGTGTGGGTTTGGATCTCTCTGTGTGACTCATGTATAAATGGGAAGAAAAAGGGGAAAGAACAAGCCTGTGGAAGCTGCCAGGTTGCTAAATTGGGCAGTGGCCAAGGCAATGTGAGGGACCTGAGTTGCAGAGCTGCTGCATGCACCCTGCTCAAATCTGTGTTGGGTGGAGGCAACAGGCATGTTGTCCTATTCTTCCTGCTTCCCAGCTGTGATAGTGGGTAAATCACTTCGCCATGTGCCTCCCAACCCATTTTTTATTATTTCTTTAGGTCTGGCAATGTTTCTGACCCTGCCTTTTTGCAGTGCCTCTCTTTCTATGAGGTTCTCTCCTTTTAGCTGTCCCTGGACATAGAATATTTTTAATACCTATCATAAGGACAAATACAGGGGGGTAGGGGGTTTACACATAATAGGAGAAAAAATGGCAGACAGTAAATACTCAAAGTAAAGCAGAAGACTGCCCATCATTCTTTCTATAAATTTCATTTTAGACTAAGAATTGTAATTTATAATAAAGGAGCAAATTTTTCTGAATTCTGGTGGTTTTGTTTCATTACCTATTCAAACTTTTGAAATGGGTTTAGTAAAAAGAGAAACAGAGAAGACAATAATCTTTACAAGTCTTAGAAATAGGAGCACAGGGGAGCAGTTTGAATCTCTACTTCCAGCTGTGCAAAAATGTGGTTTCTGCTACTGCTTTAAATTGGTCGTGGTTGCAGGGCTCAATTCACAGACCCGACCTGGATGCCAGTCCTCAGTCCCAATTTTCTAAACAATTTTAGTTTAACTCTGTTTCCTCTGCTCTTTTCACCATTCTACCACTATAAGTAAGCTTTACTGTCTTCTGTTGTCCTCCTCTCCCACCCATCTAGGACCATCTTTCCTTCTGCTCAAAACTATTTTGTCCTATTTTGTCAGTGCTTTCAGATCATCCAAATTTCTTTGGAAAATCTCTATCCCAATTTTGCCAAACAGCTGTCTTAGCAACAGCTCTTATCCCTTGTGTCTCCTCCACTCTTATCTCATAATCAACATTACTCACTGGATTGTGCCAAATACGGATTTGAGGTCTTGGAAGGATCTCTCTTACATGTTTGTTTGAGGAGTGTAATATGTACCTGACAGCTTGAAAAATAAAGTAGGTAGATAAAGCATAAAATAAATAAAGCATATAAATGCTTTAAATAAAGCACATAATATGGCTATATTAATCTATTAAGGCATTTTTTTTAGAGAATGGAAGGTTGGAAATTTCTCCAAAGCTCTGTGGATTTTACAGGCCACTCAACCGTAAATCTCTTACAAATCTCACAAGGATCTCACTCTGTGTCTGGGGCGGGGCTGAGGGGGTAGCCCACAGGAAACCTGCAGTTAGCACAGAAGAACTATGGCTCTGGGTGAGAGGAGGCAGTCTGTCCCATTTTAGAGAATTATTTTCAAAAGAAACTCTTGACAACTGCTTTTTGGACAGCCAAGGGCAGGGGATTTCCTGCAGGCAGCGACCCAGCAAGGCACGGTGCCTCCAGCAATGGGTCTCATTGCTGGAAGTCACCCCCAGGTATTATCAAAAAGCTTTAGCAAGTCTAGAATAGGATCTATGTTGCTGACAGATCTACTCTGGCAGAGAAAAAAGCACTGACTTTGTAAAAGAAGTCTTGTTTTTACCACGAGATTGAAGACGAATCTTTGCTGAACACAGGAGCAAAGAAAAGGATGACATGCTGGATGGCAGCAGGGGATGTACCCATGCTGATAAAGTAGCTAAAAAATGTTTTAAATCTTGGCAGTAAATAGGTGGAGAGTTTAATTAATAAACCCAAACCTATTCTCTTGAGGCATGGTGAATTTGGTATTAAAAAGGGAAAAGCTCTCTAGCTTCTGTTGCACTTTCTTTCCATACCAGAGAATGCTTTGCTATTTCAATTCCCTGTTTTGGCTAAAAGGCCAAAAGCCTCAGTGGTATGTTCAAGGAAGCTGCAAAAATAAAAGATCAGTTACAGCATCAATATTTTGGTCCAAAACCTAATCTTTACCCTTTTGCTCTGCAACATCTGTGTGTCAATTGCAAAGGTGTTCACTCATCTCTGCTAGCCTTGCTCAAACATTTTCAGATTTTATAACATTCTAGGTTTTAATTTCTGCCAATTTTTGGATAAGCTCTCATAAATCCAACCTGATTTCAAATTACAAAGATGATTCAAACTTTGAAAATACTCTAAAATACACTGTAATAAATAATAACATTTCCTCCACTGATGCCCTAAACCCCCAGGGTCTGTGCAATAACCATTCCTTTATTCAATCTGCTTCATCCTTCAATGAAGCAGATTAATTTAATATTCTTAATATAGAGAATTTTGTTTTTTACTAGTCCCAACAAGTTGGAGTTCTCAATACATAGACACTAACAAATTGAACATTCATTCAAAAGCAGAGCAATGGAGTGACCAAGGGAAGTCATGACACTCATCAGTTCCTGTGGCAGCTCTGCTGCTCTCTGCACTCAGCAAAGCAGACAGGGGGTCAGATCTGAAGGCATCATTCTGTGACACAGACTGGAATGTGCAGGGAAGCTGAAGACATTGAAGCACTGTGAACTCTTCCTTTGGACATCACACTGTAAAGGGAAAATAATTGAATTAGTCTGAGGCTTGGCTGATGTTGACATTTTCAGTGAGAGGAGCCAACTTACAAGTGTCTGCAACCTTCAGTCCTTGCTGACATAAAGTAATAGTTTGTCCCTTGCAGTATTTTAGTCACTTAACATTCCAGATACACTGTTTGAAGTACCTCGGGATCAAAATCACTCCCTAGACAAGCACAGGCTCCTAACATAGACAGATACTATTTACTAGTGATGTCCTTTCTTCCAGGCTCACTTTAAAATGATATGTCTGTTGGTAAAACTCCACCAGACAGACAGCTTTATAGACTGCAGCTCTTAGCCACATGACAAGAATATTGCAAACTGCAGGACCCCAGTCATCCTCCCTTCCACACTATCTAAACAAGTGCTTACCAGGAAGGAGCTGCCTCACAGGAGAAAAGTCCACTCATCCAATTTATGATTTTTTTTAAAGGTGCTAGAATTCTAAAGTAAGCAACAATTTACCTTGAGACTGGAATTTGAGCACAAAAATGCTGAAGAGAGCACCAGTTTAGTATTTAAGTATTTATCTTACCTAACTTGAAACATCCTCACCATAGAGATGAGTTACTTGGCCAGAAGCCCCACATAGCATAGGGAATAAACAGAACTCTCTAGAAGGATTTGTGTCAGGTAAATTGGATCTTACATGCCTTGTTTACATGCAGATGCTTACATTGCAAGAACCTGAATTTGAACTGATAAATCCCATTACAAATGACACTTAGACAGATTTTTTTTTCAGTTTTGCTGGTATACATCAAATTCAAAGTTATGATTACAAAGGAAGAAAAAAATAGTATGCTGCAATTAAACTGTGCTTTTGAGAGATGGTGTTAGTCCACTTGAAGTATTAAGCTGCCACTTCAAAATGGATAATAATAAAAAGGAATATATTTTGCAGATAGAGTGCCCAGTGTTCAGAATCTTAAACTGGTATTAATATTAGTAATTATTCTAATTTTACCTGCAGAGCACAAGTAACGCTCCTGCAACTTCATAGACAAATAAAGGTGACAGGCCTTGACTTCAGACCTTAAAATATGAATGAGACTAAATATAGAAAGTGATGACAACAAACGAAGGATAAAGTGGGGCATGGAAGAAATAGGTCACAACAGTGCAACAACACAAGAGAAGCACTTTGACTTTTCTTCCTGTCACTGTCTTCACACAAATAAAGTAACTGGAGGAGGCAAAGCAGAAGTAGAGAGGTGTAGCCACCCCAAACACCTTGTCCAGGAAGAAAGAATGTCACAATTGTAACCATCAGTTTCAGGAGTTCACCAGTCTTACCTCAAGCCACTGTACCAAATTACTTTCTGAAGAACTCACAACAGTGGAACAAGTAAAACTCTGAAAGCATATTAAATAGTTCACTGTTCCTCTTCGTATTGAAAGAGGTTAAAGCAACTTAAATAGAATTTCAATCAATCATTCCCATCCTGATGGACAAATTTCAGTCCAATGTAATTGGAAATGGCAGTTGAAAAATCTTGATAAAGGGGATTTAGATGAGAATGCAAACAAAGAGCAGTAAAAACCAGCATGTCTAATGCAAGATTGTTTTTCCTTTTATCCTCACAGTAATTTTCTAACTCAACTATTGAATTCCTCATAATATCCTGAGGGATGCTGTGAAACCTGCTATTCAGCTGCTCTAAAGGAATCCTTATTGTCTGAAACAAGGAGACACATTCAGTTCATGAACCCAAATTAGGTTTCTTTTTTTTTTTTTTGCTTCCAAGATTTTTTGGACAGTGTTTTCCTCATATAATTTCAAATTACAGATCCATTTCACCTCAGGCTTACAACTATGGTTTCAGGATGTTCTGGGAGAAGATGATGGATTAGGTGCCTGACAGAACACATGCTGAATTAAGCAGGACCATCTAACTCCTCCCCAGTTAATTACGGTGTCTTCTGAGATGATTTGTTGATGACTTCCCTCACACAGCGTGAGAATCCTCTCCTCAAGTCTTTAGGACCACCAGCATTTGTGACCCTTCTATACTGATACCCCTTGAAATGACCTAAGACCATTGTGAAGGAATCACACATATGACCTGCAGTGAGGGGTGTTGGCATGGGATTACAGATACAGCTTCAATCAAAGGATGCACAGTGAGGGAGCTGGGGGTATTTATGCTGGAGAAAAGAAAGCTCAGGGGAGACCTTATCACTCTCTACAGCATCCTGGCTGTAGCCAGGTGGGGTCAGTCTTTTCTCTCAGACAATCTGGAACAGGACAAGAGGACATGGCCTCAAGCTGCACTAGGGAAGGATTAGTTTGGAAACCAGGAGAATTTATTCATGGAAAGAGTTATTAAGCATTGCAGTGGACTTCCCTGGAGGTGTCCAAGAAATAACCAGACGTCACACTCAGTGTCATGGTCTATTTAACACAGTGTTGTTTGGTCACAGGTTGGACTCAGGGACCTTTGAGACCTTTTCTGACCTAAATGATCTTGTGACTCTGTGATATGCGCAGACTGGGGATATAATGTAGTGAGAAGATAGGTGATAGGAAAGATGGAACCTATGTGATTAAGGTATAAAGCATGTGTATATATTATATTTCCATATATCACATGTAAAACTGAAAAAAACTGATTATTTCTGTGAAGTAGCAGAAACAATGTCTACATTTTTAAGGAGCTAGTGAACAGCAACAATACATTGCTCTATAAAATGAAACTCTACAGAATAAAATAGAAAGTTGGTACAATCATGAATTCTATTTCTTTATATTGTATATGTTAAAATAAAAACTAATCAGTGACATCTGAAACCAAGCAGCCCACATTGCACTGTATTTCTTGTTGTTAGGCATCATTTGTTCATACTGTGATGGGAGGTGTTTTGCTTCTAGCATCAAAAAAGGTGTTAAGATTCTCCCACCTTGTAAACATTTAATCAGGCAGAAGAACAGATAAGCAAGTGCTGAAAAGAAGACTGACTAGATTCTAGAAGAATACTGTAATCCAATTCTGTGGAACAGACCGTTCCCTGTGATCCTGATCATGCCTTTAAGCTACTGTCTTTTTTCTCAAGCTAGCAGGCTGAGAAAACTATCCACTTAACCTTGTTTTGAGCACAGTAGTTTGGATTTCACTAATCCTAGACAGAAATAGCCACTCGCTCATTCCCCCTTGGTGGGATGAGGAGAAAATGGGAAGGGTTAAAGTGAGAAAACTTATGGGCTGAGACAAAGACAGTTGTAAATAGGTAAAACTAATGCCACACGTGCAAGCAAAACAAATCAAGGAATTAATTCAGCAATTCCGATGGGCAGGGAGGTGTTCAGACATCTCCAGGAAAGCAGGCACCATCACGTGTAATGTGACATGGACAGACAACACTATCACTCCAAAGGTCTGCCCCTTCCTGCTTCTTCTCCCAGATTTATATGCTGAGCATGGCATCAGATAGTGTGGGATAACCTTCTGGTCAGTTGTGGGCAACTCCTCTGGCTGTGTCCCCTCCCAACTCCCTCTGCACCCCCTCCTTGCTGGTGGAGTGGCATGAGGAGCAGAAAAGGCCTTGACTCTGTCCAAGAACTGCTCAGCAATAGCTAAAACATCCCTGTTATTAACATTGTTTCCAGAACAAATCCAAAACACATCCCCATTCCAGCTGAAGAAAGTAACTATCCCAGCCAAACACAGCAAGCAGGTACTTCAGCAAGTCATTTAATTCCAACCTGAATGTGCCAAGAAATGGAGAAGACACCCTTTCCCTGAAAGTTGTTGCCAAATTATTCATTCAGATTGCTTACAAAACTGAGCAGAGAGTGAGGGTGACTCACTCTAGGTTCCAACTACCTGTTCCTGCTGCCTTCTCTTTCTCCTCAGTAGAAGATCTTTCAATACCTAATCTATTCCCTTATATAATTACACTATAATCCTCTTATTTTGAGTGTCTTTTGGATAAGCTAAAGTCATCAAACTCTGTGTGAATAACACGAAAGGCTTTTCCAGTAGCTGCAAAATAATTTTCGCATGGTCTCCAGCATGTCAACATCCTTTAGGAAATGTGGACATTGCAAATAGAATTCAAATAATCTAAATTTAGTTGTCTAAAACACAGGTGTTTTGTCTAACATAATAGTTCTGGGTCTCTATCCAGTCAACAAAGTAAAACAGACAGTGCCAGGAGACAATTATTCCCACAACTCTCAGGCATCTAGGAAGGCTGGATGCCCTCTGAAGGTGTCCAATTAGAAGCACAGGATGTCTGAACAGCTAGTTTCCACTATATTTCTTTCTGTTAAATCATGAGTGCTAGCTGAGATGTGTAGCAACACAGAACTGTACAAATTCTCATAGCAAGCAGAGAAGATATCCCCACCCACTCCTTCTACTACTAATGCACCTATCAACAGAAGTAGCTTTTTCCATTTGGAATCTATATTCAATTTGTCCTTTGCTATAAGCACAAAATCCATTTTTAGAGTCAAGTTTACAGCACATGTTCACACATTCTGTAAATAAGCCTATTTACTCCCAGCTTCTGGAAGTGGGTGTCTGTTTTTGAATTCAGTTGTTACAAAAATTCATGATGTGTAAAGAAGATCAGTTTCTTAGACAGCTCCATCAAGACTCCCTTATCACTGTGTCCTTCTTATTTCATACAAGTTTGCCAACTCTTCATGCTGAAATGCAATATAAAGTAGGATGTAGGGTGCTACAAGTAACATTCAAACTGATGTCCTTGCTTTGAAAAGATTACAAAATAAAACAGTTCATCAATTCATCATTCATCATTTGTGATGTAATATCCCAAACTGCTTCAGTTCTGAGACGTTTAGAAAGAAGGAAAGAAACAACCTCACCAGTGAGTTTGAAGCTTGTGTTTCACACATTTAGTTCTTTGAAAAGGATCATTTTTCCAAATCTATAAGAGAGGATTTAAATTAGAAGAGGATGTAGTAGTCTCAGATCAGTTGGAATGTTGACCATGGTAGGATGGCTTTTCTTAATCCCAAGTTTCATACAGGAAGATCACACTTGTTATAGTTTTGTCCAGACAAAACATCTGCTGAGATAACTCCAGCTTCTTCCACATAATCCCAGCAGTTTAAGCAGAAAATACCAGAAGCTGCTGCTGTTAAAAATATGCTCTGTACAAATAAAGTCGCTTGCAGAACTGTGTCTCCTTTTTAATAATACAGAGGACTAATATTAATCTGGCTGCAGCTCCTCACAGATAAGCCTGGAAAAGCTCCTACATTACCACACCAAAGTGAAACTCATTTTGATATGGAAAAAATGTAACAAAAGTGTGCAGACATGCCACTTCTTAAGTCAGCATTCTCAGATATCTGTGTTGAACATCACCACACTGAATGAATCGTCAAAGCTTGAAAGAACACTACTGAAGCACTTTACATGGTTTTTAAAAGCAGTCTTCTCCTCACTGATAGGATTAAAATTATTTAGATGAATCATCTCTGCCAGATCAAGAGAAAGATTGCTATGCATCTTATTTTTATTTACTAGACAGAGGACAGTTTCGTAATGTAACTTCTTGATGGCAGCTCTTTTTCACATGTTACTGAATCACCTTTAAGAAAAAACAGCTTGTCTTTCAAAATCAAATTTGCCACTGGGGAAATGTTTTGCTGTTGATTAGAAAACTATTTCTGGAGAATAGAACTGAAACTGAATGTAAGTGAAAAAAAAAATTAAACTCCGGTGTCTTTTTTAATGAGGCCAGAAATGCTGTTGTTTACATACACCCCCAGATTGAGAATATGAATGCCTAGATGTCTGAGCTAAAAGGTTTAATCCACAGTTTAATATCGGGTTCAGTTGTACTTTTATACTCAGAAGCAGAACTGACGTTGCACTGCATGAAAATGTCTAATGTGACAGGCACAAAGTGACTCTGGAAATATGCAACATTATTTCAGGCCCTAGTAGCATGAGCCTCTGCTCTCTGTGGCCACTCCCATGCCAGAGATGGCAAAAGGATGTTTGCAGATGTGTACACCCATCCCCCTGCAAATTCTGCTGTACATTTTTAATTACACAGCAGATCAATCTGGTTTGGAATAAACTGGTGGATTTTGATTTAAAGTGAATTTGGCTGAAAAATAGCAATCTTTTTCAGTAGAAATTATAGAATTTCTTACAGATTCTAAGTGGTTCTGTGTGTTCTGTGAAAAGTATAATGGACAAATGAATTAATCACAGCTTTTGTTGTGGTATGTAAGTAAAATTACCATTAACTGCCAAATATTTGAGTGCCATAAGTGGAAACAGCCCTACTGGCTACCATTTATTCTACCCTGTGATTCTGCATCCCTGTCTGTGCATGGCAGTAGTTGCTCTTCTTAGATGTTGGTCTTCATGACCATGTTAGAACTAACAAATAATATGGGCAAAGGGCTCTTTAAAGAATGCTCTTTTGTCCCAAAGCAGGGTGATTTTATGCAGTGTGTTGGGTTGATTGTGGATGGGCACCAGTTATTCACCAGGTGCTCTATCACTTCTCTCCTGAGGTCGACAGGAGACAGAAAATATAACAAAAGATGGGTCATGATATGGGCAGGGAGAAATCACTCACCAGTTCCTGTAACAGGTAACACAGACTTGGGGAAATTAATTTAATTTATTGTAAGTCAAATCAGAGGATGGTAATGAGAAATAAAACCAAATCTTAAAAACCACTTTCCATTCCCTACCCTCTCCCTCTTCTTCCCAGGCTCAGCTTTGTTTCTGATTTCTCTACCTCCTCTTTCCCAGTGGTGCAGGGGACAGAGAATGGGGGCTCTGGTCAATTTATCACTCCTCAAGGGGAAAACTCCTCACATTTCTTCCCCTGCTCCAACATGGGGACTCTCCCTTGGGAGACAATCCTCCATGACCTTTTCCAATGTGGCTGCTTCTGACAGGCTGCAGTCCTTCATGAATTGTTTCAGTGAGGGTCCCCAATGGGGTCACAAGTCCTGATAGCAAACCTGCTTTAGCATGTGCTCCTCTCTCCGTGGGGCCCCAGATCCCACCAGGAGCCCTCTCCTGGAAAGGGCTTCCCATGGATCACAGCCTCTTTTGTGCATCCACCTGCTCCAGTGTGGGTCCCCTCCATGGGCTGCAGGGGAATCTCAGCTCTGGCAGCAGCAGCACCTCCTCCTCCTCCTCTTTCACCGACCCTGGGGTCTGCAGGGTTTTTGCCCTCATGTATGCTCACTCCTATCTCTGGCTGCAATTCTGCAGAAGCTTTTTTGCCCTTTTCAAATACCTTATTCAAGAGGTGCTACTTTCTTGATGGGCTTGGCCTTGGCCAGCAGTGGGTCCATCTCAGAGCTGGCTGTTGTTGGCTCTGTTGGACGGGGGAAAGTTTCTACATCTTTTCAGCAGCCACCCCTGCAGCAGTTACCACTACCAAAACCTTACAATGCAAACCAGATGCACCCAGAGTGCCCCCTGGGAGCCTTGTCTGGGAATGTGCAGACATTTGAAAGAGCTGTAGCTGTTCCATGGAGGGTGCTTACTAACTAAAAAAGAGAGATGGCCCTCCAGAGGGTGCTCAGTTCCCTTGTGTCCAGCTGTGTCTGGCTCTGTAGGTGTAGCCTGGAGGACCTGAAAAGCAAAATTTCTCCCTGCTGAGCAAAGCTGGATGAAAGAACAAGTACATAACCTGTAGCATAGTTTGACACCTGCTCTCTTAGAAAATTTGGGTTCTAATTTTACTTCTATTATAATCTGCTCAGACTTACAGAGGACATGTTTTTCATTCAGTCATTTATTAATGTTAATGATTTTGAAGTTCTTAGCTGTTTGAAAGTACTCTCTTAGTTGGTTCACAAATAACAGAGACATTAACTTTTATTTTGACCTTTTATATTATTTATATTATTTATATTATGTACAGAGACCTTCAGGTTATGTAGGTGTGCACCTATGGGGATGCTGAATAATGTTATCAGACAATAGCTTTTCCATCCTGCTCTATGCTCTAGCTGTGGAGCAAAGTAGTTGCATTTAATATTGATAACATGGTATTAAAAAGACTGGTTTTAGTGGCTTCAGCATGTGTTTCCTAAAAATTAAATTATGCTTTTATTTTAAAGAGACAACAAAGAAATAGCAGTGTGTCCTGGTTTTAGTTAAGGTAGAATTAATTTCCTTCAGAGTAGCTGGAATGGGGCTGTGTTTTGGATTTGTGCTGGAAATACTGTTAATAACAGGGATGTTTTAGTTTTGCTGAGCAGTGCTTGGACAGAGTCAAGGCCTTTTCTGCTCCTCATGCCACCCCACCAGTGAGGAGGCTGGGGGTACACAAGGACTCAGGAGGGGACACAGTCAGGACAGGTGATACCAGCTACCACAGAGACATCCCATACCATATGGCATCATGCCCAGCATGTAAAGCTGGGGGAAGAAGAAGGAAGGGAGGGGACCTTTGGAGTGATGGCATTTGTTTTTCTAAGTCACCATTACACGTGATGGGGCCCTGCTCTCCTGGGGATGGCTGCCCACAGGAACTGATGGATGAATTACTTGGTTTGCTTTGCTTGTATGTGAGGCTTTTGCTTTACCTGTTAAACTGCCTCCATCTCAACCCACAAGTTTTCTCACTTTTAGCCTTCCAATTCTTTTCCCCATCCCACTGGGGAAAAGTGAGTTAGTGGATATGGAGCTTTGTTGCCAGCTGGAGTTAAACCACAACACAGTGGAAAGGAAAATATCCCTAGGGAAGCATGTGCATGAAGTTCCAGATGGAATTGAGAAAGGCAAAATGCAGCTGTCACAGTCTCACACAAAGGGACCTGAAACGGTGATATATTTCTCATCTTGGTAGCTATTGCCAGACTTCACTTTGTTCCTCTACACAATTTGTTTCTCCTAGAAAGCCCAGGCATGCAGAGAGCAGCTACTGTGCCAACACAGAACGACAGTATTCATCCCAAGAGGTTGAAGATGAGATCTAAAATATATGCATCTATTTATTTAGGCAGGATGTAAAGAGGCAAATCACAAATGCCTAATTTTCCTTGCAAAGACTTCCTTTGGGACCCAAAGCTGGTTAAGGCACACCTCTGACCTGTATTACATACTTTTACAAACAGGCTGCTAAGTATCAGCCATAGACATTTCAGCTCTTCTTGCTAGAGCTCCACACCAAAACCTTGCTTTTCATGCTACTCAACAGCTAATAAATGCTCTTCCTGCCCCCAAATTGTCTTTACTCAGTTAGTTACTTTCATTATGAAAAGCTAAACATGGTATTTTTTTCATGTTAAATCTATGCATTCACTTGTCAGGTGAATCAACAGCAAAAGGTTATGCATGCACAATAATTGGTTTTTGCAGGTGAATCATGCCCTTGATTTTCTTCTGAATGTAGATTTTACTTCAAATATTTTGCTCAGGTTCCTTTATGCTTTTTTCTGCTACCTGCTGTAAGAGTTAAAAACTCAAATTTCCTTTGATTTAAGCTGTAAACAGACAGGTTAGAATACAAGAAAGCATTGGGAGACATCAAATGAGCCAGCTTTCTGTCACTCTTTTCAGGCTGATTACAAGTCTCACACTGTGTTATGCACCCTTGGAGTATTTTACAAAAGATTTAAAATCGGTTGAACAGGTAAATGAAATTCATCCAGAAAAAAAAAATAAAAAGGAACATTTTTTTGACAGTCTTTGTTCTACCCAGATGAGGTACGGCTTTGGTATCATTTACAGTCTCCAAGCACAGTGAAGCATGCTGGCATTCCAAATGGCTTTAATACAGTATCAGTGTACTGGTGAGACATCCTAGCCTGCACCAGGCTTTGCCATGTTGGAGTCATACTCCCCTCCAAATGGTTGTTGCTGCTTAGTGATTAAAAAAAAAAAAAAAAGCTCTGTTTTCAGCCTTCTCACAAAGCTTGTATATTATTGTATGAAAAGTCTCATTAAAAAATAGGATTTTAACCATCTTTCATTTGCCAGAGTTTAAGACTGAAAAATAACAGGAGTGCTACAAAATGTGTTAATACAATTTTAATCTCTGGTTTCTTTTAATCTTCCACACATCTGAGGTAGAATTGCTTCTCCTGAAGAATAAAGCATTCAAGTACATATTTTGTGTTTTCCCTGCTGTGTTAATGAAATCAGGCAGGTTCTAAGGAAATTGAATTAGTCTCATCTTTAAATATTCATTAATTTAAACAGGAGGACTGGAAAATTGGTCACTAGCTATTCAGTAAATAGCACTCTCAAATTGGCTGTCCCTATAATTGCTATGTTTTTTTTTTAATAACACTGATTTCTTTGTGCAGTAAAATAGCATATTGATACAAGCACATTGAGGACCATTAATATGGTTATTGTTCAGCTGCTTTCTGTAGGTCTCCTGCTTTAAAAAAGGATAGATTGAAATGACCTTGTACATATTTTGAAAATATATGAAATAATATTTCTCTATCGAACTAGTAGCAAACCTCAGGGAGCCCACAGCCATAAACACTGTAAATTTTAAAACACAAAAAATGTAAGCACTATGGGAAAACATACACTAAATCCTATTCTGATGAAACAAACTCTAGAATGTATGATTCTTGACTATGCACCTTATGCTATTATTTAGTTGCTTTTTAAAATGTGACTTTTATTGAGTAGACCTATAGCACAGACCAGATGTATTTCTGTCCCAGAGCTCCTGGACAGAAGCTTATGAACATGGCCACAGAGTCTGCAATGGCCAGGGTGTACAGAGGCTGCCACACATCTACTGCTCAAGTGACAAGCATTTGCAGAGTAGGTCTGAGGTCTCCTCCATGTGTTGGGCTTACTGAGGAAGCACTGACCATTTGTCCAAAGAATGAGCTGTATTCTCTGGCTCCTCACCTTTCAAGCATCAAAGAGCTGAGCCGTGTATGTGCAAGGAACACCTATGAGCAATTTGGGGGGGGATTGGAGAGGTGCCTGTCCAATTTTTTACTTAGCTGGCTCTTTGCTGGTCACTGGCTGCTTTCATACAATGATGAATGATACTGTCCAGTATGTTAAAGGGAAATTTCAGAAGACAAATGAGAAAGACAAATGTAAGTTACAAAAATAATCCTATTTCCTAACCTTTACAGGAACACAATTCTTTGCTAGTGAAAAGAAAGGAAACAGGAACATATACATTCCATTATTATGTTTTCTGTTCTATATGTTGTACATATTGTGGTCAGCTGCATCTAGCCACAACAGCTTCCTCAAGTTCCTGCATAGGAATGTGAACCTTCTTTAACAGCAACTTTGGACAACTTGGGAATGGAGCTGAGAAGAAGGTGGGGATTTTGGATGGTTTAAGTTTTGTCTCTGCTTATCATCATCCTACTCTATTGTGGCTGGCAACAATTTAAAATAATTTTCCCCATGGTCAGGATATATTTTATGATGGTAAATGGTGAGCAATTTCCCTGTCCTTATCTCAACCCATGAGAATTATTTTCCCTCCTATCTTTAGAACTGGGGAGTGAGAGAGTGGCTGGTTTAGTATCTAGCAGCTGGCTAAGGTCAACCCATCAGATAGGGGTGTGGAGAAAATACAGGACCTTCACTCATCTAGATATTTTCTATAGGGGATAAAAACAAACCCTAAAAACTCCACCCCTTTTTAACTAACTCTCCTAATCCCTTGCCTCACTTCCCCTATATCTTTGTTTATGTTTATTGAGGCAGTGGTTCCATGAATATTCATTTCCTTCTTGTGCTTAGGGTTCTGTTAATGAAGACATGTAGCCTGGTAATGCTTTGAGATGCTACCATCTGCCTCAGCTAAAGAATACTGCTGCAAAGCAATGTGGAACCTGAAGGTAAAACAAAGCTTCCCAGGTTTCTCCTGGAAACAGGCAAACCAAGGGGACAATTCATTTCCATAAGCAAAAGGCAATTATACAGGTCTGGAACTCAGGTAAATGCAGTGGGTTATAGCATTTTGTTCAGTGGGTGAAAACACTTTTAAAAAAATTTCCTTGCTGCTAGGGGCTTTCCATGTGATAGGCTGCCCACACAGCAATAGATAAAAGGCCAGTGCTTTAGTAGTCTGTGAAGATTTAGAATGCTGCATTTTTGCAATATCTAGCACAAGTACAGACTAAGTGATTGCTTTCCTCTTTGGAACTGTCCAAGTATAGTTTGAAGCATTTGCAGGCTCCTACAATGTTTTTTGATTCAATTTGTCTTCTTTTGGTTAACAGTGTGAGTCTGCTTAATATTTCTTTGTAAGGTATATTTTTAGCCATCTCAGCACTCTTGTTGCTCCACATCATCCTCCAAGCTGAGTACAAAACCTTGGCTTGAGACCTCTAGGTTATCCTTTCAGCAGTATTCAGTGTTATTAAGGTTCAGTTACTGTAGCTCTACAAATCTGTTCATATGACCTATCACTAAATTATCTGTGCTCACCGTTTCCTTCATGCTTCTGTGAAGGTAGATCTGCTTAATTTTGCTTGTCCTCATATCATAGTTTCATGGAATAATTCCATTTAGAAGGGACATGGGGGCTGTTCAGCCTCCGCAAAGAGCCTGTCGATCTCTTGCTCACTCATCCTGACAGTGTGCAGCTGCTCACCTTCTCTGCAACTCCTTTGCCTGCCAAAGCTCCCACTGCATGTCCTGCCACAACGACACCGTCACTGTCCCCAACCTGAGCCCCAGGGCAGTAATCAGGTACTGCCTGGTGCTGTGCCTGAGACTTGGCATAGCATCCTTCATTCTGTGGCATCATCCCATGCAACTCCACCTGCAATGAGGTCTCCATTGCTGAGGGCCAGGCTTCCTCCCAGGTAGGAGACCACGTCCCATGGTGCCTCACCACTGTCTCAGGATTATGTATACAAAACCTTTTTGGTTTTGGCTATATATACACACACCATTCATATGTTTTGGTTTTCCAGTTGTCTGAAGATGGCTTTTTCTACTTCTTCCTGCTCAGGTGGTCTGTAGCAGACACCCATCACAATGTCATCCATGATGATCTACCTTCTAACCCTACCCATAAGCTTTCAGCTGGCTCATTGCCCTCCCCAGGGCAGAGACAGCTGCACCCTACTTGCTTTCTTATATAAGGGCAACGCCCACTTGTGATTTCCCAGAAAGTGAATGAGGTCTTGTCCCACCATGCTGTCATGGAGACTGACCTTATTTGTGTGCATACCATTAGGATGGCCCCATTTCTTCTTCCTGCCTTATGTTGGATGTAAGATCACTCATCTGTATCACCCCACATCCCTTCCTTGCCAATCACTTCCTTACTTCATTGTAAATCATCATCACCTCTCTCCTCTATCACTTCTCTTCTCCAGGTTGGCCAGCACATCAGCAAAGACATTTTTTCCTGTTTGATCAGAGGAATCAAATCCCTTTCCAAAAGTTCTCAATCATCAGAAAGGCTTCCAAGCTCTTGAAGACAAATCTGTGTCATTGCCACCAACTATGCAATCCCTTGTGGACACACAGGATTCCTCCACTCCGCCTCAAGACCCTCCTCTCACTGATGGTACCATGGTGATGGTACTCACTGATGCTTTGGCTTCTGCACCCTTGGCTACCACCCTTGGATCCATGTAGTCAGGCTTGATATGCTCCATGTCTCCCCTGACCTCCCCTAGGTGAAAGTCCCAAAGCTGACAAGACTTGGGAGCCTCTCCACAACACCCCAGGTCAAAAAGTCCTCAGCAAACCTCCTGTAATTAACTTGCAGGGAGCTCCCAGGAGTCTTCCTAAGATCCCAGGATTTCACAGATCTCAAAGCTGAAGGCAGCACCTGCTGCTGGCTGCCTGTGTTACCTTTGCTGTCAGGTGTCTCCTGCTCTGGCTCCCTGGCAGTGAGGTCTTTGGGGCAATAAGAGCACACTGGGTAGGAGGGTCTCACAGTGTCCTCACAGTGAGGCTCAGGCTTGGCTCTGCAGCAGGGCTGGCCCCATCTTTGCCCCAGATCAGAGGAAGAGCCAGGCCCCATATGAAAGGAGAAGACCTGGGGTTTTTTTGTGAGCCTTTTCTTTCATTTTTCATGACTTTTTGAATAAAAAGTTATGTTTGGTTTTTTTTTTTTTTCCCAATACCATTTTGTTTTGAATGGTTGGCAATCTTTGTTGGTACTTGCCTAAAGGAAAAGAATACCCTGATGGGGAGGGGAACTGTCTTAACAATAAGCTCACGTGCCGTCATGTCCAATATGCTTTTCATCTTGTACAAATGTTGGTGAAAAACTCCTACCTTCAAAGCCTGACTGAAATTAGACAGGAAAACTGAAAAACTGTGAACACTGTAACCTCTTTCCTTATTAGAATTGAAAGAACAGATGAAGAACAAATGCATAACACAGTTCAAAGTTTTGAAGAGAGGTAAACAAACTGGAAGAGTGTGGAGGAGATAATTCAAAAATATACTGCATTTCAGTACAGGCTCTATTTGGGATGTATTGGTACACCACTGATCTCAGAAGCCCTGTTTAGAGAAATAAAACACAGCCAGCCAAGTTCTTGGCTTAGCCTCTTCTCAAAACACCAGGAGGTATCTCAAGCAAACAAAAATTCAATCAGTAGCTTTCCTACAGCCCAGAAAAAAAGTCTTTAAATGATAACCTGGAACCTGGATGCAGAAAGCCCTGGGCTGGCTGCTGGTCTGTGAGGTAGTTATGATAGTATTGCCTGATTTAGACAAACAGTTGAAAAGATAAACTTATTTTTACATTGAAAAAATTGTATCAGATGTGACTAATTGGAGACTAGAGGCAGGGAAGTGCTTAGAGGCACAGTAATTGTTCTTGTCTAATCAGAAGGATCAAAAAAAGAATCCCTTAGAGAGAAAAATTAAAAGATGAGATTGTTGTGGCATATTGATCATAAGACTGATTTTT
Organism: Chloebia gouldiae; assembly: GCA_003676055.1. Classification (NCBI taxonomy): domain Eukaryota; kingdom Metazoa; phylum Chordata; class Aves; order Passeriformes; family Passeridae; genus Chloebia; species Chloebia gouldiae. The sequence continues at coordinate 25,086,854 of QUSF01000002.1, forward strand.
TCTGGACATGCCTGGACAATATGCTGAATATGTTTAAACACAGTCTTGTTACCAAGGATCTGAAGGATTTGTTCTCTTAACTACACATCTCGTTCTATATAATGGTCATGTTTCCATTTGTCTGCTCAACAGCAGCACTTAAAAAGAAAAGATACAACTCTTCTATTCTTTAGTGGACGTACTAGCTGCCTGTGGAGTATCTGGATATTTATATCTGAATATCTGAATATATCTGAATATATTTCACCTAGTGAAAGGTGAAATATTAAACATACCATATATAAAATATAAAATAGTGAAATAGTTTTTCACCTGCAATTTGTACAATATCTGAATAGGAATTACAGTGTTATGGATCTGAGTGAACGATTGTTAACAGCGATTTTCAATTTAATAATTTTGTTTCAAGACCACGTTGACCCTTTGTTTAATGGCTGAGGACACATGAAGACCCACTCACTCAGACACTGAGTCTCCTGTGTCATGGAGCACAGACTACTGAGGTGAAAGAGAGAGAGACCTTTGGGAAGCCCAGCACAGTTGCCTGGGCTAGCACCAGCCTGCCCTCTTCATCCTCTGAAATCTGTCACAAGTCAGGACTTTGTGCCTGAGGATTCTGAGCTGCTGCTGGAATCTGGGGCTCTGAGTGAGCTCGTCTGATCAGGAAAAAGAGAAGATGCTGCTGTCCACTTTATCTTTCCCTCTGTATATACATGCCAGCATTCATGAAACAGGACTGGTTTTCCCCCTCCTTCCATAAAACGCAATACAAAGTGAATAAACTTACAGTTTTGTTATGGGAAATTCATCATAAAGGAACTTCTTTAATATTATACAGCCTCATTCAGGAAAAGCCTTTGAGAGGGACAGATCCTGGCATACCCACACGAAGCATTCAGAGCAGGAGGTGTCCTGTGCCCAGGAAGAACAGCTGGGATTCCCTTCTTTAATGTGTGCCTTGAGATTAGCTATTTTTTCAGCTACAATGAGATTTCTCCAGAAGGACAAAAAAACTGGTAAAATGTCCCAGTAAAATGGATTAAGTCAATGTCAGGCTGAAAAATTCCCAGTCCTTCATCTTGAAGTGGAAGAGTGATATCACTCAGTAAGGGAAGAGAGATTTGAAAATGCTTTGTCTCTAGGAGCACTCCTGCTGTCAGGGCTCTTCTATCACCTTGTGAAAGGCATGCCAAATATGTACCTTCGTGAAGCACTCATTTCAACAGAGCATTTCTCTCTCACAATGGTTTTCAAAACTTCTATTGTGCAGGCAGCTGCTTTGAATGGCTGAACCTGTCTAAACCTTGCTCAGGATTCCCTCTTCTCCATTTGCCTTCACAGCTGCACAGAGGTTTTCAGAGACAAACCCTGATCCTGGAGAGTGGAACAGGGCACTCCAGAGTGGAACCATCCTAGGCACAGGTTGGTTTTGCTCTGGGACTGTTTGGAGAAGCGTTTGATTTACATAGGCTGTGCCTTCTGACCCTCTTGCTGTTCCTCTAGCTGAACTCTCCCTTTTTAATGGATGCACAGCCAGCTCACCCCATGCTGAGAGAGCTGACAGAAACAGCTGGGTTTCCTTCTTTGCTTCTTGATTTAACTTCACCATGGTGCCTGAGTTAGATACACAAACTTGGTCTTCTCCTCAGTGTCCTCTTAACATACTAGTTACTGAGCAGTCTCAATGTTGAAGATATTTCTGTCCCCATTGCAGGCTTCTCGAGAGGCTATTTTGCAAATATAATCTGGCCAGTGCCAGATCTTTTCACTCCTCTCTGATGTTGCTTTTATTGCCCATTTCTGCTAACTAAGAGCAGCAAAGCCAGTGCCACTCTCTGTCCTTTTGCTTTTGAGGCATTGCAGTCAGGCCAAGCAGGACATAAGATGTATTTTTGTCTGCTAGGCACTCCATCTTCTCTGGCATTTATGTATCACTACACTATTCCTCAGCCTAACAGGTTTTGTAAATTGAGGTACTACAAATTCTAGTGAGTCCCAGAAAAGAGAACAGGGAAGGGAAGGGAAGGGAAGGGAAGGGAAGGGAAGGGAAGGGA
>QUSF01000002.1:25089007-25132603 GCA_003676055.1 Chloebia gouldiae
GAAGGGAAGGGAAGGGAAGGGAAGGGGAAGGGGAAAGGGAAGGGGAAGGGGAAGGGGAAGGACTTGAAGTTTTAAGCTTTTCTAATGCCCCTCTAGAAGTAAAAACATTTGAAAATAAAAGTAAGACCGGCTGAACTTTCATATAATTACAAGATTGTGGTATCAGAAGAAGAAGAATTTATCCTTTGGCTGAACTGAAGAAAGGAGAAAACCATGTTATCCCATTTCACAGAGAAGAACAGAAACATAAAAGCCTAAACTCTTCCTGTCCCAGTTTGAGCTTCCAGCTGTGTTAGGAGAAGCAGTGTTCCATTTGGCATTCATGGAGCAAAACAGGCACCTCAGAGAACAGTTTCCTAAAGCAGCAATCACGCTACTTACACAAATATGCTCAACACTGACAACTCACTGTTTTCACAGTCACACATAAGAATCCCAAAACCACAAACTGTCTCAAATCAGAAATGCACTCAGGGGTTCTTCCATTTTCTGCAGGTGTTAGGCTGAGGTGGGCCACAGATTTTCTTAACCATAAGACTCAAAAAGAATTTTTTTCAACTGTAAGATTCTGGAGTAATCTGACATTTACTGATGTTAAGGTTTTCAGGAAAAAATAACCTCTCACAAGCTTCACACAAGACTGAAGATGGAGAGCTGGCAACTTTGTATCTCCCGTCTCCAAATGATCGATTTGAAATGCCAGTTTTCCAGCAGGGCTTCCCTTGCCTGACGGACAGTGTCTCTGTTGTTTCACATGGCCAGCCTGCCCAGTGAAGAGGTTCTGCATGGCTGGCTGGGGTCAGATGCTCCCCTGCCACGTGCTCCTGCCAAGGCTCCACACACACTCTGCTCTGCTGAAAAGCCAGCTCATTTCCATTTGCAGCCAGCTCTATTCATATTCCTCTCAGAGTTAGTGACAATAAATGTTATAAAATCACACAAATCCAGATGGTGTGGGTTGGAGTTGCCAGCTGTTCTACCACTTGTGAATTGCTTCTCTTGTCTTGCAGCTTGGCTTCCAGAGAAAGCATCTCATCAGTTTCCTGTGGTCTCATTGCATTTCTTTACAAGCCATCCCCATCCTGAGATATTTTCAACTTTCACTGTAGATATATATATATAAAGGAGAGAGAGGCAAAGCAAATTTGAGACAGAAAATCAAAGAATCCTTTACCTCAGAAATTGAGGATTATTTTTTAAATAATGACCTTAACCTCTCAACAGCTTCTCACTTTTCAGTCATGAAAAGAGACCACTTCAAGGGTTCACCTGATTTTCACTAATTCTCTCTCACAGGAGAATTACATCTGAAAGAGAAGCAAAGGTTCTCTTATCTTGGCCATACTTATCTTTGCAAAATCAGAAGGAAAACAGTACCAAATGAACACAGAAATCAAAATGTTGACAAGACCTGTGTGGACAGCACTGTGTAAATCCTAAACATTGTGACAACTACTTTGTTTTTCGGCTCTGAGTTTTGACTCCAGTGGGATAAGGGTGTTTGAGGAAGAAAAAATGTTCTCAGGGGCTCTCCAGGGTGGTGTCTGAGGCATCAGAGTGTTTTACAAGCAGGCGAACTTATTACATTTGAAGCAAACACTATTCAACTACTTTGTTTAATTTCCTCTTTCCCTTGTCAAGTCTCCAAATAACAAAAATAAATTAACAATAATGAAGACGCAGCTCCAGACAGGCCATGAGCCAAGGCATCCTGTTAGGCTCAGTGAGGAGCATGGTTGGGTACAGGCAAGGCCCAGGAATCTGTGCCTGAGCTCAATCCCAGCTCCAGTGGAGGTGCCCACTGAGGGGTCTCCTGGTTTTCTTGCACAGCTCTTTCTGCAGTGGTGTGATCCCACATTACAGTGCTGCAACGGGTCAGGCTGCATTGAACACAGACAACCAAACCCCTTATGGAATACTGCAGAGACTGTTGGTGCATTCAGGATCAATAAATGAAGAGTCATAAGGATAGTTGTTCCACTAGGGTTTACAAGTTTCCACCCTTGCAGAAATCCTGCTCAATGTAGGCTCAGGACTTTTGAATAAAGCCTTTAGTTCAAGTTACAGGAAGGTAAAATTATATTTGTAGATCCATAAATGCATCAGATATTGAATGTAACATAAGCCTTTTTTGAAACACTCATCATTCCTACTTATCTCCTTGCCAGTGATATCCAGTCAGTTCTGGATGAGAAACAGAGTAGGAGAGAAGGGGAGTGCCCACCTCTAGTCTATACACACCCCATCTCACAATGGCATGAAAGCTCCTCTTCTTGTTCTCTAGCCATTACTTTAAAAATATCCTTGGGTCAGAAACTCTCCAATTCAATACACTCCTTTCTGTGTCTCCTCTCTCAGCATCCCTCTGTGCAGAACCTTGTAATGTTTCATTAATTCCCAGCTGCCTCTTGATGCTGGAATTTTACCATCAGAGACTGCCCACAAGTGGGATTTCAGGGATGCTGGAAACATTTCACTTGCTAGATAAGACAATTTAGGGTTAGGCAACCACCAAACTGGAGTTATCTGGTCACAAAATTCACATTTGATATTATATTTTTAAAATTTTATATTGTAATTTTATACCAAAGGATTCAGTCAGCAAAATCCTATTTTTACCTTTGCTCTCAGTCTATTTATACCAAAACACTGGGATTTGTATAATTTCCCAAATTATTTCTGAAAAAAGTGTATGATGCTCACTGGGATTTACTCAGGTGCCAATGGGAGAATCGACTCTGACACGGCTTTCATCCTACATCTGATTTCAACAAACATGTCCCAGAGGAGACAGATTCTCTCCAGCAAAGATCCTTGAACTAGTGTGACTTTTACTATATAAATTTATTATTCTTCTGAGTTTATATTAAAAGATCTTTGCAAAGTTCTTTCCAAACTCTGCCTTGAATTTACCTGGTAGGAGCCCTATTATCTCAGTAGCAGTGCAGCAAATGAGTCAGCAGAGAATGTGCCACTGGGTATGTTACTCAATCATCCACATCTGCCGTGTTTGGGGACGCATTTGAAAGGCAGCAGCATTCCCAGCCGTGCCCCAGGGAGGCACTTATGCTAAGAGGGTGTGACTCAGCAACATTTCTTAATTATCTGATTGTTGCAGGAGACTTCAAGATTGAAATGTTGTCAGCAGCATTTTATCCAAAGTGGTGAAAAGCTTCTAAAAAGCACTTTTGGGACATATTCTTGCCAGCTTTATGGCACTGGGCCTCTGTTACCATAAACAAACTCTGATACCTGAGTGTGGCCTTCTGGGAAATTTCATATAAAGCCACAGGAAGGCTCATTTTTGCAACCTCCTACACCTCTGTCCTTAGAAGCAATGGTACCCTCTGGCAGGCTGGTCTGGGCTGAGCTCCCTGTTTCCCAAGGGACTGTGGCCTTCTCTTGCTGCTCCTCAGTGCTGGCAAGGCTGCGCTGCCTGGCACAGGGGTTGTGGGTGAACGGAGCTTGGCACCAGGCGTCTGCACCATCTAAAGGTGGGATAACAGCAAAGGCCTGGAAAATAGGGACAATGACTGAGTAAAGAGTCCCAAAACACATAACAATGCACAGGGCAATGTGGAAAGCTGGGAGAAGCTGCTTCTGCTTTGGAAAAGGGAGCAGGAACTGAGCAAGGAAAGAACAGCAAGAAACTGGAATGTAGTGTCCCCTCCCAGGACCAGCCTTTGGAGGGGGTCAAGTGCTGGGAATTGCCTCAAAATTCAACCTTATAAAAGGGTCAAATTAGGGGAGGAAGAAAAACCAGTTTACTGTAGATACAGCTTTCCTCATTGAAGAGCTGGTTGTGATCACCTCCACAGCAGTGCCAGAGGCCACGCAGGACCATGGCCCCCAGTGCCAGTGCCACAGGTCACCTCGGTGGTGCTGGGCACTCCCAGACCTGGGCAGGATCACTGAGAAGTGCCAGCTTTGGGCGTGGTATGGTGCTGACTGAGAGGAATAAGAAGCAGCCACTGGGGGGGTGGGCAGGGGGGTTGTTAATGTGTGCCAGCATAACAAAGGGGTTATTTTGACATTTTAAACTGTAAAAAAAATAAGGTTCCATTATCACGGTGTCCTTACCATAAAAGAGAAAAGGGGAAGAATAGAAACTTACTTTAAATAGAGTTAAAATACAGGGGTCCATAATAATATTTTAAAATCTGACTGAAGAACTAGACTGCTTCTGAGCTTCCTCTTGGTGTGGAAAAACCCTTCACTGACTTCCTAAGAGCATCTGTTATTAAGTATCAGCATTAGGTGCCTTATAATTTTGAACAATTCTACCAAATTTCTGCATTTTCAGTTAACTGAGTACTACAGATCTGCCTACAATGGACTGAGGGTCCCATGTAGGACTAAAGATCCCAAGTCCTAGTTCTCAGAAGTAATTCAAGGCTCTAAGTTCAGCTGCCAATTTGGATGCTGAGAATTCAGAGGAAATAGGAGAAATGAATATGTGTGGGTTTCTTTTTTTTTTTCTATTCTAAAATTTGAAACAGCTGTCACAAAATGTTTATAACCATGCACAGTGCTCAATAAATGTCTAAACCTAGAAGGAACTATGCATGAATTATGTCTGATTTATACATTAAATAAAAATAGAAAGAGCCAGTTGAATTTTAAACATTCCCCCCACATTCAGTAAGACTAGAAATTACAATGTCTATAGACTATTTCCTGCAAAAATGTCTACTGCATTGCATATACAATATAAAAAATATTTTAAAAGCATTCTGTGAGTTTATCAGAAGGTAAATACTTGGGCCTAATTAAACCTTCTTAAAATGGCTTTTCACTGTGAAAAATAGTTTTATTTTTAACCTCATCCCGTAAAGTGCAGTCCAAGATTAAACATTAGGAAAGATCTGAGCTGCTATTAATTGTTGCAAGTTACTGTTCTTGGACAAGTCAATAAACTCACAGGGCACATAACAGCCTTCAGGAATCAGACCCCAGGGATGAGGCAGGACAATCCCCACCCCAGCCCTGGATCCTGACCAGATCCCTCTGAGAAGGTCAGATCTTCAGCTCATCTCCTTTTGGGGCAATGAAGCATGTTGGATTACAGCACCTTTGCAGAGGTGGCAGCAGGGCCATGACTCTGGCCCCAGACTCTGCTGGACTGGCTGCCTGTGCAGCCAGGAGTGACAGCCCTCCAAGGGGCAGACAAAGCAGGGCACACCAATGTTTCTAAACATCCAATCTACCTGCCCCCACTGAAGAGAGACATATTTTAAAGAACAGGTTTCATGGAGCTGAAGCTCCAGTTCCCTTATAGGTACAGATGAGTCAATAAAGTCATGCTAAAGTTTTGCCTACAATGTAATGCAGCTCTGAAGATATGTGAATGCAACATCTAAAAAGCAATACCATCATGTGTCTTTATTTAGTTGCAGAATACTTTGGTAGATACTTTTACTGCTTCTTTGGCGGATTATTTTTAAACTGCAGATACTCTCCAGTCATACTTACTGATTTAACTTTGCAGGGATAATACTTGGCCTGATTAACCCCAGAGACTGAAGATACTTAATATTTTTTCTTCCAGTTTATTACCCATCCCTGGCAAACAAAGCAAAATAAATCAATTAAAATGTAATTTTAAGAAGAGCATTCCCAGGTTTGGTTAGCTAAATCACATTTTTGCTATTAATGTGGCCTTTATAGATGTTTTAGACCTTTCTCAAGATCATCAAAATAAACACATTCTCATTCCAGTTTTATGGCACAGCTCTGTTAGAAAAGTATTTCAGTGGAACAATTTCAAAACAAAACTTTGTGGTTTAGCTCCCTAAATCACAGAGGTAGCTGCCATTTATTCTGGCTGTCTCCACCACCACTGTACATAACACTGCACAGACACAAGCTTGTGTGCTCTCCCCTCCACTGCAGAACTGAGCTCTGTGTGTCACCATCACCCCAGCAGCTGGAAGTTCTATAGATTTTGTCCCCCAAAATAAAGCAAAGGAGGTGAATGATGCCCTGAGAGATACAGGCAGGAGGGACAGAGCCTGCAGCTCCCCTCCCGAGCGGGCGGCCCTGACAGGCTGAGCTCCATGCGGGTGCCTCCCCTTGGGCCGGGGCAGGCAGTGGGCAAGGCACAGGGTGCTCAGCTCAGCAGCCCTTGCTGCACCTCCTCCAGGAGCTGCTCAGGCTTAATTTAACTAAGGGCCATCTAAATTTGGGATATCAGCTTAGGCTCTTACTCTTGGAATGAGCACTAACAAAACTTGACGAGCGCCTCTGGCACTCAGGAGGTCTGTGCTCACACAAGAGCAGCATTTGTATAGCAGACATGCTCAAAGTCTGGAGCTGCAGGTGCTTCAGCCAGCAACATCAGTGTGTGTTTCCACAGAGGCCCTGGCCCTTTTTGGTGCAGCTTACACTCCCAGGGCACAGGAGGGTGACAGCCAGTCTTTGCCAAGGGGCAGATGAGCCACAGCAGTTGCCTCAGGGAGCTGTAACTGGGTTTTCTGGGGAGATGAACACAGCAAAAACAAATGATACTAGCTATGAGTTCAGCGCCATCCCTGGGTGACCTGATAACATGGAAGTAGGTTAACAGAGCCATCTTAACACCAAGCTTGATTTGAGACATGGACCACATGAGAAGTCCTCCTTCAGTGTGAGGAGAACCTGTTTCTCCTCTTTAAGAAACATCTGAGATTAGGAAACCCTTTCCAAATCTGCTGGTCCATTTATAGACCTTTATACATCTACAGTCACACCACCTGAACAACATCTTACTACAAAACCAGAACTGAACCATCCAATCCTATAGCTTCAGCACAGGATAAATAAAACCAGCAAGTTAAATGTTTCCCTGCTACATTTAAGCAGTAGTAGCCTGGTTTTGACACTGCTTCCAGACAGTTTATGCCTGCATGATCATAGTGGATACTTTACTCTTTAATTAATTTTTCTTAATTTGAAAAAACTAACCATGGACTTCTAGGAAAGCTGACTCTGAGCCTTCCCTCATTCCTCTACTATCCATGGTCATTTTGCCACTGACTACAAAAAAAGGAGGACCAGAACCTTTAATTCCCTACTTTTAAGTGTTAATATATTTACAGAAGATTTTACAAACAAGCACCAAACAGCAATTGCACACTATTACAGCTACACAATATCTGTATATGTTGCTAAAACAATGCTGCTAAATGAAGAAGCTTTATTAGTTCAGAGTTTTTGGCCGCTGTTATGAAAAATATATTTACCTGAAAGGAAATCCAAGTATTTAATTTTACAAATTATTTAAAATATAGCAGTAAGCAACATAAACTATTGCTTTTTATGTTTATACATTTTTTTTGGCTTAACACTGCCATACAGATACAGAATTATAAAATATCTCTTTATAGTGCATTACAAATCCAGAAACTGTTTACCACTCCTACCACATACACATGGTATTGGTACTTCCAAACATGCACAGCATTCTGTAATTAAACACTGCAAAGGAATACAGAGAAGAGAGCAGGACCATTCATAAAAATTGACATAGAGCTGTTCAATTTTGCAAGTAAAAATTGTTGGGCTTTGGGGCTTTTTCTTTTTGCTGCACTTTTTCCCTAGAATACATTTCAACAATGAAGTCTATGATATTTTCAAATTTTATCAGTGCAAAACTATGCTTAATCATCTGTTGCCAAAATCAAACTGCAAAAAGGGCAAACAACCATGGAATACCTTAAAACACAGGAAAAAAAAAAAAAAAAGGGCAACTAATGATTAGCAAACATGCTTCAGCAGGTCCCAAAAATACAAATGCCACAACCTTTTCACTGTAAAACAATAATTTTCACATGGCTAGCCACAGTAGTAAGTACATTCAGTATATTTCACAATAAATTTTAGTTGATGAATATACTACTGAACTTGTAAGCATTGTAGAATTAAAGAGCCACATTTTTAAGAAGAAACGAGGTCTCTATTGAATTGATCTCTATAGCTTTTGAACTACATTTTAGGAGTCCATTACATACAGCATGTATTAAACATACCCTTTAAGGTAAATTCTTGCTTTCACCAAAGGTCTTAACTAAGTGTACTTAAGAACAAGGGCTGAAAAGGGAACACAGCTTTCAAGAAAAGAAACAGTTCATAGCCAATACTGAGCACAAAGATATTACAGAGACACAATGTGCACTCCCCTTGGAGAACTGCATCTAAACATCTGTAAACAGTGAAACTTTGGTGTTGACCATAATGTGAATTGAGGGGTGTTGTAAATGCTTAGGCCTTTTCTGACCCATTTTCAGACTCTGACAACCATAAAAAATACCTTTTGACCAGTTACTCCAATTACAATTGGAACTGTGAACACATATCAAAACAAATTACCAAAATGTGGAATGATTTCCATCTTCTACGTGATCACAATGTTAGATTCACTGATGCTCCAAATCCAGAGGTAGCTCACTCAAACGTGGGCTAGGAATAGGTTTTCCATTTGACTGATTTTGCTTTTACACAGGTAAGAAAAAATATATCAACCCTGTTTTGCAGTTGCAATCTGACTTTTAACACTTAAGCTACACCTTTAGCACTCGTCTACAAAAGGATTTATGTGCAAACATGTATTCAGAAGGAATAAGTAAGGTAGCATTGTCATCACTTTAGGACACGTTTCTGGCTAAGCAGACATCTTCTGCCTAAAAACTGAAGAAACATGGGACATTTTCTGCCTAAACAGGTATTTTGTCATCAGAATCTCCCATGGTGTTTACAAACTGATTTGAAGTGGATTACTCTTCATCTTACAGTACTTTTAGTACTGTGTTCAAATGCAGTAGCAATTCTTTAATAAACAGATCTGAGCCAAATAAATGATCACCTTCTCCACACAAAACGTTATTAAAACATGGAAGTCATAGCCACAAGGGATTGAAGAGGTTGAAAGAAACCACAAGTTCAAAACCAAAAAATTCCTAGAGATAAATGGGGCCACTGTATAATTTCTTTGTTTTGCAGCATCTTTTTGGTGGCCAGCACTGGAAGCAGGACACAAGGCTAGAAACATCTTTGGTTCTGATCCCCACTGGCAATTCTGAGGACAACATACATCATCAGCATGATATTGTCACACTTTTATTAATGGCAAAACTTGCTTCACATACTTGCATCTTATTCATAAATACAGCTTTTGTCAAGGAAATTCAATATGATATGTTTCCTGCAAAAGTGTAGTGTAAAAAATTACATTTTCACATATATAACTATAAATTGTGATCAGTACCATCACAACGGTCAGAAGAAAGGGGTAAAATAACCTCTCAATTAAACAGATAGACATAAATTTTATTTAAGAACAAACAAGAGCTGTTTTCTGTTTAAATCCAGTAAATGTCACTTGTCTTACCTCATTGGATCATCCATCAATATTGTACAAAGCTTTTAAGGTCTGCAAACCTTCTGTTTAAAGTACAGATATATGCAACTGCAGATTATTCGAATTATCCTCGAATAGTTCAGGGAGGCTTACACTAGGTTACATGAAATATTAACAATGATTATACAAATACTTAATATATTAGACTGCTGCAATCTTAGAGAAGGAAACTGAGGAGATTACCCAAGCCAGGGAACAGCTCTCAAAGGATTATTGCACTTATTTTTTAGCATCCTTCAAGATTTTATTTGAGCAACGTGAACAGAAAGACCTCAGACCTGCTCCTAGATATGTGGACACATGTAACTACTCTTCTACTCTGAATGGTCTGTGCTGCACGCCTCATGTACCCAAGCCTTCAGTCTCTACACCACCACAGTATCAGGTACTGAGGCACACTTGTGTCTGGCATAGTAGGGCACAGAGCTGTAATTAACTTTAAAGTGCTGCATTTTTGCATGATTTGTATGATTGCCTTGTGTGTACTCATCTGTGTACTCAGTAACATTGTTCCAAGTTGCACATTCATATCCCCTCGCTGTAAGATCCTTAAAATCAAATTCACAGGCACATCCACACTACTCCCACTTAACAGTACCAGAGGCTACTCAGATGTACTTACTTGGGAAGAACCTTCATATGGAAGGTTCTGTTCAATCAACATACGAACAGCTCAGACTCTAGTCTAACACTGGGCCAAAACACACTATTGTAATAAGTACACAGAAATCCCTGAATACTTTAGCATATAGCAAAACAAAAAGAAATTTAACAGTAAGCAAATGACTTGACTTTCTTTGTATACCCTCAGTTACTGAAGCAATGGTTAACCAACTGGCACCTATGAGAATACAATCATTTCAACACACATATGTACTGTATATATACTGTAAACCTGAAAACTAATACTTAGAAACTGTAAGCAAAGGGTGCTTCTGGTTGCTAAGGCCATGATTCTGTAACAAAAATGCATACAGTGCACCCACTTGATCCTCACAAATCTCAATGGGACACTACACTGTATGATTGCCCTGCAATAAATCCTTCTTTTAAGTACTTGCAAAATCAGAAGAAACAATTCGTCTATGAAAAGAATGATAAATTGTCACATTTTAGATAGAGCAGAATTTAGTTAAAGCTGAAGTGTTCCATGGGAGGAATTCTGTTGATAAAGTTGTAAAACAAGGCTTAGAGAGTGCAGGAGGCACCTGACACAAAAACCCTCACTTACATAGTCCCCATAGATCTTTGTAGGCAACTGATATGCCACTGCTCTTCTGTGAAAACTGAAATATATAGAGTTGCAGATTAAAAAAAAAAAATCTAAGTTAATACAGGTATAAGAACCCAAGTTCTTGACAATATTTTCAGATACCTTGAGCCCCTTAATGCAGACAGTCCAGTAAGAATGTTTAAGTGAGAGATATGTCAGGATAATGTAATACTGCAGAGTAATCTTCTGGATGCACATCCCAAGAACTTTGTTTAAAATCAGGTAAGATTTCTCTTTTGTTTTGTTCAGTAGACAAAAGATCTCCTGAGGTCACTAACGTTCAATCAAATTACACTATAAATATAACACCTCTGTCATCTCTTATTTCACTTCAGTACTCTGCATTCTCTGTAAAGTGTTTAAAACTAATACTAAAGTTCATAAATTGAAGGTTCTGTATATCTTCTTATGCTGTAGTTATGTTCCTTAGACAAAGGTATCAATTTTTCCTATGATACTCAAAAAATAACTATGTAAGAACAACTCTATGAAGTTTGCATAGTTAGGCACTCAAGACTGAAAAAGTCATAGGCAGAAAATGAAGTGTCCTCCTTTTGCATACATGGAGGGGCAGAGTCCTTAACTATACAGACCAGTTTTATCACAGCATTTCCTCCCCCTTCTGTTCTGAAGGTCAGAGTCAAATACCAACAAGGGGATCCCAGTTCATGTCCAGGGAATTGTGAAAAGCTTCTCAGGATCTTTCTGGCCTTAAAAAGGTGATGGCTGGAATTCTTTGGGACATTTCTGCTCAGGCAGACTTAATACCTACCTGAATGATCTGGGTTACCCTAAAGAAAAATCCACATATATTAAGTTCCTTCCCTCACAAGTCAGCATAGAAGAAGAAATACATTCCTTTTTCTCTGCTTCTTTAGGATGGAAAGAGCCTAATCTTTTTCCATAGGTATCAAGACCCCTAACTGCCACTTTATTTGATCCCAAGAACCAGCGCTACCTGGAGAAAAAAAGGATGATGCATTGCCATGATGGGCATTAGCAAAACAGAATACAAGACATTTTGTCTATGTTCTGAAACCCCTGAAAACTTAATAGTTTAGAGTTATAAGACTTGAATAAAGTCCTGTAGCATTTTGGTGCTCAAACTGTAGTCAGCCTCTTGCCTTGTAACATTTAATCAGCAATAGATTACATCTTTAAACAGAAAATACATAGAGAAGTTTTAAAGTATTTTAGAACTGTAGGAAGTTTGAATTGTACCTGCATTATTTTTTAATTCATATTCTGCACAACTAACTTGCTGGGTACTACCATTTGACTTGAACAGCAGAAAATCAGAAGAAACTACTCAGGGAGAGCAGAAAGTTCTTTGGTAGAAGCTGGGAAACATCTGGATAGTGAAATTCTTACTTGTTGGGCTCCAGCCTGGCCCACAGACTGGCGTGCCTTAAGTTTATGTTGCTTATCAAAGTAACATAAAACTGTGAGAGACTCATGATAGAGAGCAAAGAGAGGAAACAGACATCTAGAAAGAAGTATCAGGACTGCCTTTGTCTCTGAGACCAGCAACAGGTGACTGCATTGTGCAGATTCTACCCAAAACTGGCCAGGACACATCCAAATACAAGTAAGACCCAACTTGCCATGCCTGGTGACCTTTTCTCTGATGGCTTTGCTGATAAGGCAGTGCTCTGAGGAAAGACACTGCTTTTCAGCTGTCCAGAGGCTTTCCAGGTGCTGAACCCAGCTGGGGGAGTCATCTTACTACAGCTGAGTAACAGAGAGCTTCCAAACTGAGAGCAAATTTGAGAGATCTAACAGATCCCCCCCCCCCCAGATTAGCTGTAACAAATGAGTCAAGAGAAGGGAGAATTTAACAGGGACTAAAAGAAGTCTAAAGTGCAGTTTCCCTCGTATCCAAAAGGTGTGGATACAGTTTCTGTTTAAGTTAAAAATTTTATTCAATGTACAGTGATTCCCAGCTGTACAGAACATGGTATATGCTATCCATTGTTAAGTGCCTCCAAGAAAGATGCTAATCTAAACTAAACAACACTGTGCAAATACCACTACTAATCATGACCATAGTTCCTAAAAAAATAACCACTAGGGTAAAAAAACTGTGATTTCAAAATAATTTCTAATAATTTCCTAAATGGAAAACAAAACTTAAAGCAAACTTTAAGGAAACTTTAAAATTCTGATGTTCCAAGGCTTTTTAGTTGTTACACTTTTTTTTTTTCCTCAACACTGGATGAAGTTCAAAAAGTAGATAAGCTTTTCTGTGCAATCTGTCTGGAAAAGATAATGAATTTCTTAGCCTCCAATATGCACAATTGTTTTAAAGAGACACACCTGGCTGACTGCCGATAAACTGAGGTTGAAAAAAAATCATTAACCTAACAGAAGCCTAATCTGATGCGTTTGCAACAAGCATAGTCTTGTGAACTCACATTAGATGGAAATATCAACCAAAATTAAGAAGCAATGAATAATTTGCTTCATTCAAAGTGAAACAAAGATTTTTTTTAAATCTCAGACTCATGGTTTGAGCTCATCCTTGGTTTTTGTGGTGGTCCCCCCTGAAAGTGTATCCTTATCAAGGTTATCTTGTAGATCTGCTGATGGGTCATTTGAAGAATTCTCAGTGTTACATAAATCTTCCTCTATAATGCCTGGGTGATTGCCACAGTCATTGTTCAGATCTTCACCATCTTTTTTGGAATAAGAAGTGTCCTCCTTTCTGTCTGAATTATCATGAACTTCTTCTGATTTTGAAAGCTGACTGGTATCAGTGTCACTGTTCTTTTCACTGCTGTTCTGCCTAACAGCATCACAGTTCACTTCTTGTTCATCCTTATAATTTTCTTCCCCATTTTTTGTGAATTCTACCTTTCTTTCTTCAGTTATTTTACCAGCTGAACTTCCACTTGCCAATGTATTCTTAGGCTCTTTCAGTTTCTTATGCTTAGAAAGATGACTATTGGGAATAGAAATTGGAGATGCTGGCTTTTTATTTGCTTTGCTTCCCTCTGACTTCTGTTTTCTTGGGGGTCCCCAGATAAAATGCTCTGAGGGTGTATAATGTTGCTGGGCAAATCTCAGCAGTTTTCTCCTTTCTCTTCGGTCTCTGATAGTATACACAAAATATTCTAGAGCACTTTGCTTAATGTTGGGAATGGTATCTTCCACAAGAGCTTCATGCAGAATAAATTTTACCAGAGGAGATTTGAAACTTTCATATCCAAGTTCGCCGAGACTTTTCAGAATTCGAGTGATTCTCAAGTAGTTATGTTGAGACCTTTGAAAGAAATGGGTAAAAAAAATTCTATTGAATCAGAAAAAAAACCCACTTAAAAAATACAGAACTGGAACTGCAATTCCTCAGTCCTTTTTATCACTTCAGGTATGTACTTCAGACGTCCTACATTTTCTCAAAGCTGCTAAAGCTTACTAGCACCTCCTTTGCTAGGATGTTGTGAGTGAAAATTAGTGTTTGTAAAAAGCACTGGGGGAGAGAGCTGAGAGAAAATAAAATCAAACCTACTTATTTTGATTCCTTCTGCTGTATGAGAAGGGCAACAAACTGGTGATGGGTCTGGAACATATAATTCCTATGAGGAGCAGTCAAAGACAATGGGGTTGTTTATTCTGGAGCAACAAAGGCTCAGGGAGACCTTATTGTTCTCTACAACTGCCTGAAGGGAGGCTGTGGCAAGGCGGGGTGGGTTTCTTGTCCAAGGAAAAAAGTGACAGGACAAGGGAAAACAGCCTCATGTTGCACCAAGTGGAGGTTCAGGTTGGGCATTAGGAAAAGTTTCTTCCCTGAAAGAGTGGTTATACATTGGAACAGGCTGCCCAGGAAGCCATCACCATCCCGGGAAGTGTTCAAAAGATGAGCAGATGTGGCACTAAGAGCTATGGTTTAGTTGATATGGTGGTGCTGGTCAAAGATTTGACTCAATTATCTCAGAAGTTTTTTTCCAACTTTAATGATTGTATGCTGTTCTCCTTCTGGGGAGAAAACCCAGTTGTTTTGTAAACGAAAGGGTTTGCAGTGTATTTATAGTGTAGCTACAGAACAGGGTTCATTGCACTTCACTCAAGTTACTTAAAAACTGGGTCTCCTGTCTAGACTAGCACCTGCACTACTGATCCAGGCAGTGCTGGAATAAAACAGGCACTTCTGGAGAGTAAGTCCCACTGTTGTAGGAAATATCGAAAAGAAAATGAACTAATTGTCTTCTGCAAGTGCCTGTGAAAAGGTCTTTCCCTTGTGAAGCACACCTTAGTATGCAGAAAAACTTCTAAGTTTGGATTTTAGATGGATAAAATTAGGTAAAGAGAGTCCCAAATCCTGATTTAAAACTATAGCTTCTCACTGGAAAGAACAGGAGTGAAAGCATGCAGTAACATTTGGCCTTCCTGAAAACCTGCTTTATCTGTGGCCTGTGTCTGAGCCCACACCCACACTGGCTCATATAATATTTATGTAAAATTATTAACAAAGTCTTCCCACTATTCACCTGGAATCCATCAGCAATTGTGCCTACAAGTTTTTACCATGACAGGAGAACAAAATGCTGCAAGAAAACATCCTGCAGCTCTAAGGTCAGAGATATTGGAAAAGTAAACAAAATTTGAAAAGAGGTTTTGGTACAATTAATCTGTACAAGAAAAAATTCAGTGCAAATTTAGAATCCACACAATACCAATGTAAAGCAACTGATATAATTTGCTGAATATTGGGCCAAGGCTTGACATAACATTTTTAAACCTTTCCAGATCAGTATTTCAATTAAAAATATTTAAATACAAAATATTTCATATTTTGATGAGGGAGGGAAATCTTGTTACTTAACTTTCATACAGGTGTGGAGAACTTAATCTTTCTCAAAAAGAATTGTAAATACAAAGATAAGCCACTTGTTTTTTCTTAAGTGAGAAGCAGCACGTTTGGATTGGGTGAAAACAAATTCAGTACCATGGCAAATTAGTTTGGAGCTGGGATCTTCTTCAGCACCATATAAGGAATTCAATGATGTCAGTCCAACTGGCAATGGGTGAGAAGAATAACCAAAAAGGGGAAGGAAGAACATACAGATAGAGGCACAAACCAGGCATCAACTATTTATTTTTCCCTTTTTTTTCCCTGGCAGTCATTAGAAAAAATATCTTTGCTTTCTCTAGAAAACAAAAGGATAAAGAGATTCTATAGGAATTCTAACAAGTGAAGTACATGTCATTACTTACTCATTCAAATGCTGAAATCTTTCTTGCCAGTTAGCAGCTCGTGTTACATTTCCAGTTTTATCAATTAGTTTTATTCCAAAAAACTCCAACATCATTTTGTAAGCCAAAAGGAATCTTCTAATTGCTTCTTTTGTTTTCTTGAATTCCTAATGGACAAAGAATATGTCTGAAAATCTCAGTGGCATTAAAGCAAGCATTTCTGCATCGTATAAGACAACTCTACATAACAAAAAGCAGTTATGTATTAGAATTACTGTGACGGCTTTTATGGAGCTCAATTTGTATTACCTCAATTTCATATGTAGTTAATTCTTTAGCATAGAAGTTCAGACCTTGTTCCCTTAGTGGAAAAAGCCTGTTAAAAGAAGAAGTGCATTATGGCTCAGTATAAGAACGATTAATCAAATCAACACTTTGAAACAGAAATAGGTAATAATTGACCAACCACTGTATGTAAGTGTGGTTATGTTCCAGTTTTTCATAGTCTCCTTTCCATTTATTTAGGACTTCTTCAATATAAACCCCTGCATAAAAATAATTTGAAAAACTGTTAGGTTGCCATCAAAACCAGCACTCAGCTACATAAAGAACATGCATGTTAAAATAATGAGAGAACACATACTTTGTCTTTCACATACTGTGTGAAATAAGGTCTATTGCGGCCATAAATAAATTAATTTTAATTCAAAACTAATTTAGCTACTAAAACTTAATTAAAAAATAAGGTACTTATAAAATGTCAATATAAGCAAAACTAGCTGACTTCTACTAGGTTACCAACAAGAGAAGGTATGTGACAGGTATGTGAAGGTATGTAAAACATATCCAAGAGTTCTCATGTCATGGATCCCTTTACCACACTGACTGGGAATTAACAAAAACTTCTCCCATAAAACACTAACTGTGAATCACCTCTCATTGATTTTACAAGATAAAACTGCAGTTATCCATCTATCTATCTATCTATCTATCTATCTATCTATCTATCTATCTATCTATCTAATCTTCATAGAACAAAGCCTCAACTCTTTAGGAAATCTCCCATACTAAGAATCTCTCCAGCTGCAAGTATCATTATCATTAGGAAATCTTTCTCAATTAATAGTGGCCAAGCACAACACTGAGACTGTGCTCATGAAATTCACTCACAGGCCAGGGCACTTTTCCAGATACTACACAGATATACAAATACATAAAAGGATGATCCTTGTTCCCAAAGTTGTACAGTATCTTTCCATGAATGAGCACTGTGTTCATCTGTTTCTATTCTGAAACCAACAACAGTTTCACTACTGCACAGCATCTCCCAAAGCCAAATAGCACAGGAGCAACCTAAAAACTCAAAGGCCCATGTATATAGTCTCCTACTATACATTTAAGATGCCTCTTTGCCCAATGAAAATTTCCATTTGGGTCTCAATGGCAAAGAAGGACACATTTCATACTTTTATTTAAGAATTGAAGAAAGCAGCTAGTCTAAGGGGCTGGTAAGTACATGACGTACTGGAAAAAAAAAACTGGAAAAGGACCTTGGAAAGAGGACTTTCATCATCACTGCATTGTATCCAAGCCATATTTCAAGTATTGGTAAACTTGCTGCTCAGACCCAGGGCAGAGAGACAAACAGGCCAGCTCTGATTCAGAACCACAAGCTAAATCTCTAGGTTATAGGACTAAACTTCAGATCTAGTATTGCAATAGAAATGTCTTGGGTTGTTTTAAACAACATTCTCCAGTATTTCAGTCCTGAACCTGGTGGCTAAGACTCCCTCCGAACACTCTCACAGACCCACAGAGTCGGGTCAAGGTGGTGGTTACTCTTTTCCATTCTCAATACAAACTTCAGCATAGCCAGAGTTGTTCACACATCAGCCTCCATGGCTTATCAGCTACCTTTGACATTACTAACCGTGCTTTTCTCCTAGAATACTAAAAGAAATGTTATTCTTTACAAATTTTGGGAGGGAAGCCCTCTTATAGCTTTCATGACTATCTCTTCTTATAGCTAATCCTCTTGAACTGCTTCTTCATTTTGGACTTTAAAGTTCATCCCCACAACCTTTTCTGTCTTTTAGTTTCAGAGCCATATGGTCCCCAGGTTCACACAGACCTCACTGCCCTTAAGCTTTCTTTCTCTATCTGTTCTCTGTGTTAATGTCTCCCAAATCTACTACTTCTTTACTGGCAATTCCCAGACCCACCTCTTCTTGCAGCCAAGCTAAAACTGACTGAAAGCATCTGCCTACGGGTATCTAGATAAAGTGCAAGTTGGTTAAAGCAGAAGTCTTATCTTTCTTTCACAAGCTGAGTTATCTTCTCACTTGCTAAGGGTATTACCACTATCTTGTCTATAAACAGTTCTCATCTTCAACTTTCCTGTGTGTTCATTTTTACAACCTTCCCTTCCATCCAGCTTCCTATCTGAACTCTCACACTTTGCATCTCAACTTTTTTTTTCCTGACCTTGAAAAGTACTTTCTTGTCATGTTTACACCTACCCTGAATGCTGCTGAATGCAGCTACCCTGAATGCTGGGAAGATAATATTTCTAGACTTTTACTTTTTTATACTGATCTGTTTTTTTTTGCTTTGCATTTTCCCATCATGAAACCTTGCTCTGTAACATCAAACAAAAACTATACACCTTCACTTCCAAAGCCTTTGTGACCTGTCCCTCACTACCTTATCAGAACCCATTTGTTGCTATGAGACTGATCCTCCTTCCAACAGGATCCTGCCTCAAAGGCAGCCTACACATATCACTCCTTCTGCACTCCAACGTGCACTTCACTATTTCCTACCCAGCTGCTCTCATACTGAGAGGAACCTATGGCAAATACCTTCAAAGCAACCTTGTCATCATTCTTTTAAAACCCAGAAAATCTTATTTTTTGCCTTCAGTTTGTCTTTTTTTGCTAATGGCTAAGCTCTTATGTGCTGAGACTCCTGTCTATCACCCTAACCAAGACTGCTTTATTGCCTCCTCCTGCTTCCTCTGTCCACTATCCTATAGTCACTCATACATCAACTGCAAACTCTCTAGAGTAGGGCTTGTCATCTTTCAGCTTGTCCTGTGTTTGTGCAGAATGCTGCATATGAGGTTCCTGCTCCACTACCAAAACCACTAGGGACACTGAGAAATGGCTTTATTATTGGTACAACAATAATCTCACACAAGATTATAGCATGTTTTTTTCCCCTTACACAGTTCTAGGGATATCACCATTAGATCGCTGCCACTCCTATTCAAACAGCAAGTTCGTGCAATATAGTGGAAGAACTTTATCTTTGTTTAATAAAAGTATCACAAAGTGGTACTAATGCCTTGTACTACTTCATGCTGATAATGTCTAAGAAAAGCACCACCTTCCTAGAGTGAAAGCTAACTCTGTTTAAGTACAAACTGCTCTCGTGTTATCAATGTGCTCCAACATGGGAAGTTCATGTTCTACAATATATTACTATACACCTTTAATTTGCCTCAGTTATCACCACTGTTTCAATTTGCTACTATCATTAGTGATATTCTTCTGTTATCGCCATTATTGTTGCAGATTACTCACCATCAGGTTTAAATGGGATTTTATTTTTGTAAAACCGGAGATTGCACAAGTCATTTTGATAACGAAGATCTTTAAAGTTCTGCTAAAAGAAAGGAAATAGGACATTATCAGCCTACAAAAACCTACCAAGACAATCCAGAAAGTGACACTGGGCTCTTTGAATAATTTAAAGACAAAATATTTCAGAGTTTTAGGAACAGTGCTCTACTCATGCACTCAAAGACTCAGTTTAAGGATCTGAAAATTCTTTTCCTGGGCTCCTGCCACAGTTCTCAGGCTTACACATATCATGTGCTTGCATGCTTGCCCGGGATGAAAAGACATTACTTTTCTCCCACTCAAATATGTTGTGCCTCAGCTTTTTGGTTTGTGTATCAGCCTTTTTGGTTCTCATTTCTTGTACTTACTGGACAACACAAAGGTTTAAGAATTTTTTTTACTGAAAAGGCGATTTTAAACCATAAAATATTCTTACTGGATACTGATGTCGGTACTTGTATAAATCTCTTGCTGCGTAGAAGCTTCTCTTTGGCTTGGCTGTCAGCTCAGTTCCATCACCACTCTGAAACAGTTAGAAAGCAGATAATCATCATACACAAACCCCCTAAATAGAATACTTCTATAATATTAAAATAATTATTTTTCATTATGGATTTCAGTAATGTAAACAAATGTAAGTGCATGTATTTGTCTATTCTTTGGTCAAACATTGAAAATTTCCCTGCTCAATACTAAATACAAAAGCAAGACTATGAATTTTCCTTCCAATGAAGCTGAATTTTAACTAAATTAACAGTCTGATTGTCATTTCCAAATATAAGATTTCAAAGTAATCTAGCAAGTGCTAATACAAGGTGAAATAAGTAACTAAGCTTGAAAATGCAGAGGCACCAACAATTTTGAGGAGGAAATTGTATTATTTACCAAAAAAAACCAAAAACCCGAAAAAAAAAAAGAAAGAAAAAAAAAGTCATGTACACAGACTTGTACCCTGTGGAAAACAGTTACTAAAAAAATTTCATTCTACTCCTTGCAATACACATGTAATAGGTTAAAGTCAAGCTTAAAAGAGGAAGTTCTCTGGGACTGCACTGGGAATTTGCCGTTCTTCTTGACCATCCCATGGCTTATCAACTGTACACTAATGACAAACAAACAGCTACGTTCCTTCCTCCTTTCACAAAACCAGCTTTGACCATACCTGAAGGCGAAACACACTTGAACAAGACACACCCCTTGACACTTGGTTATCCGGCACTAGTATCACCATGTAACAAGAAGAAAACGGGAAGACACTTAGGCTTACTTAATTTTGTTTGGTCTCTGAACCAAAACACGATATATCTAGCAACCTAAAAAAAGACCCAGATGCTCCACCCTACATGATATTCTAACTCAAAATTATTGTCAAAAGAACACTTTATTTCTTTAAGCTCGGCATTTGCGAAGCTTCCTGAAAAAGAGAAACTCGCTCTGGAAATTCGTCACACCCACCGAGGAGTCACAATTCCACATTGCCACAAAGGATCAAATATTCAGATTTTTGTCCTCTTTAATGAAGAGGCCACGCTAAATGCTCCATTTAATTAAAGACACAGCCTTCCCTGGAAACAGCAGCAGCGGGAATGTCAGCGACACCAAGGCCTCGATTTTCTCCCAGTAATGACAGGGGAGAGATAAAAACCTAAGGCGGGCCGGTCCTCGGCGCACATGCAGCGCTGTGTAAGCCCCAGCCGCTGGGGCACCGGCGGCTGCCGCAGAGCAGCGGGAGCGGGGCGGCCCGGCCCGGGCTCGGCTCGGCTCCGCCCGCTCGGCCGCCGGGCCCGCGGGCAGGGCGGGGCGGGGCGCGGCCGCGTCCGGCGCTGCCGGTACCTGCTCGGGGCTGGCGGCGTCCGGCCCTGCCCGCTCCGCGTCCTGCCGCGCTGGCGGGGCCGGCGGCGGCTCCCCGGGCCGGCAGTCGGCGGCGGGCGGCTCTTCCCCGCCTCCCGCGGCGGCGCACACCCCCTCCTGCCGCCGCGGCTCCGCCGCCTCGGGCTCCGAGTCGGTCTCCCAGGTGGAGTCGCAGTCCTCCACCGTGGTGGGCTCCTTGAAGCTGACCCCGCTCAGCAGGCTGCCCATCGGCCCGGAGGCCGCGGAGGCCGAGGGCTGCGAGCGGCCGTGGGCTGCCTACGGCTGCGGCATGGCGGGGCGGGGCGGCGGCGGCCGGGGCTGCTCCCCCGCCCGGCCCCAGCCCACGGACACGCGCGGGGCGGAGCCGGAGGCTCCGGGAGTTCCACGAGAAACGCGCGCCCGGCGCTGGCAGCGGGCATCGGGCAGCAGCCGCCGGCACCGCGGCTCGGGCGGGGCCACTCGGGGTCCGCCCGCCGCCGCCCCGGCACCGGGCGGGCCGTGCTGGCGGGGAGAGTGGGAGGGTCCCCTCCGCGGGGCATTTCGCTTCCCCTGAAGGCTCATGAGAAGAGCAAGTGGGTGCGGATGTTCATCGAGATGAGTGGGGCTGGCGGCTGCCCCGGAGCAGTGGTTTGGGGACGAGATGCTTTGAGTGACAGACGGGGTCGTGCCGCCTGCAGTGTGTGAGCTCCGGCTGCCCACTCGCCGTGGCAGCGGCTGCGGTGAGGTAGACCGCGAAGAGTGTACTGGTGCTAGAGAAGACAGGAATGGAGCGGGCAGTTCTGTGGTAACCAGCCAGTTTTGGCTACTTCTAAAATTCCTGCGAGTTTGGGGATGAAACTGACATGATATTCAAGGACCAGTTTGAAGGGGTAGTGACAGTGAATATTGTACTTGGCTAGTACATGCCTTTTGGACAGAGTTTGAAGCCAGGAGTGAAGACGTGGTGAGTTTACAGCTTAGCACATTGTTCCAGTGCCTGCTCTCACCCTCATGTCTAAAAACATGTCCTAATTTCTAACCAGGGTTGGTAGGCTTCAGTTCATACTCAGGGATTTCTGCCTTCTCCTTAAAGACGATTCTGTGATGTCTTGTAACTGCTCCTAAAGATGTGGATTATCAGCAAGTCATCTCAGTCCTCTTCTTGATAAACCAAGCAGGTTGAGCTTCTTCAGCCTCTCACCACAAATTCCTTCTCACATTCCCTCACTCAAAGCTGTATCTTTTTTTGTTTGCTGTACGTTGAATATTTTAGCATCTGTTTCAAGTGCGGGAACCAACATTTTAACTGGATGCCAGAGTCATCAGTAGAGAGGTGATTTCATCTATATATTCTTGTTTTCCTATCCACTCTCTATAAATTGAAGGATCATTTTAAGTCAAGTTGCGACATTGTCATGCTTAGATGCACTAATGTCACTCTTGTACATAACCCTCCTTCAGGTTCATTGGAAGCATGTTAGCTGCACCCACTGACACCAAACACAAGAAATTACTGGGAATGCCCTGGTGTCGCTGTTGAGGCAGGGATGGGAATGAAAAGACTCCATCTTCAGAAGGCAAAGAATGAATCTTTATTCAAAAGCACCTCCCTCTTTTATAGAGAACATTGTGAACATTAATTTCATTGGTCTTAAAGTAAAAACATTTCACCTGATTGGTACACTTGGACTTAGATCAGTATGGTAGAACATATCTATAAACAATATGAACGGAAAACAAGAGAATAGATTGTTTACATTCCTCCTGGACTTTTCCCCAGGCTTAGCCTGGCAGAAATCTTTCTCATTTTCTCTCTGACTGAACTAAGAATATCCACACCCTGATTTGTCAGACCTTTTCAGGCGAGTGTATTTGCAGTAGCAGCTCACCTAGATACAGTCACAGCTGCATGGCTGACCCATGAGCTTGCGATACAGCTCAGTCTACCCCTGCTGCCTCCCACCATCACTTGCCTCGGCCAAGACATTTCTCCCCTTCCTGTGCTCTTCATGAAGATCAGTGAAGCCCACTCAACCTTTCCAAAACCCCTTAGTCACCATCATGTCAGCTGCTTCCCTCCTCAGGATCCAGCTACTCCCACTCCCAAGATCAAAGCTAGTGGCCCAAGCCAAGACATCCCCTCCACCCCAACCCTGTTGGTTTTCAAGGTCTACTGGAACTTTTTTGATATGTGATATTAAGGAATATCACAACTGAAGATATTCAGGTATTTCCTGAAGCATACAGGAAGATATTTCTGAAGAGATAATGGAGATATTTCCTGTAGCATACAGGAAAGTTGAGTCTCATTTTTGCCAGTGGTCATCATTTTAATAAAGAATAAAAAATCTCCATCAAGCAGGAAGAAGCAAGGTTGTAAGAGGGCAAGCAGTAAGACTAGATGCTAGGGTTGCAGTTGAGGGAATAGAGTTTTATAACACTCATGCTTATGTATCACATTTTTTAAGAACTCCCTCTTCTTTGACCTCATTTGAGGGAAAGGATTTCTTTCATGGTTCCACAGTATCTCCTCCCATGTTGTTGGCATAGTTTGAAGGAACTGACTTAAGATTCTGACCTCTGGAACACATTTTTCTTGACTACCTGCTGAACAGCTACTTCCATTGGCCAACATCTACCGGCCCAGTATAGACAAGCCCTCTGCTCCCTCTCCCCTGCTACAGCTTTTGCCAATGTTCCCTAACTGGGATTGTGTTTATACTATGGACAGTGGAGCTTCGAAAGCATGCCTTGAATGTGCATAAAAATCAGGGGAAGGTTTTGATGACATTTCAGTTTGCATGGCAGTTAATCCCACAAATTAAAGATCTTCCTGCAAGAAAGCTCGATTTCTTGTGCAAATAACTGCACCTTATTATAGAAAGCTCAGTTTTACCTGAAGAGCAAAGCTGTCAGACAAGTCTCAAAGCTGTCGACCAAATCTTGTAACAGAATTTTAGGTGGAATTTTAAAAGATCTGGATCTCAAAGTACTGAAAAGAAGTAGGAGTCAAATGAGCTGGGTGGGAGAGCTCACCAAGCCACTCCCCATCATTTACCATCAGTCCTGGTTAACTGGGGAGGTCCCAGATGACTGGAGGTTAATCAGTATGACAGCCATCTACAAGATGGGTATCTTTTGGTGATTTTACAATGAGTAGTCTATTCTCTTATTTTCTCTATGCCCAAAAATGGTTGCTGTAGCTTTAAGGTGGGGAGGGGGGAGTCTTGGGACTCTCCCACAGGCTTATTCAAAGCTTCATTCCTCAGACATCCCTGGTGCCATGCAGACTTCATCCTTTTTTTTTTTTTTTTTCTTTGCTCTTTTTTTTTTTTTTTTTAGGCAAGGTTTTTTTTAACTATCCCTGGCCCTGGAGAGGCTGCTGCAGCAGTCCTTGGGTGGCTTTTTTTCCAAAGTGAACTGAATGGTTTGGTTTTGGTCTGAGATCTGAGAGAATGACCAGTGGGAGAAGAATTGGCTGGGGCCAGCTCCATCTCAGCCCCAGACCTCAGAAAAGCCATGCCAATGAGAAAAAGGACACCAAATCCACCTCCTTCACCTGCTGTGAAGAGGGGACCAACACCAGAGATTCACCAGGTTCCCATCTGTTTTGCTGGAGCTGCTGTGTGAACCTTTTGTATTGTTTTTCTTTTTTTTTTTTTCTCTTGAGACAGGAGCTGGTGCCATTTTTTTCTCCCGACCAGGTTGCCAGTCATTGTGGTTTTTATTGTTTGGGTTTTGTTTGGGGTTTTGTTTTGTTGGCTTTTTTTGTTTCTTTTTTTTATTTTTTTTTTATTCCCTGGCATTTTGGGTTTTTTGTTCTGGTGGTGGTAGGGGATCTGCCCTTTGCCAGGTGCATGTATTTTTCCTGTGAACAATGTGTTCTTTCAGGGCTGCAGCTTATTTCTCCTTCTGGTTGTGAACTAGAAGCAGTTGGGATTCATGAAGTGGCTCTAGCACCTTAAATAGCTTTGTAGAGTGGTATTTCAGAGCTTGAACAGATTCCCACAAGACATATCTTATTTAGAAAAAAATAAATTCCATTACCTCACAGTCAGAATTGGTAGTCATTTTAGCAAAAGTAGTGTATTTATGGCACTTGAGCTCACTGAAGTGCTCCTGTACAATGGAAGATGACTAAGTGCCAAAGCCAGGAGGACCTGTTTCAATCAAGTAGTTTGTCTGTCACATAACACAGGTGAAAAACAACAGAAGATCTAGGGGACTGCAAACCACTGTGCATCAAATACAGACTTTCATAATGCTTATAAAAAATAAGCACTTGACTTCTAATTATATACATTTATATACATCTTAAACAGCATAGATTAGTCAAAACTGTGGTGTTTTTTTTGTTTTTTTTTTTTTAATGAGGACATGGGTTTATGAGGACTTCAAAGTGGAAACCACATTGCTTTCTCAAAGCTAATGCTGCGTGTGATAACGGTTAAAATTATTTAAAATGTGGTAATTGTAGTACTTCATAATTATCTTGGGAGGATGCTTGGAATAGGATACCAGAGAGGTCAATTAACAACTGTGGAGAGACTTATCAACCTAATATAAAGGTGATATAAAGCTGTGAGGGATTATGCATCCGTAGAGGATATAGTAGACTACAAAACTGTTTTGATAAATGACAGAGAGGGTAGAATAAATAACATTGGTAAAATGAAATTCAGTTGAGCTAATGTAACATGATTTACAGTGGATATTTAAACATACAGAGGTAGATTTAGGAAATGCAGAAAGTCATTGATATGACAGAAATGTCTGAGAGCTACAGTATTATTTGCATACATCCAGATGAAGGCCTAAATATATTTGGACACCAACAATAGGAAAGTGCTAAGTCATACAGGTATGACAATGTTTTGTATGAAGTAGCTGTAGTTGACTGGTATTTTAATGGGGTTTGTTACCTCATTTGCTTATTTTTTGACTATAGTGAATGTTAATTTTCTTCTTTAGTCCAGCAATGCCCTAGACTGCTAAATACCAAGGTTGATGTAGTAGCTATAGAAGGTGAATCTAATTTATAAAGTTCTCCATAATTTCCCTCTAGTGAGTGTCATTGGAAATGATTAACTAACTGTAAACTCAGAAGTCAGGTTGCATATTTGCCTAAATTTGTTTCTGTTGAAATCTGAAATTAATTTACAGCAAAGAAAAGACTTCACATAAATCATGCTAGACATGACAGATCAGCGTATTAAGCTCAGTAAAGCCAGTGGAAGTTCTCTCATTTTTGCTAGGTTATGACTACAAACCTGAAGACCTTAACTGAAGCCCTATTTACTGGAGTGTCTTACACTACAAGTCTGTAAAAGGTCACTTCAGAACAAATTAATAGAAGAGAGTTTTAAGATGATCTGTCTAGGTGTCACAGTGGCAGTCTCAGTGTAGTACTTAAACCTCTAAGATTCTGCTTGTTGTCTTTCAGATACAGTTTGAGCAGCCAGTTTCTTGAGAGGAAACTGATGCAGTTCTAGGATGTAACATGGTCTAAATGAATTGCTGTGCAGAAACCCATGATTTATAGTTGGAATCCTATATCACCCTTGTGATGGACTGGAACCAGCTATCCAGGTTGGCACTACCAGCTCTTCTGTAGTGGGCTTGTCTAGGGTGCATCAGCAGGTCAGCTGCCTGACATCACTGGTAAGAAATGACATTCACTTGCCAGAAGTTCACACAGGATTAGGTGATGCCATTAAGTTTTGCTGAAGGGCTCCTGGACTGTACCATGCAAGATAGTACTTTTGGCAGTGGAACCCAGTAAGAAATTCTTCTCCCTGAAAGACAAACTGAGAGTGTGATGCAGAAGCCCAAATGCAGGTGTCCAAGTGCCTTTGGAGATCCCTTACTGTATCCATCTTCTGCTGCAGAAGGGCGCTGCTGCTCCATAGGCTCAGGAGGTCCCGTGGTGTAGCTGCCAGCCCCATAAAGACATTTTGGCTACTCTAGGTTGTCTCCAAGGAAATGATGAACCTACTATGTGTATGCTTATCATATATAAGCATAGGCCAGCTATATCTGTATGTGACTGGCTGGTTGGCTGAGTCACTTTGAAAGTTGCTGGTCTGTATCAACCAGAGCTGCATTTAGCTATTGGACTATTACACCCCTTGTTATCTTTTGGCATACATCTCTGTGTAAACACATAAATTTAGGTGTTTCTTTATAAACTAGATCCTGCCCCTAATGTTCCTGAGCATCCATATTTCTGTTGGGAAGGGATGCTACAGACTCCCTCTGACAACTGATGTGTAAGTGGACATTTCTGATCTGACAGCACACAGTATCTCCTGTCTTGAACTTCCAGAACTGCTAAATGAGGACCTGTGCTAGATGTAGGACATGACTTAGTGTACTCAGAGTAGGCACAACCCCCCAGAGCTGTGTGATTTTCTCCTCTGGGTCATTAAACAGAGACAGAGACATTCTTTTGAAGCCTGACAAGGCTTCTCATTTGGGGAATTTATGTCCTGAGGTGTGTAACCTGTAGATGCTAAACCTGAGCTAATCATACAATGCTCCTTATCTACTCCAATGGGGAAAAATAGGAACCTCCAGAGGATAATCCCTGTCATCCTAAAACAGACATTTTAAATATGTAACATAAATCACAATTTTGTTTGTTTCTACTGATTATAAAGGAAGCAAAGATCTAGCCAAAACTCAGGTTTAGACATCAGACTTTCAAGCTGTAAATATTGCATGACCTGATCCAGTCCCACACTCTTGAGGTTTTCTGAAAATACTGAATTTTCCCATAGGAAAAGAGAGAGCATCCAACATCCCTTTCCCTGGCATGAAGAATATTTGTAATCAGGTCATATCATATAATACACTTCCAGTGAGAGACTGAGAGGACTCTTGTTTGAGAGTGTCAGTTGCTAGGTATGCAGAACTGAAGAGTACAAATCTCTTTAGAAAGACACAGAGCTTTAACCTTCCTGTCACATCCTATTGAATTTCTTATGCATAAGATCAAAACGATAAGGAGATGAACTAGAAAACTGCCTCCTCCTTCGTCTCTGAATGAACAGCCAGCCTTTGGCTCTCTGATGAACAGAGAAGTATGAAAGGCTACAAGGAGATCAGAGCATCAGAGTACCCTGGTATGTCATTTTCTGTGCTTTATTTGCTCACTCAAACACAGAAGAAGTTGTGCAGAGCCCCCTCTCCATCCATAATGAATCCCATTCTGCTCTGCTTGGGTTAAAGGGACTCACTTTAAGGTGACAAAAAGTCAGAGCATCCCCTGGGAGTGCAGCCAAGCACCAAGTACCAACACAGAGCCATCACAAGTTTGACCCACCTCTGTCAGCTGAAAGTGGAGCATGCACAAGGCAGTAACACTTCAGTTTGACTAGACTAGGAGCTCATGCTATCCCTGGTAAAAATATTGCGAATAAACCACTATTTCAACACCACAGACTCCACTTGTTCTTTCTTAGCTGAGTTTTTATATGACTGTGTGAATTTATGTAGTCGTGATGGTGCAGCACAGCTATTTCAAAGATCTAATTGACGTCAAGATTGATGTGATTCATGGGAGTCATAGGATCCCTACCACTGAAAAAAGTCCAGATTAAATGATATGCATTTGTGCAGTTCTACAGTTTGCTTCTCAGCAGATGACTGTGGATTTCATACACTTCATCAAGGATAATTTGAAAGTGCCCAAAGTCATTGATCTTCCACAAACTCCTCAGCAGTTAATTCCAGGCAGAGACTGGCACAAGACCAAATTACACAAGTGGGACAACTGCAGGCCCTGACTCTGCCACCACCTTTTCATCCTTTTTCATATCATGCTTGTTATATCATGTGTAGAAAATCTATATAAATATATAAACTAGGGAAGAAGTTCATCAGGAAAGCCATTTTTAATTAGGTCACTGATGCTCCACTGATGCTATGTTTTTAGCTTGTGATTGAGGCAAAGACACAAAGACTGAGATACAAAAGCAAGCAAACAGACACAACCAGAAGCTGAAACCACTAACAACACTGGCTTTCATGTGATTTTTATAACCATTTGGGTTAGTTCACTTAATTAAACTATTCTGCACAGCTTTAAAGCACAGGTCCACATCAGTCCTGCCCGTTAGTCTTTGATGGCAACCGTTCCCCATGCTTGCCAATCTCTGTGTGACTTCAGGGTGGCCAGGTTGGAAGGAGATGATGGCAGAGTTGAGGAATTCAACTGCTTCGGAATGATGAGGAGCAAGACATGGCCCTGAGTCTGTGATTTGAGATGGGACTGAAGCATGTTATACTTTACACAATGTGATCCTCATAGGAAACCTTGTCAGCAGTTTATATGAATATTCTCAGAATATGCACATATATTTTCCCCTACCTATCTTGTTACCCCTTTAATATTCTCTATGACAGATTTCCTTAGATCACTACAGGACAGCCTCATCATAATGCTATTGTGTTCTTTTATTCTGAAGAAAACATGTTAGTAGAGCCTGTAAAAGCCTTTCCCTGTTTATCTCTATGGCACTATCAGTACATTAAGTGAATGTGCCATCCCATCAAAGCATGCAAGGTGGTAAGTTTAAAGAGATGAAATTCTGCTTCTAGTGACACAGGAGAACTAAGAAGGAATAGGGATGACCTTTTCTTGATATGACAAATCTGAGTTATGTGTCAACAAATAACAAATGTCCACTTCAGGAATCTGATGCAGTGAACAAAATTATCAAGAGTACAGTGAGCATGTGCACTATTGCAGAATTAGCCCATTTAATTCTGTAAATGTGCTATTACAGCATGAAGCCACCTGGCAGCTGGAATACAAGCAGCCTTTGACAGGCTCAGGAAAGACATTGCCACTCTTTCACACTGTTGTTTGAGCAGGCTGAATGAACCATCCAAATGGGCTCACTTCTGTTTTGCATTAAGAGATGAGTAAATAAGCACAACAACGTCCTTTTGCATGTAGCAAAGTGGGTCAGCAAAATATTGCTGGTAATGTGCTAAAATACAGTGAATGCTTTGTACTTTTTGATTTACTGCTCTGTATGAACTCTGTATGCTTCCTTCTATCATAATTAGGAGGTTGCTTGTGGCTGTGTTTTGGAGGAGTAAATTTTTCAAAAGAAAAAACCCACCTAGGTGAGCTGGCAATTCCAAGATTTGGTGAGGAACAAAGGATTATAAATTACATGTTGATCAATAGCATTGTTAAAAAATACTAAAAGTAAAACTAAAAAAAGCCCATTTTGTCATCATAATTACAGACTAAATCAGTACAGTAGATAAAACTGTTAAGATACTTAACATTACATTTGTTAGAGGTCATTACAAAGCAAAACACAAACCAAGACATGGACATAAGAGCACAGCCAAATTCAGAAATTCAGACTCAGCAGGCAGAGCTGAGGACAGGCAAAAAAAGAAAAGGTCTGATCCAGGCTAGGGACTGGAAACAAGGAACAGTTTCCTTGCAGGGTAAATGCAGCTTGGTCAGGGGACAGGAGGATCCTTACCAAGAGGCTAGGAATGACTAAACAATATATACTTGTGTCACTATTGTCATAGCAAAAAAAAAAAAAAAAGCACCACACTACAATAAATGTATGACTAACAAGAAAAGGGGCAATTTTTCTTCTTGATGTTGATGTTGAAAAGGACAAAGCCCCACTGTTTTTTCTTAACACCATTAAACCAATGGCATTTGCTGGCTTGTGATGTTTGTGGTAGCATTTCCTGGTGGCAGGAGGCTACAAGTTAAGAACAGGAGGTACTGTTAACATTGTATGGAACATAGAAGAAAGAAATATATGATGCATTTTTGTGTTCATTAAAGTAATTCCTCCAAAGAAACAAGATAAAAAATAAAGATTGCCAGCCCTGCATGAGTAACAATATTGGGTGCTGTGGATGGGTTTTTTGGTTCAATCTCTGACACAAACAATTCACTCTCCTGCAGATGCTTGCTGTTTCTAGAATGCAAAGATCATCTCTCTGTTTTGCTTCAGATGAAAAGAATGATTCATTTCTATATTACATTTCTATGAAATTTGTCACCCTCTAACACCACTCACAGCTATCCTTAAGCAGGGAAATACTTGACAGTTCTGAGTGTGTGCCAGAGTGAAAAAATAAAACATCTAAAGTAATGTAAACATCATGTTAGGCCTAAAAAGATAGAATAAGAACAGCCCTTTTCAGCACCATGTGTTTGAGCAGACACAGCGGTGGGATGTGTATCTAACTGTTTTGCTGTGTTCTTTCATTTACATTACAAAGGGATGTTTTTGGCAGAAAGTCAGTGTAAGCAGCATTCATTATTCCTTTAAGGGGCTTGATAATTCAGTATGGTAACACGCTGCAGGCTGTCAATGCTGTCAACCATCCACCAAAAAATAAATTAAACTTTGTTCCAGCATCAGTATTTCTGTATGCAATAAATGAGATTAAATGAGATTGGAGATCTGACCATGGGGTGAGAACTAGGGATGGTTGATATGTTTGTGAGACATTTTGGGTGAGGCAAAACCCACCAGGAACAGAATAAAACATGTGAAAGTAGTCATCATTAGCTCAGAGATATGAAAATCACAGAAAATGAGAAAAGTGATTCAAGCTGACAAAAAAAACCCCCAAAGCAATACAACGAAACACACCAAAAACAGCAAAAAGAACCAAACAGAAACCAGCCCTCAAGTATATCTTTGAAGTCTGGCTCAAATATGGAAAGGAGAAGTGGGTTTCTCATCCAGCTTTGGGTATATCTAAATGGTTGCTCAGAGTACCCTTAAAGTCAGGGGCAAAAAAGTGAAACTTCTAAGTACCAAAGCATTTAATCCTTAAGTAGCCATTTAAACTAGGTCTGATGAAGTACCTCTTTTTTGTCTACTTTATAAAGGGAGCACAACTGACTTACCTGCATGAAGACACAAACACTGAAGGTATCTAAAGTCACCCAAGTGATTAATCTTCAGCACCTAGAAACACTGCATTTACACGAGCTTATTCAGCTTGGCCATGTGATGATGACTGACAAATTGTCTGCTTTAAAAGACTCTTGAAAAGCTCGGTCCTGCTAGGAGGGAAGGTCCACACTGCAGAGGTGCCACCTGGAAGTCACAGCATAACTCTCAGCACCCAACTTTTCTGCAATGAAGTAGCTGCTGAGTCTCCACAGATTTCCTCTATGGGTAATGAAGGAAGAGGGAGACTGCTACAGCAAGCAATTCAGAACTAAAACCTGACATCAGTGCTTTGAGGCTACATCTATATTAGTGTTTTAGGCTGGACCAGAAGAGAGAAGAGCTTTTAAAGATAAGTTCCCAATTCTTTCCCCCTTCTGGGTGCTGGTTCATATTACTCATTCACATAGTCTCAGGGAACATAAACTTTATTTGGTTTAGATCAAATAAACTGGGAGACAGAGATCAGGAGTGTTCCCAATATACTCCTAATGCAATGGGCATTCAGCCCATGGGACCAGATTAGGACTATTCTAAAGAAAAAAAAATCACTAAGTTTAGTAGTGTGGGTGTCCGATTCTCAACACTGATTATTTTGTTCTTTAGGCCTGCTACTGGCTTGCACTACTTGTATCCCGAAGTGAAGAGGATCCTGGAAGAGTCCATTGCACCATTAACCACTGGAGGAGTTTGGAAAGATGAGATAGCTGATTTAGTGTACTCAAAGTGAATGAAACAAATAACCACCAAATGGACAGTGGACTGGTTTTCCAAAATTCAGTATTTTAACAAAAGGAGCATCCACTATGCAAAGGCAGAAACAAGTCTGGCACAAGACATAAGATAGTGAATTAACTGAGGATGTAAAATACCTGTTGATTACCTCTATCTACCAGATATGATCAGTAAATTCAAAATACAAATTGGGCTTTTGTTTACAGCAGTAGCTTCAGGGCTTCATCCAAGCATAAACTGTAGTAAACTAACCATGATTTTATTACCTACCAGTTAACTTTTAATGGCTGCAAAAGAACAGGGCAAACTGCAAAACAAAGCACCAAGACCATTTTCAGCACGACTTACCTAAGTGCCTTATCCACAGACTGCAGGCTGTACCTGGAGCCTTATCTACAAGCTACAGTCTCTGCAGGGTTATACCTACTGTGGCATAGCCTTACCCATGGTCACTTCTCCAACACAGCCTTAGCCATGGCTGCACTCCCTCCAGAGGTGTAGCTGCTCTGCTGTGGGCTTGTCCATGGGCACATTTCATGCGCTCCAGCATGCCCTCTTGCACTGCTACTGATGTTCAAGGTGTACCTGCTGTGGCCACCCGGGGATTGGCTGCCTCAGGGCAGACCTGTGTCACATCCCCGACCATCTGGCTGCCGTAGGAGAAAACAAAATCAGGTTCACAGCCCACATCTGGTTGAGTAGGATGTTTGAGGAACTGAGAGGTCATTGCAGTAAGGCTGGAAATATCTACCATGTAGAAGGGAGAGATGCTTCACTCTCCCCAAAAAGCAGCTGAGGAGAGCAAGAACTGCTGCTACTTCATAACAGGGTTCTCCAGAGACTGGGAGGCAGTGATGCAAGGGCAAATGCCAGGCTTGGCCTCATGATAGTGCTTTTAGTATAGGTTTCCCAGACAAACAAAGTGACAACACAGAAAGCAGCAAAAGCAGAAAGGAGCCATTGACTTGCTCTGGAATTCAGTGTACAGCAAGAAAGGGAGAAAGTAATGGAACAGGTAAGGCAGCAAATCAGAGCTAGGAGAGCAAGTACTAGCCTGCCAAGTAACAGCTAAATATCTATAACAGCTGTAAGCTCAGTCTAGCGCACTCTCATCAAATCTGTTATCTTAAACCCCTGAAACTCCACATCAGGTGCCAAAAAAGACTGTGGTGGGCTGACCCTGGCCAGCAGCCAAGCACCCACATAGCCGCTTGCTCACTCTGCCATTGCAGAAGGGCAGAGTGAGAAAACAGGAAGAACAAAACTGAGACAACTCATAGGTGGAGATAAAGATTGTTTAAAAAGTAAAGAGAAAAAACCAAATAAAATCCCACATCAACCTGCCACAGGTAGCCTGATGCCCATCCAGTCTCTGAAGACTGGCCACCTAGGAAGCCATCCCCTGTCCTTTCTTCTTCCTCCACCCCACTTTTTATTACTAAGCAAGATGCTATATGGTGTGGAACATCCCTTTGGCCAATTTGTGTCAGATGTCCTGACTGTATCCCCCACCTCCTCACTGGTGGACTAAGAAAACCTTCAGGGCAAGCACTGCTAATTGATGACCCACTGAAGTGTCACCTGCAGCCACAAATGGTGCCATGTGAAGTGCTAAGAGTTAACTCCATCCCAGCTACTGCTCCAAGTGATCATTACAAGAATTTTTTACATGCCATCTATGAGTGCCTTCATTGCTTCACCACCTTTAAGGTCTTTCTCATGCAATCTATTTGCATGCTTTTGAGGAAGTTACAAAACCTGTTATCCTTCCTGTTAACAAATAGACACTTTTCTTCTAGGGAGGAAAAAATTCATATTTAGCATACCTAATTCTTTTAGCATCTTTGTTTAGGCACTGAAACAGACTGGCCAAGGAAGTGGCTGAATCATCCCTGTAGGTGTTTAAAAGATGTTTAGTTGTGGCATTGAAGGACACGGTTTAGTGGTAGACTTGGTAGTGCTGAGTTAATGGTTGGATTCAATAATTTTAGAGGTCTTTTCCAACTGAAATTATTCTAATCATTCTGATTTTTAAAAGTTGATTTAGCATGTTTCCATGGTTACATTGGTGGTTTTGTTTTTTTTTTAAGATAATTAAACTGTCAATACTTCATAGTTTAATCCAAGTATGCGTTAAAATTGAGTTTTCCTGAGTAGGCTACTCCGAGTTAAATTCTAGCAAAGCTGCTACTAAAGGATCAAAATAACTTTTACTTAAAAAAATACCCAAAACCCAACAAAACAGGCTAACCCAACCAAACAAAACAAAACAAAAAACAACAACAACAAAAAAAAACCAAACCAAAAACAACCCAACTTGCTCTGTAAAGGATGTCAAGGAAAAAATTGTAGAACAACTCCAACTTTATAACTATAAAATTGAAACTTTGTTGCACTGGTTTTGTGACATAGCATAAAAACACGAGAAAGGCCAAATGAAACATTCTACATGAAACCACAAAAATTTGATTTTTACATACTCTGTACAAGACTAAAGGGACACAATGCAATACATCTCTTAATGTTGTTCCTCTGATGTTCCTTAAAACCTAAAATTTAAAATCAAACTTTGTGATTTTTGTTCCAAAATATTCCTAATTTTCTCAAATATAATCAGACATTAATACTCTTGTATTCCCTCTGCATGGTAATAGAGACAATTCTGGTCCTCCGTGGTAATCTCTGCTTATAATATGGCTTCACACAATAAAGTAATACTGCTTCTTCATTCTCTAACTCTTCCTATTCATTTGCAAAGGCAGTATACATTAAAATAACCAAGATTTTTTTTTTACTGAAAGCATTTATTTTACCCAAGAGTGGAAACAGATAAAAAATTAATTGATGCAACAATTTAGAAAAACCATACAGATTCAGCTGTGAA
This sequence comes from Chloebia gouldiae, assembly GCA_003676055.1. Lineage (NCBI taxonomy): Eukaryota > Metazoa > Chordata > Aves > Passeriformes > Passeridae > Chloebia > Chloebia gouldiae. Next base: position 25,124,895 of record QUSF01000002.1, read on the forward strand.
CAAAAGTTAAATCCTTCCTTATGTCTTCTTTTCATAACAGCAGCATCACTCCCATTCTCCTTGTAAATGAACCAGCCATTGCTTTCATTAAACTAACATCCAGAGGTTTCAATCAAGAACTTATTGTTCCATATCCCTGTACAAAGCCATGGCAAGCTCCTTCCCTTACTTTGAGTGATACACTTGGGATCTCAGTTCATGCACACACAGCTGCTAGTCACATAGCATATGGCAGTACAACAGCACTGTTCACCTGCAAAACTGCTCAAAACTAAGACAAAATGCAACCAAGTGATGTGAAAATTGACCATAGAGAGCATGGGAGGGTGGATGAGATGGGTAATGCTGAGAAAGCAATGTGCCTTAACTTTGGTGGGCTGCAAGCAGATGGTGCAGGACTTGGGGAGGGACCACTTGTGTTTCCTAGCCCCAAGGTTTACCTTGGGCTTTGATCAGGCAGAGGTCTATGAAATACCATCACCCACCCTGTGCAAGACTATTCCCCTGCAGCACATGCAGTGCACACCAGTGCATTGCCCTGCCCTGAGGGCACAGTCTGGCAGTAGAGCTGACCCCTACTGCTCCAGATGCAGGTGGGTTTGCCTGATGCCAAGGTTTGCAGCCAGGCTGACACCAGCATAGGCCACAGAAATGCCCACAGCACTGTTCCACGAGGAGTAGCTCCTGCTGTACCTACTCCCTGCAAAGCTGAGTCACTGGGTACAAAGTGCAAAGACAGCGTTCAGTTTGATGGGACACACCTGACAAGGCCTAACAAACAAGAATACCACACTGACAAGCTGTTCAGGTAAACGGTTACCTAAAGAACTTAACTGAGAACATGCTGTGTAGGATCTCTGCCTACTCAGCCCAGCTAGTGAAAATCAGCTTTCTTCCACTGCCATATCGAGTTCTTTGTCCCCAGTGCCATGTTAGCTCTGCATGTATCTACGCTGAGCATCCCTCCAACACTAAGCCATTTTTTCAGCTGCTACTCTTACATCAACACTTGAAGTTACCCAAATGAAGGTTGTACACCATGTTTGCAAGCTCTGATCTGTGATTCAGTTGCCTGAGCTCAGGTGTCTGGTGACATTCACACAGGAACCACACTGCAAACAGGTATCGCTAAAAGAATAAAGAAAATCTAACCTTTCCTTACATTTCAGAAATGTTACAAAACAGTCTTTTTTATGACAGCACAAGCAGTGTTTGCATAGTATCTCCATATTGAAATGTTCCAAAGTCATAAAACCGCAAAAATTCAACTGAAGTTAGACAGTTGCTAAGCTAAGGTTGGCATTATTCTGACCCAGGCTGACTGTATTCCCTGATGCATCTATACCCATCTGCTATTTTCCTTCTGTTGTGCCAAGATTATCCATCATTTGGGGCAGGGGAATACCTTTTATTTGGTGTCTGTTCAGGACTAAGGAATAGGTGCTACAAGAATATAAATCATCAGTAGCACAGTGCCTGTGATGATTTATTCTCCCCCCTGGCTTGCCTTGTCTGCAGGAGAACTGAAATCCTTGCTTGCTTTTTATGAAGGGGATTGTACTTTTTTAACATTTGCATCTCCAATAGCTGGTGAAAACAATTCAAGATAATCAATGTATTAGGATTTATGGCTAAACATCAACATGCTCAGCAGAAACAGAACTACTGGTTATTTTCTTTACAGCGGGGACAGGTGGTGTCAACTGCTCCTGTTAACCAAAAGCAGTTGAAGGGGTGACAGGTATGTGATTTAGCAAACCAGAGGCAGGTTTTGCTCATGGCTTGAGCAGATATGCCAGGAAACAGACCAAAACAGTATAAGAAACTGAACTTCCATTGCAGAAGCTTTCTGCAGATATTTGTAATTACATCAGTAATTCTACAAGAAGGAATCTCTCACAGGTCTGTTCTTGCTAAGGAAAGTGCAGTAGCTATGGTTACCCAGCAAACAGGGAGAGGAGGCAAAGCTGAACCACTGCTCTGGGCACTGTGCACCATTTTTAACATCAAAAGCCTAGTTTTAGCTTTCCAAATAGAACTATGAGAGCAGCCACCCACGTTCCCCATTACAGCGTGTTTGCATATATAACTGTGTGGCTATGCATGTGTGGGTATATATATAGATCTATAGTAGGATGACAGGATGACAAAGAGAACAAAAAAGGAGTCAGCTTTTAGATCATCATACAACTATGAAATTAGAAATGTACTCATAGACAACAATTTTGCACACTTGGTTAGTCAGCCTAGGATCAGCACCACTGATCCTAGCAAACTTCTGTCTGCTACGGGAGGAAATGTCTTCAAGTGTCTTCATTTGGCTCTGATGATTGCAAGGATTGCTCAAGACCTACAGGAAATTCCCCGGAAAGAAACTATGGCTACATTGTAGCCTAATAGCAATCATTCTAGAAAAGTTTCCTTATTTAGGGTAATGTGCATATAAATACTGCTGCAGTGTAGAAGCAGCAATGTGGAACTTAGCATATGCCATGGCCTGCCCTAAAAAACTGGGTAAATACTTAAGCAACTAGTCCACATTGAATTTCACTTAAAATGGCTTCACATAGTCATCAAGCTCATAAATGGGTGCTTGAGAGAGGGTGGGGATAGTTCCGTGGGCAGCAGCCCTACTCATATAATGGATTCCCCAGGCATGGACTCAGACCTGGCTAGGTACCTTCATATCTTCAATGGAAATGTCTTAAAGCCTTACCTATCTACCTGCTAGGAGTTTCCTCCTAGGCAGCAGGAGCAGGGCCTGCTTCACCTCCTTCCCTCCTGCTGTCCCACAGGCAGTCCCTGACACAGCAACAGATTAAGCACCCTGGACACTTTTGAGTTTCTGGGCTGTTCCTTCGTCTGGCTGTGCTTCAGTGCACACCTGCAGGCTAATCATGGTTTCATTAGCACACCATGTAGGTGTGCACTCCGTGGCTGCAGTTCAAATTAGCCACCCATGTTTGCTCTTCAGCCATGAGGAATAAGTAGGCACCATCATCTCACTTGGCTCAGGCATCTCCTTATCACAAAACCCCTTTTATATACCAAGCTAGTTTCTAGACTCCTTCTGTACATTAGCCAAGTGTTTGATCTGTAAAGTTAGGTGAAATTAATCCCATCCCTTACTACATGCAATTTCCTGAAGGTGGAACAGGCTGCTACTAGTTCATTTCTAGGAGGCTCTTCAAAAGGACAACAGGACAGCTGTGGTTGTTTGGTAACAGAGCAGAGCCCTCTGCTTTGACACCAACTTCTAGATGAAACAGTGTCTAATACTTCTGAGACACTCTGGAGAGCTTGTAGATGAGATGAGACTTCTGTGAGACCAGCGTCTTTTTGGAACTAAGAAGCAGGAGGACTGCACCAGGGAATCTTGGCTAGCACTGGACACCTAATCACGTCTACCTGAGAGCTGGGGGGGTGAACTACTTGTGAAGTCAAGGCAGACAGTTAATAGACCCTGGAGAGTGATTCAGCTTGATCCACAGCAGACACCATTGTAACCAGTACACCCACACAAGGCTGGTAGGCAGGACAAAGGCTTTAACAGAAACTTCTGGAGCAGCAGCTGGACACTAGGCAGGATTTGTAGTAATAAACTGTGAGTAAGGATTTGAACTGAACCCAACCAGAGATTCTTGTTGCTTCTGTAGGCTAGTACTGGAAAGTCACAGTAATTTAGAAGAAATTAAACCAAAGTATGTATCAACTTTCATCCATCCATCCATTTCCAAGAAAGAATAAGATTTAGTCTTCAAATTTTTTCTTCTGTAAGGTCTTTCTAGACATTAGAGGCAATCTTTAGTGTAGTTACATCTACACAGGCTGATCAGTGAGACACAGGAGTCATGAGATACCAGTGCCCTTTTGAACTAGAAGCAAAAAGCCAGACAGATTAGGGGCTGTATTTGCTTGTGCTGGACAAGCAAGACACATCTTTGTCACGGGTAGAATGAACACAGTTTTAATACTTAATGACATGAAGCTTAAACCACTTACATTTGTAAATTTAGATAAACAATATACATTTCGTTTTAGGGCAGGAAGTTTTCCCAGAAAATTAGTTTCTAGCTTCTTTCAGCATGATCACAGGCTGAGCTTAGTTGTAATACAAACAAAATTATGGGAATTCAAACCCTGTTTCTTTCCACCTATGAAAAAAATAAGGCTTCCTATATCCATACCAATACAGAAACCTCCTGCACTCATATAGAAAGGAAACTTTTTCTATGCTATAAGTAGTTTTAAATCACACACATTTAAGAGAAGAATTCAGAGTAAAAAACAACCCTACAGACACTGATAAGGAGTTTTATCTCAACTAACAGAGCCCAAGCAAAATGAATCACAGAAATTCTCTCACCCTGAGAAATTTATGCCTTTTATAATTCCCAAAGGAAACAATCACATCAGATAAAAATCTTTAGACCAAAATTAAAAAGAATAAAGCTGACAGAACTGCCTGAAATACCTATTTTAGCAGAGTTATTTGAAACTCAGCATAAATTGCCTCTTAATAATACTCATCATGCATCTATTGTCAGTAAATCCAAGTAACCCTGGTTTTTTATACCTCTGTAGACTTTATTTTATTGCTTACTTGCTTAGTAAATTTTAACTAGGTATATTGGAAATGTGTTTAGACTGTCACCTGAAAAAGGTAAACTTCCATCACTCATTATGAGCCTGCTTTAAAATATCCAGTGCTTGGGGCTAAAGGCATGAGTTTACAAAGCTCAAATTATTGGTCAAAACATTCAAAAGATCAATCTTCAGAATATTTTTTGCCACATCACAGGCATCTCAGTAACTGTGCCTTAAAGTGCACTTAAAGTTTTAACCAGGGGTAGTCAAGATCTTAGTGAGGAAGCACTGATAAATCTTTAATCCTCATCAGTTCCGCATTTAATTTCAAGAGATTATCTACAAATCTGAGCTGAACAGAAGATCTATATACACTAGCAGGTAATAACTTAGCAATATTGTATGCAAAAGTTATAGTGAACAAATCTAATGGGCAGCAACGTATTATTGAGCTAAGAGATAATCTTTGTCAAATTCCAGCTGTTACACTTTTGCTAATTTCTATATAACTTTTTCAGGAGACACTGTCCATTGAAAAACTGCAGGATACCGTTTCAGAGTGATAGAATATCCTGAGTTGGAAGAGCCCCACAAGGATCATCAAGTCACAAGGATCACCCTGCACAGATCCATCCCCAAGAGTCACACCATGTGCCTGAGAGCACTGTGCAAATTCTTCTTGAACACTGTCAGGCTTGGTGCTGTGATCACTTCTCTGGAGAGCCTGCTCCAGTGCCCAACCACCCTCTGAGAGAAGAATATTTTTCTAATATCCAACCTAAACCTCAACTGACACAACTTTGGCCATTCCCTCAGGTCCTGTCACTGTCACCACAGAGGAGAAATCAGTGCCTGCCCCTCCTCTTCCCCTCCCGAGGACGTTCTCACCGCACTGAGGTCTCCCCTCAGTCTCCTCCAGGCTGAACAGACCAAGTGCCCTCAGCTGCTCCCCACACAGCTTCCCCTCAAGGATTTCACCATCCTTGCTGCTCTCCTTGGACACTCTCGAATAGTTTAATGTCTTCTTACATTGTGGTGCCCAAAACTGCTCCCAGCACTCGAGGTGAGGCCGCCCCAGGGCAGAGCAGAGCAGGACAATGCCCTCCCTTTCCTGGTTGGTGATGCTGAGCCTGATGCCCCCAGGACAGGGTTGGCTCTCTTGGCTGCCAGGGCACTGTTGATTCATGGTCAGCTTGCCATTGACCAGGACTCCCAGGTCCCTTTCACTGGTCTCCAGCAGATTGTTCCCCAGCACAAAGGCACATCCAGGGCTGCCCAGCCCAAGAGCAGATGTTGAAACTTGACACGGTGGTTGACTGCCCATTTCTCTAATTTGTCAAGGTCTCCCTGAAGGGTTTCTCTGTCTCCAAGTCAACAGTTCCTCCTAATTCTGTATTGTCAGCAAAGTTCCTCAGTATTCCTTCAAGTTCTGCATCCATTTGGTATACAAATTGTATGTAAGAGGTTTCGCAAACATATTTAGAATGTTAAACTTTTCAGTTACTAGCAATTCAAACACATGCTTTAGAGATTAAGAATCTTTGAATCCCATAATCCCCTGGATCCTTTAGTTCCCTCAGGAATAGATGGATAAGCCTGGACTTCTTCCCAACCCCATTCTTGCTAAAGAATGAATAGCATTAATATTGCCAGAGCAGGATGTGAGGAAACATGCAATACCTTCCATCAGGCATTATGAAATCCAGTGTCACATGTCACAAAAATTTCCAAGCTATTTCACAGTGTTTTAACAAGCAAAAGAAAAATTAATTCAGTGTTTAAAAAATGAAACACTCAAGTAGTCATTGTAATTAGTATTAAAATAGGACAGAGAATTCATGTAAAGTCTGACAACAGGCTTTTATATGCCAGTAACGCACAGTAAATTACTTTTAAAAGACAGTTATTATTTCAAGTGTTCAAAAATTTCTGACAAGGGACTAATTAATAACATTGTATTGGTCTTAGTAAAATGGACACTATTGTCTTCTAAAGCCTAATTTTGATATTATTGTGAAATTTCAGATGCATTATGTTGTCTGATTTAAACTATATTTAATGCGTTTTTGTTATTTAAAAATACAATTTGAAAGTAAGATAACAAGAACGAAATTTATTTGGCCTAAAGGGAAAATAATTAAAGGAAAGAACTAAATAACTATATAAATATTCACAGAGAAAAAAGAGATTGAAAGGAAGATAAATATTTTCACTGGGATTAATTGCACTAGTGTCAAGGGCTGAAGCTGAAACAAAAAAAATAATTTAAACTCTGTATTAGGAAAAAGTACTTTTGAAGACAATAAAGTTGGCTGGACAGAGAGGAAACTGACTGATTTTCAAGTGAATCAGCTTGATCCCCTTCTTGTCCTCTCTCCTAGGCAGTTAGAGAGGTTTCTTAAAGAAAAATAGTTGGTGTCTCTTATCTTTTCATGAATCACTAAAGTTATTTGAATTGTCGATTACAAGACTGGAAATTCTCAAGAGCTTTTCTCCTCTAATTTCACCCATTTCAGGGGTACAATTAACCAATGGAGAGAGGACATCCTAGCTTCTAGATAACCCGCAGGAAAGTGTGCAGTCAGGTGAGGAACGTAATGGAAACATTGTGTGGTACCTACAAATGTTCTTGGCCAGTGCCACCTCTGAACCTACATGACAGAAGCCAGGTGGTATCCAGCATATCAGAGACATTAAGGTACCACTGTAGGGTAGGTTTTGAGAAAACAAATTATCACTGAACATGACTATCAACTCAATCCCTAAGCAGTAGGGAGATATCAGGATGGCACAATATTGGAATTATTCTTTAGCTTATACAGAAACATCCACCGTTAGTCCTCAGGGCATTTGTTTTCATTTTCTGAGACTGTGCCTGCACATATGGCTACAAATTAATTGGGTCAATCTCTTATAAACACAATACAGTAAAATCTGTTGTATTAATTTATTTTGCTTTGACTTAATACCATACTACTAGAAGGCCCATGGATAAAACAGAAAATGCTGCATACTTAATAATTACTTGATTTTTCTCTTTCCCGAGGGTCTCATGATTTCAGAGAGACTTTTCAGGAGAAAGGAAAAGAGAAAGGAAAAGAGAAAGGAAAAGAGAAAGGAAA
>QUSF01000002.1:25132903-25217314 GCA_003676055.1 Chloebia gouldiae
GTGGGCTTTGTTTTGTTTCATTTTGGGGTTTGTAATTTTGTTTCTTACTTTCAAAGTTCTTCTACTGACACACACATACCCCTCCTGGCTGGATATTATCACCTGGGACCAGTGGCCTGGTTGCAAACTTCTGAGCACTCCTAATCCTTGCATTCTCTTCACTGCCTTGCACAGGTATCCAGATCTATCATAAATACTCTCAAAGGCTGCTTAAAAGAAATGGGTGTTTCATTAAATCTGCTGTGCCAGCTGAGGGGTTGGCAGCAGTTGCCTCCAGCAGCAGACTGGAGGTAACAACCAACAAGTATGCAAGGCAGATCTCAGCATCACAGCAATTTCCACACCAGAGTATTGGTTTGGATCACCAGAGTACCCCTGTCCAAAGTAGTTTGTATTATCAGAAATCAGACTTGGACACTCAAGTAATTAATTAGTCCAGCTCCTCTATATGGATAGATACCAAATCCTCAGTGACTGTCTGTGGATTTTTATGCTTCTCCTACTTCCTTAACTACTTTAAGCATGATGTTTTGCTTGGGTTTCTTTGGTTTGTTTCTTATAGAACTTGCATTTATCATAAGCAGAGATGAGGACTGTGCAACAACTGTGCAGCAAGTTGTTGCCTATTCACAGGAGAGAAAAGCAGGGCTCGTTCAATAAAAAGTGAAATTAAAACCCAATTCTGTTCCTCCACCAAAGTTCTGAATGGCACAATAAATAAATGTTCTGAACTGTAGATTTGACAAAATAGGAACTAAAATATCTTTCTTAATGGAAACAACCAAAACCAGTTAAATAGTGGTTGAGCTAGAGCAATAAACATATATTAAAGCAGCAAATCAATTTTTATTCAAAATTCACCCTAGTTCTCTTTTCTACTCTACACCAGCTAGATTGAACCGCATACCAAAATCACAGTGTGTTTTATGTATTCTCTGAAGACTCTGGAGGCTAAAAATCTAAACATCACTAAGCTTCCTTTACCATGAATGTGCTTTTGGGGAGCATGCTTGAACACGCTTTTTAGAATTACAAGCAATTCACTACTTTCCCTGAACTTTGGATCAGGCCAAGGCTACCTTGGCCAAGATGTAACACCAAATGAGTTGGCTCTCAACACAGTCTTACAGCAAGAATTTACATCTAAACCCACAGAGACTCTGTGGCACGTGACATGATTGCTCCCAAAGGGAGATGCTACTTCCAAGTTGTGCTATCAAGAAATATTCCCTGCCTTTGGCATAATTGTTCAGTAATATGCATTTTGTGTATGGAATAAAACAGAAATGCTGATGGGCCAGCTTTTATGGTTGCTGACACAAACTTTTTGAGCATAGCTGTATGAGATCTGCTGACACAAACGTTCTTGAGAACAGCTGCAATTGCCTGCTGCTTTGAGAGGATGGGGAGTTCTTTTCTCCCTTTTTCTGCCTCCTGTGGTGAACTCCAAAATGCTAGCTGTGCTGATAGGGATGAAGTATCTGCCAATAGCTGGTTATGATATAGATGTAAACATACAAAAGACAAAGTCAGTTCTCCTCCTGTCTTCATCCTCCCCTTGTCTTTCAGATTATTTAATGACCCCATGCTCAGCAGTATTTGAATAAGATGGACAGTTATCAAAAGTGCTCCAGTTAAAGCTGAATACAGAATTATGCCTATTTCTCTAAACTGATATGCACTTGGGATAGGCAAAATTCCCACAAAGAATCAGATGCAAGGCAAGTTACTTCAGAGAGGACAAGTGCAGCTTGAGAGAGGGTAAGGCAGCAGCATCCCAGGCTTTGCATTTCAGGGCACAGCTAGTGTTTAAGTGTTTTAAAAGATACTCAAGGAGCCTCCCATCTCCCTGGTTCAGCACAAATAATTAAGAGCTTATGTCTCCCCTCATCAAAAACAAAGTGCTTAAAGATAACGATTAAAAGTATTTTGCTGCTTTAGGGCCTCAGTGGCTTGTTTGTGAGGATCTCAATGCTGACAAGTCCCCCTTGAATGTGAAAGTGCATTTGGGTCTTGGAGGAGCTGATGTACATTGCAAAGTCTTTCATACCAGTTGCCACCACAGAAGCCTCATTGTTTAATTTAGATGTCCTACAGCAATTACTGCCAAGCTGTGTCTGGGTTGATAAAGCAAACATTTTGCAACTCCAGATTTTCTTACTTGTGAATGATCATTTTATTGGTCCTAGAGCTGCCTTAACATAGCACAAGGTCAACCTTCTGATTTCTAACCAGCCTCTTACTTACTTGTGTTTCAAGCTCACAGCTCAAGCAGAGCTGGTCACTCCTCTCAGCAAATCCATACTCAGCTGTCAAGGCCTAAAGTGCAGCACTCACCACAAAAGTTTGATCCTGAGCAAAAGCATAAAGCTTCCTGTTAAAGAAAGTAAATTTAAAAAACCCAAAAACCCCACCACTCGCCCCCAAAAACCCAACTGCACAAATAAAAACCTCACCATAATGATGAGTGACAATTAAAAAAAAATAATAAATCAGTATTTGTGTTGTAAGACGCACTAAGACCAGGGCCCTCAGCCCGAGACAAATGTGCTTTCCCAATGGCTGTCACAAAAGTTGTGCGCCAGCAGACGTGAGACACACACAGCGTTGCATTTCTGCATTCCCCCCTCTGCCCCCATTCAAATAATAAGGATGATTAGACTTTAAATAGTGTAGTCTCTGTCCAGTGAAACCCTCTGTGTTGCAGGCAGAAATCCACACAACCACACTGCTCAACTCGGTTGGTTGCAGACAGAAAGCTTAAGCAGATGGATAAAGTACTGACTGCACTGACAGACAAGTCAGCACATTGCGCCTTCTTCTAATGTCTATTAACAATCTTGACCTTTTCTGATAAGAAGTATAAAAAGTGAAACCACTGACAGACCCCCAGTACTCTGTCTTTATTTCCCAACTAAAATTTTCTATCAAAATTTATATATATATATATATATATATATATATATATCTTGAATTTCAGCAAGGTGAAAATAGGAAAGAAACTGGAGTTGTGTTGCACTGTATATCCCCTCATAATGGTTTGTCCCTCCATATCCCCCTCTTGGTATCCGTTTGGTTCATCCCAGGTTTCCCATCAGTACCTGTATGTCCATCAAACCTCAAAATCCCTGACCCATCCCCCTGTCTCCTCCCAGGTGATGTGTCCATCACCCTGTGACCCTTCCCCTTTGTCCAGAGCCTTCTGTCAGGGTCACCAGGTAACTGGGCCCTGGCTCGGGGCCACTCCCCTATCCCCTTCCCCAGTGGTCACTCTGAGCCCTTGTCCCAGAGAGCCACCCCCATGTCCTTCCCCCGTTGGCTACCTGGGTTTTCCCAGCCCCCATATATCTGGCTGCTCCGGCAGGGAGATGCTCTCTCCTGCTCTGGATGTCCTTCAAGGACAGATGTGGCCTGGGATCTCTCCAGGCCCTCACTGAACTTCAGAACTAATCCTGAGGAGGAGCGCCTCATTCCTTTGCTTGTGGGACCAGCTCATCTTTGGACTCACGAGGGAGCTTCTCAGAGTCCCCCGGGATCCAAGGGGAAGTTCCTTCCCTCTTCCTGACTCGCCCACTGCCCAGCTGGCCGGGGTACACCAGGGACTGATCCCCGGGGATTTGAGGGTGAGACGCAGCAGAAACTGTTACTGAGCACTCCAGGCTTAAGAGTTGTTCTCTACTTTTCCTCAAATAAAACATTTCTCTTTCCTGCACCAAAGGAATTATTTGGAGTCTCATACCATTCTTTGAAAGCCATCTCTGATGCTATAAAACTATCATCTTGTCCTTTGCTGTCTTTCCTCAAAGAATTTTTCCAGTGTAGTGGGACAGAGAAGGTAGACTTGCGCAGTGACAAAAATAAATTGAAAAAAGCTAGCAAGATGTATGGTGTGACCACTGCTAGCCTCTCCTGGCTGTGCAGCTTGCAGCTGGAGCTTCATCTGAAAACAATCAAGTTTTGTGCTTTCACCAGGCTGTAAGATCTTACCCCTTCCTACCTCCAGAAATGGGGAGACAACTGGCAAGAAATAAATTCCTGAAACTTACAGACCAAATAACATCAACACTGAGTTACACAGATGCTGGCACATTAAGGAGAATTTTACAAAAGCAAGTCTCGTCCTTTCTGCAAGCTGTTGTAAGCATCTCTGCCTCAAAACTCTCCAAAAATAGGCCAAATCTGCTATAATTCACAAGACTTGCTACTGGAAAAAAAAATTCAGACTGCCTTAACTATCTATTGCCTAAATCCTAAATGAGCAAGGAGACAAAGCAGAGTACAGTATTCACCTTGAAGCAAATAACTTTTCTTGTCCTGAAACAGAAAACAGGAGTTATTAAGCTCATGTCCCTCTCATTAAAATTTGACCTTTATTACTAGATCATTACTTCCAGTTATTGCCTGTTTCTCCTTAAGGCAGTTTAAGGCAGTTACCTCATGTATTTGAGCCAAAGGATGAGTCCCTTGGCTGATGAAGGTTGTGTAGTAGCTGGGCAATGGCAGAGGAGGCTGGCTGGCTGTACCTGACTGTGCCTTGAGACAATAGGTCCCATGGATGACTGAGGAAACAATTTCATTTCTTTCAATTCCAAGGAAAAAGATGATTTTCAGCTGAATGGAGAACAGTGCTGAGGGAGAGTAGCAAATTTACATCCTACCAGACCAGTAGCAGCACTGAAGACTGGTTTATTATTGTTACGGTTTAAACTTCCAGAGACAGCAGGGGTAGGCTTCAGTCCTGCAGCCTCCAGTGACAACAAAAAAAATCCCCAAACATAGATCTATGTTATTAAACTTATTTTCTGCTGTTCTCACAGCCCTGCCTCTGGTTCCTTCGCATCAGCCACCCTGGGGACCAGAAGGGACGTGGACAGCTTCAGTCCTTTACCACAGCACTGTATGAACCTTACAGAACTGCCTCCAAAATACTACTCCAGAGAAGATGAAGTTTAAAGGCACAGTATCAGAAGGGTATAGCCCCATCTGCTGAATGTTGATCTCCACAGGTCTGTCAGCATCATCAAGGATCAAATTGTACCTTTTGCCCTTCTGAAAAATGCCTCTCTATTCTGTGCATGACCAGCCCTTGATTGACCCTTTCCTCAGCCTTCCTTTCTCACATAAAATTTGTATCTCAAATGTAACTAGATGCTTTTATAATTAAAGATATGAGAAATTAGGATGACTTAATTTGAAAAATATACTCTGAAGCAGGCTGAATGTCAAGGACTTCATAGTGTACAAGAACTGTATTTGATTTCACGATTTGCTTTCATTTTTGAATCAAGTAAGAGACATGTGGATTTCAGTCTCCCACATCCCACTTGAGTCCCAGTGCCTGTGCTGCAGGTCTGCCCTCTGTTCACACACAAACCAGTCTGGATCTAAACACATTTCTCAAAAATTCTTTCAAAGTAGAAAATATTTCCACAAAAAGACTTTGTTTTAAACAGTCAAGAACTTGTCTCTGCCTAAAGTCTGTTAGTATTAAAGCAGAGGGCATTTCAAATACAGTGGGTGACACAAATATGAAACTATTTCCAAGCCCCTGTTCTACTCACAGAGACATCCTGGAAAGCTGTTCAGAATAAGCCCATGTACAGGCAAGTCCCCTGAGCCAGGCCACAGAGGTCTCAGTTCAAATCCTCTTTAGAAGAACAGACAACTGAAAATCCCTAGATTGCTAAGCCATATGAACTATCCCTACTGGTGACAGCCATATGCATTTTTCCATATTTCTGGTTAATCTGAAGAGAAATCAATTTGGACAGTCCTGTGAAGCTTCTTTTGAGTTTAGCAAGGGTATCAGAGGGGAAGGCTTTGAGGAAGCAGAGCCCAGTCTACTGCTGCTACCTGGCTGGGTCTTGCTCTGTACAAGACTCAGAGCACACAATCTGTGACTCACTCTCTCACATACTGCAGAACTAATTGCTGGTTTAGTACCCACCCACAAAAGCCTGCAAAGGCCTCACCAAAAGTCTCTGCAAAACACAGAAATCTTCTCTCAACCAAAATCCTTACTCTTCCTGCTTCCCTAGGCACAAATACAGAGAGAGAGAGAGAGAGAGAGAGCAAGAGAGAGAGAGAGCGAGTGTGAGAGAGAGAGCGAGAGAGAGGAAGGTAGTAAAACCACCCTAATGCTGCTTTAAATTACTCCAACAATATCAAACAGATCAAAAGAACACTATGATCTTCTAAAAAAGGGAAAAACACAAAACAAAACATCCAAACACCCAAACACAAAACCAAAATATAAAAAACCCACCCAACAAACCAAAACCCAGAAATACTTCCCACAGCAATCAAGAAATTACTATGAACTTTGTGCACCTAAAATCAACATACATTTTTCAGATTGTTTAAACTGGGAGATGATGATAGCATCATCTACTTTTCCTGTCATTTCAGATTGAAGTGTGAAATAGAAATAGCATTTTGTTACAATATTCAAAATAAGTCTTGTTTTTATATTGCATACTGCAATTGGAAATGGGAATATATTATATTTCTTTAAAGGTAATTACCTTGCTTACTGTAAACGGTGCATTTGGTATACTACATTTGAGCATGCAGAAATACTCAAACCAAATCCATGTATATGCATTTTCAAGTATGAAGCAACACTTTTCATCTCCCACCTCTGCATTTGCACAAATTTGTTCTATTGTATGTATAAAAACCTTACACTTGCCCCTAAAAGACTTCAACTCAGTTCAAGTCTCTGTGCCATACCTCTTTCTGCCAAGAACCTGGAGTTTCCTTTCTGGCTGCAAATAATTATTCTGTTCCTGTAGAGAAGGATGTAAAAATCCATGCTGTTCTCCATTTAGATTTATCTTTAGAAATTCATGGAGACCTTAGGGGAAAACCTTCCATTCAGTTTATCTCTGGAGTTTCCTGAACTGACAGTTCAGACATCGATGTCCTTAATACTCCTAATTTCTGATTTTTTTTCTACTACTCTTGGAAAAGCTCAGCAATTAATAGAAAAATCTGACCAGTTATTTTCAATCCAACTACTTTTGTATTCTGAGTTTCAGTCCTGCTCCTCTCCTGTTCTAAGCTATGTGACATGGCAAGTTCACATAGCTCTAACCAAATCTCCAAACTAAAGGACAGTAAAGTCTCACAGAAGAGCATTTGGCCTAAGACAATCCCCCACCTCTGCAGGAGAGGAAAAACCTTTAAGTATAGGTGAAAAGGAACTGTCAGAGTAAGGCTGGACCCTGGAAGTATCAGAAAAGAGATCTGTCTTAGCAGTAGAGCTTGTCTGTTGAGGCACAGAGTCACCAAGCTCCCCTCTGGTTACCTGCTATGACTTTTTAGAGCATGCAAACTTCAGCAAGGCTAATCACAAAAGGCAGCTGATAGTCTCACTTTCAACAGGGAAAGTAGGTGATAGATACCCTTGAAGAGCCCCTTCCAGGGATCCAAAGGGCCAGGGTCCCCAGGAATCAACTTGACAGGCTTCTAGCCATGGACACAAGTAACTGTGGGACTTCTCATGAATGAACAAAGAATGAACTGTGGGACTTCAGCAAAGAATGAACAAATTTGGTCACTCCTACTTTTGCAAATCTATACCCGGTGACACACACCTGCTCCGAGTGGCAAAGGAGACTACTAGGTTTGTCACTAGTAATTTAAAAGCTTTATGTTACACACAATTACCCCAAGGCAATAAAACATGATCTATCTCAATTTAGATTTGATTTGCTCTGTCATGCAGGCACAAAGCATATTGTAGCTTTTAATCAATTAGAGTCCTAGGATCATTGAATTATTTAGGTTAGAAAGACCTTTAATGTCATCAATTCCAACCACAAACTTAACACTGCCAGTTCCAGTAGTAAACCATGTCTCCAAGTGCCACATCTACACATCTTTTAAATAGTTCATATTAAACTCAGCACAGTCAAGCAGCAAGATCTTAATTAGCAGCTCCATTAATATCTATACTGTGAGTATGGTCATATACAAGAAAAGAAATTACTACTGTGCATATCTGTACTTTGTGAACTAAGCATAAAATCTGGTGGCATCCCAATGTCCTTCAACAACTTTGCCTGACAGGCAAGTTGCACAAAGTTCAATTATCTACAAAGCTCATAGCTATACAGAGCCATATATTTCTAGCCAAGCTACAGAACATAAATGTCGTGGATCCTGAAATTATTTCATTTGTCAACATCAACCTATTCTTTGCCCATCAGAGCTGAGTTATTTTAGCAGCACTTTTTCAAAACGCCTGAGCCAGCAGATGCTCTAGGCTATAAAGAAACAACTGGAGAAATGCAGCCTTCAAATGATGGAAAGCCCAGAAATCCTTGACTGGTGACAATACCCAATGTATTCATCATAAACTGAATAATGAAACAAGGTCAACTGGACACTCCCATAGCTAAAATTATACCAGGGTCTCAAAGCAGGAAGATGGATTGGAGCCAACTTCCATGGGGCCAGAACGGGGCAGATCTCACTCCCTCAGCTGGCCAGGTACATCTCTACAAACTGTGCCTGCCCTACAAGCACGCACTCTAAACCACTAGAAGTTCTGTATGCCCTTTTCTTATCCCCTGGAGGACACAGCATCACAACAGAAGCACAAGGAGGAGCTCTCAACAGCCTTTACAATAACCCTGCATTAGGTCTGTAACATCCTTTCTGCTCCCCTAGCAAAACAAGCAGATAATGCAATCTAAATCACAGGAAAAGCTGGAACACAATGAGACAAACTAGCTTGAGAGGGCATCATTTTAGAAAACATGATTTATTGCAACTGATGAACAATGTGGGGTCCTGCCTTCACAGAGGAAGGGTCATCTTTTTCATGGAGAAAGCAGGGAGTCTTGTCTAAAACCAGGATTAGAGCCCAGCTCTCTGCAGTATTATTTTAACAATTTAATAACAGCACCAAGGCACCAAACAAAAATCCCCTATTAACTTAAGCAGGAATAAAACTGGATCTTCTTGTAGAGTCAGCATTGCTAACATATGACTTATGCAATACAGCTCACTCTTTTCTCCTTTTTGAAGAGTTACATAAGGTATAATGTAGCGATCATATTACACTATTTAAAATAAGCAAGACCTCAATTTTGTAGTTATAGACTGCACTGCTCAGCTGAAGTTTGTTTATTTTATAAAGTGTTTGCTAGAAAAACACGTTTTTATTTAATTCATGCTAACATCCTTAAAACCAAAGGTCAAAAACAAGGAAACAACAGCTCAACTATAGCTAAGTAGGTCTTGGATGGAAACCAGAGCTGACAAGAACCAAAATCTTCACAAGAGTAACAGAAACTTCAGCTTTGGCATTCTATTTAATTAAACATGATTTTTATGAGAATCGGTTTACTTAGAAAGTTTTTTTTTTAAACTGAACCTGATTTTGAATAAAACCTGAATCAAAGTGTTTGATCAGATTTTCAGCTAATGTATTTTTAAGCTGTAAAAACATTTGTTTGCATATGAATGAATATTTGTACTGCAGATGTTCCACACCTGTTTGCATTTTGCAGAAGGACAGTCACTTTTACATGTTTTATCTCAATCACAGCACAGAGAAAACTCAGATCTAGAACTCCATCTCTCATTTCAGGGCAATTAGGTTTGAAGCACATAATGTGGTTTTCTTTTTCTTCATTCAAAGCAAACACTTTTTTCTTTTTCAATTTTGGTATAGGTCTTCAAAGTAGAATAGCTTGTCATAGATTTTTAAATTCTCCTGTACGGAATTAGAATCAGCGACAGTGAGATTTACTGCATAAGACAGAACTTGACTTCTGTATAAGCATTAAGGAGAATTACAGCTTTCTTTCACTGCATAATCAAGGAAGTGTTTACACTTAAAATCAACGTTACTTTTCATCCTTTGGATGACAAGTCAGTTACCTCTTGTCCCCTTTCACCTCTCACCAGCAGCTCTTTGAAACTTTTAATACAAGGTTTTTCTAATATTTCACTTGTAAATCTCAAGTTCAGGTTGCAATCTCAGTAGAAGCAAGCTCTGCCTGAGTACTCCCATACATTTTTTTCTTCCTTCCCACGGTCACTCCCTATATTACCAAATGTAATGGATGTTTGATGGTTGCCTTAAAGACTACATAACCAAAAATGTAGCTTAAAAATCCAGACAAACCAAAACAAAAGTTTAGAAATAAAGAAACATGATAACAAGAACTGTCCTTTTCCTCATAACAAAAAAAACCCCAAATAATAGAAACACAATCAATGTAGCATGTTGACCATAACAGACAGGATTAATATCGTCCAGGGTGGTGCCAAGAATCACTTGGAACAAGCCATTTTTGCATCTTGGCAGAACCACCCTTCAAGAAAAAAAGCCATGCCTACAATCAGCAACTTCCCAGAGATGATTGTGGTGGTAGCTATCTATATTACCTCTCCATGGACCCAATCCAAAACTCATTACTGGCAACAGGCTTTTGAAACAGCCCTATTACATTTTTTTCCACAATGGAAAAACTCTGTATTTAATTGATAGACTGCAAGGAATCTTCAACTCTTTGAAGTATGGGATTAACAAGAGAAAAGGACATAATGTTTGCCTTTAGCTTGGCAAGCAATACCTCAGAGGGAAAAAAACTCTGTGATCTAGAAATGATGCAATTTATACAGTGCTCAGCACGGTGCAGGTACATCAGAAGATGCCTTAACAATTAAAGGTCCGGAGATAGCAAGATTACCAGTTGCTCTCTTTTAGCAACACAATTTAGTTAGACTTTACCAACAAATCTTTTAAGGAGAAGCATAAATGAAGTTCAAAGAATGAAACATTTTCATTAAAACAATTTAATCTGAATTTATTTTAGCACCATGCTTGCAATTGTGTTCAGACAGCATCAACAGAGTAATTTAATTTAAAATAAAATATTCAAAATCCTGTAATTTCACTATTTTATTGTTTTAGGACTACATAAGCTATTCAAAATATATGTTGTTTTTCTTCTTCAAGA
This sequence comes from Chloebia gouldiae, assembly GCA_003676055.1. Taxonomy (NCBI): domain Eukaryota; kingdom Metazoa; phylum Chordata; class Aves; order Passeriformes; family Passeridae; genus Chloebia; species Chloebia gouldiae. Next base: position 25,143,883 of record QUSF01000002.1, read on the forward strand.
AAGTGACCACATTTGAAGGAACTAGGACTTTCAGGCCACTGGACAGTGGTGGAGTAAGCAGCTGATCTACATAAAAGATGTTTTGCTTATTTAGTTTTCAGTAAGGTCAAGTCACTGAATTAGTTTGCAGTTTACACAAATCATGTCAGTACACAGCCAGAACAAATGTATAACAAAGTTGGGAGTATTGGAGTCTTATATTGATGAAACTGAAGATGGAATTTCATTATTCAATGCACAAGTAAGTAATATTAAATACAGAGAAGTATTTTCAATTGACACAAAATAATGATTCCAAACTCAAAGCATGTCTAAAAAATAATAAACAAACCCACATCTCAGAAATTCAGGAAGTTATCTCCTTCAGGAGGTTGTCTTTCCCAGACAGCATAGTCTACAATCAGTATTATCATGCAGTGGAGGAAACAACTGTGCTCCATCATCCCCAGAAATCTCTCTCTGCCAAGGGAACCATGTGTATTTTAGGAAATGCTACCCTCTATCGTCTGACTTGTCTGAACAGCTAACAGCTCCTTAAAACAATCATTTTCAGGGGTTAATTCTACTTTTCTTGGAAATTACTACACAAATCGTAAGTCTTTTTACTCATCAACTTAGTCCTTCACTACAGCACTGTGACCCTGGCTTTCCCTCTTACTTCTTCTTCCAATAGGAAAGCAAGCCAGAGCCTGAAAAGCAATTCTTACTTCAAATACCTGACTTTTTAAAGTTCTGCATAAAAGTTTGAATTCCTTTTTTGTCCATTTTGTGTAAGTACTACTTCAAATCCTTACACATTCTTTTACCTGTTTTCTTTCCACTCCCACCTCTTTCCAAACCCTGAAAATTAAACTCTTCTAAAAGCCCTTAATTCAAAGATTTTATATTTAAATGTCTTTTCTAAAAAGCTGAAGCAGCAGGATCTGAAAGCATAAGAATACTATTGCAAAAAAAAAAAACTAGACGGTGATCTTTGAGTACACAAAAGGTGCCCCTTCCCCATTAACAAGGAAAAAGAGAAAAGAGGGAAACAACATTCTTTCTGCCAGAGTTCCTGCTTAAGAAAAGCTGCAAGACTCACTTTAAAAGTATTTAGGACCATGCCAGCAGGATATTAGATTTAAAAGGAAAATTATTTTTTTTTTAGCTTATTCTACGTTTAAATTGAGTTCTAGTTGGCTTACAGCATATAGAATGAAAGAAACACAAGGAGGAAGAAAAAGATTGCCAGGACAAAGCACAAAGTATAATACAGTCCGGGGAGCAAGTGGTAGGGAACACCAAGTGGAAAACATTAAGGTATAAGACCTTTGTACCCTAATTTACTTTAGAGTTGGAATTGATGTTGACACCTCTGATTTTCTTTGAAAAGAAACTGAAATTTGAATTTCTCTACAATCTTTGTGCCTTCTAACCTCTGTTTCTAGCTCTTTTGGGTAGAAAATGAGAATTGAGTAGATCTTAGAAAACAAGTACCAACCATTTAAGGGTGATTTTGATTAAATGCAATACTGATGTGTCAATAAGGATGTCCACACTGCAACTTTATGTATCACTACCTACAAACAAACAGTGTGACAAGTCTTTTGAAATCACTGCTTAAGGGTGGAAGTATTGCAGTCTTGCTACTATTTAAGTTTCCCTCAAGCCACCAGTACAGCTGAAGCATATCATAAGGCCCTTCTGACCTTGGTCTGAACACAAGATGTTGATGATGTTATGTAATGACATAATTTGTTTACTGACACCATAATATAAAGTATGAAATAAAGGCTGTGAGAAATACAGTCAACATAATATTCCATCCTTGCCCTCCAGACGATTTCCAAGGCAGAGAGAGTAAACAGCCTTCTCCCAGCTTTCTTAGTTTCCACAGCTGAGAGTGTAGGATGTTTACAATACCTGTCACTCAGAGCTCCCAAGAACATACCAAATGTCAGAAGACCTAGTACTGACTTTGTCACTGACTGCTGGAAACATGCAGATGTCAATTAATGGGAGGAAAAAATCCATACCCATGACCATATGAATCCAAATCAGTGGTAAGTCCTTTGTGAACAAGTTGGAGGGTCTAAGAAAGAAGTTCAAAACAAGGCTGAGCTTCAGCATCTCCAGAGGACAGCCAGTATGATTGCCAGCATGGTACTGCAAGGCTTACTGCCATTTCACTCCAAAGTATTCTTGCATATCCTGAAGTCGTGCCTGCAGAAAACAAGACAATTCACCATTTTAATGGGTGCACATAGCAGAAAAATGGTCTTTGCATTCTATAAGAGCGAGCCATCATGTAATTTCCTAAGGACTGGAAGCTTTTAACACAATTTAAAAGCGATATTTAGAGTGCTGGATCACAGAATACCTACACTGTCTTATTTTTAATTAACAGAGGAATGATGGTTCAGGGACACTTTTGAATGCTGTGAGGAAAAGAATACTTTTAAATACCTTTAGAATAGCAGCTTGGTAAATTGAAGAATTTTGTTAAATAATAACATGTGGCCATTAACAGCAGTCTAGGTACATTTGAGATTGTACTTTCCACTCAGAAACATTTTAAGTACTCAGGTTCCTTGAAGACATCACCTCTACAAGGAAAATCACCCAAACAAAATAAAATTTAAAAAGTCCAATAATAATCCAATAGAAAAAAAAGAAAACATTTTCTCATGTAGGACAAAAGTCAAAATCCTCAGATGAGAAAAAGATTACATTTAAACAGGTTTAAGTACAACATAAGAAAAATTTTGGGACAAGATTATTAATAGCTTTTGCTTTAAAAAAGTATGTGCAAAAAAAACCCCAACATATTCAAGTTATGAGGGACCTGAATTGTGTTACAGAAGCACAACAATGTACTTTAAAAAAAGTGAATCTGCTGTTGAAAAGGTAGAGGAGCTTTAGCTGAGTACACAACCCATAGAAGGGTTGCCCCAATACTAGTACAGTACTCATCATCATATGAATATCATCTATAGCACAGTATATTGGCCAGCTTTCTGAGGAAACAGCTGCTCTGTGGGCATGAAATATGTTTCATTTGGACCAAAGTAACTATATTGTTTTCTCCTCAACCATTATCTACATATCATTCCAGTACTTTTAAAAATCAGGATAGGTATCTAAAAGCTAGTGCCTGGAAGGAATCAATTTGGTCAGGAAACACAGCAGCAGCAAGAGGGGAAAGAAGGGGACTGTGTAATTGTCCATTGCTTGACAATTCATAAGGAGGCCTAGAGATGTGCAGGAAGCTCAAAAGTTGAAATAGATCTGAAGGCACGATCATTTTTACCTTCTAGTCTGCTATAAAAGAATACAGACTGCAAGGGCAAAGGCGGCACAGGTTGTAAGAATAAAAAATTTTCTTTCTTGAGCTGTGTGTCCTCAATAAATCATCTCTCTGGTCAGCAGCTAAACCACCTATGCTAGTTCTGCACTAAGAAGATGCTATTTTCCTAACTTCACCAATTTTACGTGTCAGTGGGGTCTGTGTGGTCTCTCTAGGGCATACAATAGAAGAGGAAAAACCCTGTCTTCAATCAAGCAGCCACACCAATCAGATTGTCAGGTAGCCCTGCAAGAAACAGCCTGGCATTGGCTCAACAATGAATCCAGCAGTAGAAACAAAAGCATAAAGTGCAGAAATAAAATCATGGAGCTGCTCTCTCAGAACAAGGAAAATTAGAAGATCACAGAATAATCCAGGTGTAAACATCTCAGTAGGTAATCTAGTCCCAAGTCTTCCTGGAGGCAAGCCAGTTTTGAAATCCCACATGAAGTACTGCAAGACACCTTACATTTCTTATTCAAGGTTTTGCAGATTAAGTATGATTGGCAGAAGGCACTTCAGCTCTTTACAAAAGAAAGCTGAAAAATAATATTGTGGTAGTCTCTGATGGAATTTACCACAGTACACTCAATCTTTAGTTGACATGTGTCTGATATTTCTTTCACTAACAGATCCTATTTTGATCCTGTAAGGGCTATGATTTCTATGGAACAAAAAAATGACCCCTTTCCTAATAATCTAGTATGTCTCCAATACAAAAAACCCCACACAACTATGTAAATTCAGAAAAAAAAAAAGATATTTGATTTGCGATAAAGTAAGCAGAAGGAAAAAAACACCCAAACTGTCTATAGCAGAAAAAAAAAAATCTGCTTTCAAAATAAGCCTATGAATTACTGGAGCTGTAGGCCTCATACCTAAGAAATTGTGAGAGCCAGTGCTATTACAGGCAACATACTGTCAGCTCACAAAGAAGAAAACTTGTCAAGGCAAATGATAGAGTGATAAGGAAATACTCAAAACACATGAAGCAAAAATAATCTGGAGTTGCAGAACAAGAAAAATCAGAATAAAAACTAAGTAACATATTATGGTCTCATGGAATTCCAAATACTTTGTGACTTATTACATATTCTTCAGCTTTAGCATTTAAATGAACGAGACAAGTGACTTAGGACTTTAAAAGTCAGTTTTGCATATATATTTCAGATGTTCCTCTGAAAGGTGCACCAGATAATTTCAAACAATTTAAGGAAATCTTCTGGCAAGAACTTCATTTATACTCAACACAGTAATTCCTATTCTAAAGGGCCTGCAGTTAAAACAAATGACAGAAGAATATGACAGCAATTAAATGAAGAATTTAAGCACAGATCCACTGTATTCCTACTACTTTTCTATTGACTGCCTTTGATTTCCAAATTGTTTCAGATGGCTCCCTTTTCACTAATATTTATGTAGTACAAGATGCATCTAAGGTGATGTACTTGGGGAGCATAAGAAGCTACATATATCATACCCTCCTGCCAAGAGAGATGCCTACCACTTACCGGGCACAGTTCCTCATCTGTGTCTAGGTACCCAGATACAGCAACCTGCCTGCCACAGCTTCCACTGCAAAGCATGTCCTTCTGTAGGTGTCTAAGAAATACAGCGGCTGATCTGCCAGCAAGCCTTGCACAAAGCTAGGCTAAAATCCTTCCCCTGAAGGATCCAAGGGAAGGACTACGTGCACCAATAGCCACACAAGTGATCACGGTCTCAGCAAAGCTATTACAAAAGGAAGGATTAAGTACTGCAAAAAAAGGTTTCTCCCCCAGATCTCCAAAAGGCAAGGTGCTAGTGAAAAAGTTATTTACCTGATCCTAAAACCTGCTCTCCCTCCCTTGTCTTCACTCTCCTACACCTGAGGGACATGAATGTAAAATGTAGTACAGACAGTTACTTTAGAAGCCGATGCTAAAAGAATGCAGTGCAACAACAAACTAACAACCCAAAACTAAAGCACTGCCCTGCCATTACCTGGAAAGAAAAGACTGTGAGGTGCCTAGTAAATGCCACACTATAAAGAAACTGTTGTCATTAATTTGTTTTCATTTTACAACTAAGCACAAAAGGGAAGGAATGAAAAGAAAACATATTCTCTTCCCTTTGTAGCAAGTTAGATGTTTAACTTCTGGTAATGACAGTAAGTTGGGTACCAATATGCACAAATTACTCACTGCTCACTTTAGAGAATACTTTTTATAGCCAGAACTACTCAAGTATATCACCCAACAGCAGAGGATCATAAAATAAATAAAAATTATTTCTGTCTGCAAACAGGGAGAAAATTATATATAGTGTAAGGTTTAACTTCTTTACAGGCTTGTAAGATGAGGTGACTTTATGCCACCTTCTGTGTATCCGTGGCCCTCTAAAAAAGCTATTCATTCTTCTCTGCATGAAGCACACCATTAAAATGGGGTCAAATATCACTGAACATTATAAATATTATGCCATTAGCAAAACTAATGACACACTATTTATATAAGAAGGCCTCTTACATTGCCTTTTACAAAAATTCAAAACCGTCTCAAAACCTTCCTCAAAATCCATAATGTACACAGGGAAGGCTAACCTGCCTATACAGAGGCTTACCTGACCCACCTGCAGTGACCCACTTGAGAGGCAAAATATTTGTGCTGAACCCCCTACTGAATACAGACAACTTAAAAAGGAGCAAGCTTAGGGAAGACTGCAAGCTATTTAAAACTCTTCCTTTTTCACATGGTGGAATTCTGGAGACTGTGTGGTCTTTATATTTGGAGATATTCCCAACTAACCTCCTTCACTGATCAGCCACCCCTCAAGAAGCAGCTAGTATACAGTGTAATAGCTGTGTCAGTTTGAAGTAAGAATTTAGATTTGGACTTGGGAAGGAGCAGTCACAGTGTCAGGCATCCTCAGAGCTTAGCTAGAGCCTGCTGGAATTCCCTTCCTATGTCTCCCTCTCTGTGTGGTAACCACAAAAACTACATAAACCTCTAAGTACTGCTGTTCTCCTACATGAAGAACAATTTCTCTCCAAATTGCCAAGATTTCTTTCTCACCTGCCTGTTGCTGGAAGGCCACACAGTTTCAGTGAATACCTTTTAATCCTGGTAACAATGATTTGCTAAAAACTTCTCAAAAAAAAAAAGTTACACTTCAGAAATATGTATTTTTATATATATATATATAGGTATGTAAAGAGGCGCTCTGGAGACTCTGTCTGATAGGGAAGACCGAAAAATGGAGGTAGATCTCAGGGCTCTCCTTCAGCTCTCCTTTCAGCTTCAAAGAAAGAAACTATTCCATTCATTTTCTTCATGAGCCCTGCAACTATTTGAAGGAAAAAAAAAAGTTTCCTTTTCCATATAACTGCTAAAAGATTCACAAAAACAATCTGAAAAAAAAGTCAATACATTTTTAAACTAGGTGAAAGAAAGATTAGTTTCAACAATTTTAAACTTTTTGCCTCCGAGAGTCAGAAGCAAGACAGTGGGAAAAGAACAGCCACCACACACAAGCCACAAAATAAAGTGGAACAGCCCAAAATACATAAGCAGGCATATTCTAGACAGGGAATTAACTGGCCCATCTTTGAATGGAAAGTATTTCAAATACTTTATAAATATATAAACTGCCACCAGATGTCAGTACAGCCTAGAGAATTGCTGGTACAACCCCCCTACTCCAGGCTGATAAGCATATTTATTTAACATTCACCCCAACTGTCCAAATCCAGCTCTTCCACAAATCCTGACTGGAAAAAAATCACACATAAAAGATCTCATATGCACATTATCAACATGAACAAAACCCAAGAAAGCTGTAAGAATAGGCCTAAACTTCTATTGCCTCAGGACAAGAACCAGCTTGATACTAAATAATCTATTTCAGATTCAGTGCCCTCCTCTCTCATGCTCATCAGATGCTCTAGCAATGAGTCTTGGCCTCACACACACACATTCCCTCTGTTCCTAAATAGCCTAAGTCTCCTTATATTATGCTGCAAAGTGACAGGGAATATTTAGCAATGAGGTTGCTAAGCTAAATAAAGCTTTTCTGCAAAACAAGCATTACCATGTCTGTCCTTGTGCTGCAGCACAGGCTCCTCCCACATTCTGCCCATCTCTGATTTTTTACAAGAGTTGCAAAGGAAAGAGTTTCTGGAGCATCCCTGGCTGAGGTGATTTTGCTTTGAAACTTCTAACAGCAGATTCCATTGAAACTCCTTCATGCAAATAAATATATAAATCTATGATTTCTTGATGATAGAAATCAGTTTCAGCAATACGTGGCATATAAACATTTTTTCTGCTCCACGTCCAAATTCAGTTACAAACTTCACTACTAAAGCTATTAACTAGAGAGGTTTCTCAGGCTAAAGAGCAGGACTTACTTCAGACCATTAGTGCACAGGTTAAAAAACAATCAAAAAAGGAAAGAAACCACCCATCCTCCGACACCAAACAATCTATATTACTTAATCTCAGCAAGAATTTTCAGCTTTGCGAGTATAGATTGAGCTTCTTGTCCTACCACAAGTAACAAGTTTTACTTCAAAGCAAAATATGTATTAAGAGAACACCAGAAACTGTAAAAATCTAGAGGAGAATTGTTAAGTGATTAAGAAACCTAACTTAAAATTTTTGCTTGGCATAGACCTACTAAATGTTAGTGATATTGTGATTTCCGTTTTGTGAGAAATATTTAGGTAAGCAAAACAGCATACAATGACCTGTGGAAATTTACATCAGGAAAACTTGCTTGCATAAGAGTAATATAACAAATGTTTCTAATTTTAATACTGGCTTATTGCACCATCTTACAAAATCTCTTATTTTCTTATTAAATGGAATCAACTCAGCGCATTTTCTTAAGTCCAATGCAAAAAACGTTAAAAATTATGTAATTAAAAGAACCTTGGTGAGTTAAAAACCATAAACAAAAAATTAACTTTTTAGGCCAATGGTTTGGAAAAGAACTTACTGAAATATCTTTCTTGCCTTATAGGGCCATTTCAGCACAGCTCTGAGGTTTAACCATACCACACTCTTGGATTTCCTTTGTACAGTTTCGTATCTCAGGTTGAATAAAATTGAGAGCAATAGAAATAGAGCATTTATGTTTTCTTAACATAGATAGCTCGACAACTTGGGATATTAATATGAAAAAGAAATAAAAAGCAGAGAGGCAGGATCCTGAAAGCCATGTAATTTTGAAGCGGATATGGAGTACAAACTGTCTGCAAGTCTGTAAGTTGAGCAGCAGCAAATGCAAAAAAAAAAAAAGAATGTGAAATAAATCTCTTCACAGGAAACCCTCAAACCACTTAAAGTGGAGCACCTCTTAATTTCATACCTAAACTAAGCCTTGGAACCTCCCTTCAATTCAAGTGAGCTTTGTAGTCTCAGAACTTTCTCCTGGAGGAGCCTAACCACTGACTCAAGAGGAAAGGCAAGGGTTGTTGCAGACCTGACTAAGTGCTTAATTAAATAGAAAAACTATAAGCATGTTTCACCTTGCATTTGAGTTTCATTAGGAAACCTTTCACAATTCCTATTTTGTTCCATACAACTGAATGTCTTTGTCAGGTTAAAACAAGAGGTAATTTATGTGCACTCTCTAAATTGGAATTTTTAATTTCTGAGTCTTGGCTCTAATTGTAACAAGGACCCTTGAGGCTCATAATTTCTCTCTGTTAACTTCCCTCCCTCAAATTCCCTACACGTAAACACTTGTTTCTACAACAGCTCTTTGCAAGTAATTTTCCCCCCACTTTTTGCACATTCAAAACATGCAAAAAACTAAACCCAAGTGTCTCAGTTTTACACGTGCCACTTGCTCAGACCGAGTTTGCTATGTCCAGATGATAAGTACTATTCCAGTTACTGTCTATTCAGGAAATCTCAAGAACGTTACCAGCATCAAGAGTACATGACTCAATAGCCAGCTTGCACACTATGCCAGAATAATAGAAAAGCTGGCTCCTTTCACCCAAGAAATGTAACTCTTTAAAAATCCAAGTTTAAGAACACAAAGAATTTCAGATTCTGCAGAAGCAAAACTGCAAAGATGCACTTCAAAGTTACTGAAAGTTCACATCAGCAACAAAACTTGAGTGGAAAGAAGCTTACAGTCAGTTACTATTTAGCACAACTTAATTTCCTAAAATCTTTCAAGTTCATCCTTGAGTATCAAAGGGGTTTTTGGATTCTTCTCTGCGTTACCTAAATGATGTGCAGCTATCTTCTAGCATTTCGTCTACACCCGCCAAGCAGTTGGCTCTGCTGCTGAATGCACCATGGCAAATGGTATTCAAGCTGTGAGGCTTTGGAAGAGCCTGGCATTTCAATAGTTACATGGCAGTAGAGGCATGCTCGTGCAGATGGAGAATGGTGGATGCATTTTTTTTCCTCAATGAAAAAAGTTCTAGTTAAAGATGCCTTTAAAAAGGGGAAATTGCCAGCCTGAAATGCTGTCATTTCTACAGGGACAAGTAGGAATAATGTTTGGCACTATGCTTGAAATACTTGTACATTTAATTTTTCTTGCCAATGATGGCTTAAGAGTTCTATTGCATTCACAAGTAAGAATTAAGCCATGCAGGATGCATTTCCTATTGCTAGCGTCTTATGGTTACTATAACCATGTTAAAATATTAATGTTGGCTCATTTGTTTTTAAAGACATCCCCTTTTCAAGGACTTAAAAATAAGTTTAATGGCAAAGTATATCTTATTGGGGAATTTTTATCCTTTAATTATTTTGCCTCTCTTAGATGACTCAATTCTTCTTTAAATACCCAGATCTCCATTTCTTCTTTAAGCACAGTAGTTGCCTTAAGTTTCACTTTCCTATTTCTATCCCAGATCTTCTTCAGGTTAACGTACAAACAGTGCTCTTGCCAAAGTCCAAAGATATTTGCACTATTCCATCCCTGTGTATTTTGAGTTGCCAATCTTTTCTGCGACAGTCTAGAACCAGGTCTTCTATTCTGCTACCCCCCTCCTTCCTTCCTTACCAGAAAATATTCCATTTGTTTCCTAGAGTGGAGATCCTTAAAAGCTCTTCTGCACATTCAGTGTGGGTGGTTTACTTTGCAATTAAAAAAAAACCCCATCTCCCTTGTGCACATGGTCCAGAAAACTGCCATTGGACTCTGTGTCCAATGGCACACATGAAATCTTTCTTCATCTCTCCAACACTTCAAGAAAATATTCCTGCTAAGTCTAAAACATAATTATTATTTGCAATGCCACAGACCTAGCCAAACACCCAGGCCTGCAGATTATTTATGCATAAAATCTCAACTGAAGTAATTTCAACTGATCCTTACATTTCCAGCCCATCCAGGCAACTCCTTGTCTTCCAGGTTCACTTTAACACTCTCCAGTAAAGAAAGGCAAAAATCTTGCCGTGACTAGAATAGATTTAGAAAATTACTCCCAGAAAGAATACTCTAAGAATCTTTATACCCTCTTAAGGCCACCTGTCCCTTCTCAGCTATATCAAACAGCAGCTACTGTTCATGGTCTAGGCCTATCAAGATTTGCAACCTTCCTTGCCCTTAGTAAGCCTTTTTCTCTACCTCCGGTATCACATGAGGACAGACTTGGCACTCAACATTACAGCTTCTATTATAGCTCATTCATGCTTCCTTCTTCATTGTGTCTTAACAGAAATGACATTTCCACCATCACTGCCTCCCTCAGAGTCCTCCTCTTCACACTGTCTACAGGTACCAGTCCCACCAGCGCTGCCTCACCCCATGATCCACCCATGCAGGGGTAGGTTCATGTACACACTGTGATCCAGAACTGCGCCAGGGACTACACAGAAATCACAGTGCTCAGCACCACCACATGCTGCAGTCACACTGAATATCTGACAACTTATGCAGTCATTTAACCCATTTTTGGCTAAGGCTGACTAATTAGCAATGTCAAAGTAAAATTTGAGCAAAAAGAATAGGCATTACTTGAAGCAGCTATGCTGAAACGGAACAAATTTTTTTTTAAGCAATAAAATTACCATTTGACCCTGAAGACAGTAGAAAAAGTGTCACCTGAGCATACTTTCTTTTCTCCTTAACAGGCAGTAAACTTAAAACTTCTTTTGTAGTATTTCAGTAAGGCTCATCACTGTGGTATGTGAGCAACCCAACGAAGATCAAGTTGCTCATCTGTATTAAACAACAGTTGCTGCAGGTTAAAAACAAGCAGGGCTTCAGTTGTACAGAAACTCAGCTGAGGTTTCTGTTTGGCAAAGATGATGTATTTGAAACAAGGCATGGACCCAGATTCCATTTGATATGGTTCTTCCTGATGCATAGATTTCAGGTAAATTCAATAGCTCCTCTCCTTCCCCTCCATGGAACAAAAAACTTTTCCCTCGGTCTGCTAACAGGATTAAGTGTCGCATTTAAATTTCATCAAACTCCACTTTGTTCTCTAACCCCTTCTCTGAATTAGCAGACTGCTGCTGAAGCAGGCACAGCTTCTCCTACTCTTTAATATCACGGACACGCTATGGCAGGGATCCAAGCTCTGTTTTCCTGCAGAGGATACAGTTTCTGTGGAAGTGAACAATCTCCAGTGAAAGCTTAACACATCGTCCAATTTCCTCTGTTGGAAGGGAGTCTCCCAACTCAAGCTCTGAACAAACAGAGTCCTGGAGCCAGCCCACAGACAGTGTTTACAGAAACAGCAACGTCACCGATAGGACAGATTCAGATGCATCAGTACTTTATTTCCATGAAAAAAACTAGTAAATTAAGCATTAGTCAAATGCTGATACCTTTTTTTAGCTATTTCACATGGAAGCTTCCTAAAAAACCACATCATTTTACTGTGGTTAAAGGAAAATTTATGCTGAACAAAGGAACTGAGAGGAACCAATTTAGCAGCAGCTCTATATTTCCATCCCCACTTGTCCTCCTGCTGCCTAACTTCCACATGTGCACATGTGGGAACTAAGTCATATCAGTATAAAATAAAGGAACACTTTTTTCTTGTGGGATTTATTTTTTTTTAAATGCACTGAAAAACTTTAGGCTACTCAAACTTTGTGAAAATAGAAAGGCAGAGTACCTAAATTATTTACAAAAGTTCTGGACCATCTGTAATTCTTCCTACATGGACTCTGACAACCTTATTTAATTAGAATCAACCTTTCACCACTTAGCATGCTGCTAAGTATTAGTCTATTTTTATTTTATTTATTTTAAGGAAGTGGAACAATACAATGATCATCAAAAATAGTACATCAAATAGTACATGCTGTACCCTGTACTTAAACAAATAAATACAGAAAACTATAATCCAAGGGTAGGATATATAAATATAAACTTTAATTTTCACAGAGTTCATGAGAATTATAACCTTTGGAAAACCCAGTCCATCTGGTAATTTAAGTGGTTTCAATCTCACAGTTACTAACACAGGAAAAGAGCAAAAAGCTGCTCTCAGCATGCATTTTGCCAACAAATCAAACTTGTAACATCATACGGTCAGTGTATAATACAGGGCACAAGGCACAAGAGAAAAAGGCACCACATTTTTTCTTGTTTCTGCCTCACTTCCAGTCCTACAACCTGCCTGGTGACTATGAGAGACACAGCTGATACGAAGCAAGAGGCAAAGAAGTGTGAGTTAGAGAAAATGTGAAAATCCAGGCTCCATCCAAGAAGCAGGAAGGAAGAAACTTGAGGGTCAGCTGTGTACGATAAGGACAGAGACAGGCTCCAGCACAAGAATTTTTTAAGCAAATGGCTTGGCAGCAGAAATAGTATCTTAAAAAGTTTCTGTGCCCAATGCCTCCCACATCGAAGATGCAAAATCTCATCCTGTTCCCCTCTTTAGGGCTGTGAATTGTGCTAATATGGAATAGTGCTACTCATGTCCAGAACTTCTCTCTGTACAAAAATGAGCAGGCTACTTCTCAGAAAACCTAGTTTGCAAGAAACCCTTTTTAGACCAAACCAACCAGTGGACAGAGTCTTCATTTTCTTTCACAAATCTTAAACCCCCAGGAAATCTAAACTATTGCATAGGAAAATAATAAGGAAAAATACAATTTATTTACATAAAGTAACTGCATACAGTTCTGCCTGTGACCTTTCTGGCAAAAGATGAGGGCAATCAGCTAGTTGTTTCAGATAGACCCCATACTACTTCCTGACCAAGCCAAGAGAAAGCCTGCCAAGTATTAAAGGGAGAAGAAAGGGGTGTAAGCAGCTCTGACACTTCCTTTCTAGAAATATTTTTTACCAGCACTGCAATTCTACGAGTCCTACTGAGGGAACTGATGTGTTCAGCAGAGTTCAGCAACATCCTGATTTTACCTTCTGTGCCGAACACAAACCCAGCGAGGGCTGATGGCAAGTGGTACACAGGCTTTAGATTTGTTAGGAGGCTATGTAAAACAGTGAGAACACCTCATGATAGTGATTAAAAAACCATGATGACTACCTTCTCTCCTAGCCTGACCTACGTTTCTAGCTAGACATACTCCACTTTCTCTTTGAGGCTGCAGCAACTGACCTTTGCTTGCTCAGAGCCCCAGCAGGCTGCACAAAGTGCACTGAGGTTACCACAGGAGGGTATTAGAAATGGTTCTGTCAACACCATTACACACTTCAACAGAGGCCAAAATCCAAATTTTAGAAGCATAGTAATATATACACCCTCTCAATAACAAAAAATCTGTCCTGATGCTGCTCATGCAAGGAAACTTTGTTCCCTAGAGCTCAGCAAAGTGACACCTCCTGCCAACACAAGAGCAATGCCAAGACATGCTAAAACAGGAACCAGAGAGGAAATTGAAAGTTAAGTCGGGTTCAGATTTTAATTTTTTAAACAAAAAAGTCCTTCATTCTGAAGTGGTAAATGTGGGAGTGAAGATTAAATTATGTTCAATTTTACATCACGTGCCTTTGAATTCTTTGGAAAGGTAAAAAATTTACACAAATCTTCGGCCTTACAATTTATTGTAACAGTCATTTCTCTGAGAATATATAGATCTGAAACCACACACCTCATTTTCTAAAATACAAATATTTTACTCCTTGTTTAAAGTGTCTGAAGGCTTAAAATAACAGCAGATATAAACCACAGTTAGAAACTGTAATATATACTACTAGCCTGTAATATATACTAGCCTCAAAGCATTCAAGACACATTAGTTACATTTTTGGTCAGCTCAAAGAAATGTTTGTCTCACCATCTGATGTTTCTCTGCTAAGAGGAGAAAACTGGTTCCACAAATCCATTCCAGCAAATTAAAGACTATTAGCAACATAAGACAAAATGCAATCAAATCAAAGTGAAACATCCTGTTTCTATTTCACACAACATGAAAGGTTTGCTGCAACCCCAGAAACATCTTCAAAAAGTTAAAAGTTACTCACTTCTAAGGCAAAAGCGCTCAATCTGTACACGTTCTACTAGGAACTGCTGAATCTCTAGGATGAAAGATACCTTACCAGAATCCAAAACAGACTGCAGACATTCTACAGATGCAATTAGGAGCATTTTCTGGTTCCATAGTTTTCATGGAGGAGAATGCATAGAAAAGTACCTTTAAGTCAATATACCCAGCAAGTGTAGTCTGCCATCAGTTCAGAAAACTTCTCTTCAAGAGAAGCACTGACAATGATATGACCAAGTCTAGTCACCCATGTCCCATGACATCAGAGAGTAAGTGCCAGAAGTCTGAAGGACTTAAAGCACCAATATACTTTCTAGAAATATTTAAAGTCTGTTTTACCTATGAGTAAATGAGTACACTTACATAGTCAAGAGGAGCTGTAGACAATAAGCACCTGTGAACACAAGGCAAATTCTGTACATCTCAAGGAGAGTGCCCAGGCTTCAGGCCTGCTGTGCAACCACCTTCACCCACATCAAACATCCAGTTGGCAGTGGAGAAAACTCATGTGTGACATAAGTGACATATGTAACCAGAGAAATGTGGTAGACAGGCTTAGACCTGGGTCCAGCCAACACTAGTGCAAGGAAGATGATTTTTCATACCTTTATTACATGTTTGCAGCTTTTTGTCTGTGTCCTAAGAGAAGCACTTACACCTTCTTCTCCTCAATGTATGTCCACTTGGAAGTATTAGGGCTGAACCAGTCTTACAGCAGTGATACTGACAGAAGATCCGAAACATTTCAAAAAAGCACTGCTCTCATAAGCAGCAACTGCAAAATGCCTGAAGCAAAAATTTTTAATTATTCAAACCATGTACTGAAACAGTCACGTTCTCCTTTTCCTAAAGCTACCACTTTAATTCCATTTTACTAATGTAAAAAACCTGCAGAACTTCCTCATGAGGAAGAGAATGCTCAGATGAGAAACTTGCGTGCTTTTTTCACTATGGGTTTTCATATCCTTTACAGTCAGGTTTTCAGCTCAGCACGCTGACATGGAAGGAAATGTAACAGAAAAAAAAAATCTTTTAACAAAGCTGCTATCTGCAATCAGTTCCTCCCAGGAATGAAACACCCAACCTTCCAGGACAGCACCAGATATATTTGTATAAAATATCTTTGTGATAGAAATGAACAAAGGAACAACAAGGCTTCTTTACAGATTTCCTCACATGAGACACAAAATCCTTCTGTACAGATAGTTGCTATGGTACAGACTTAAGGGGAAAAAGAGGGGAGATCAGACTTCTTGTTTACAGGTTTCCAATATGCTCCACTTGATCCATCTTGAAATTGAAACCCTTTAGCTTCCTGTCTTAAGGCTGTCAGATAGCAGAGAACAAACACAAGTGTTAGCAACTTTACAAAGCCCCCACATGTTCTGCACAGAGCTACAGAAAAACATCCACGTGGATTAGGCAACAGACAGGAAGGACAATATAGTTTCAAAGAGAAGAGAAGCCATACTAAATCCTGAAAGACTTATACAAGGGCAAAGAGACTTACTCTAGGAATGAAATGCCAGATTATCTCTGAACATTGTCAACACTTCACCACAATGTAACATGGATCTATTAAAAAATACACTATTTTGACATTCTCAGGCAAAATCCTGATTCTTCTGAGAACTTCTTACACACAGGTTTTATCCCAACAGGTATGCCTGTCTATTTACAGGTTCAAGAAGAGTAAGACAAAGACACTTAGGGTAGGATTAAACTTGAAGCAAGACACCTAAACCATGCAGTCCTCTACAGTCAAAACGCCTACAGAGAGATTCAGCTTACTCTACAGCTGACATCTGGGGTCTAATTCAAGTACCTAAACATAAGTAATTGCTGTCAGTTTAAATGTCCTGGCAGTTTCACCTGAGTTCCAGTTGCCTGTCCTGTAAACCTTGTAACCATCAGCATTATGCAATTTTTACAATGCTTTAGAGATCGTAGCTGACAACTAGTTCAGGCACATGACCAGAGGGCTACTATACAGGTCCCAATGACTCTACTAAGGGCATTTTCACCATCTATGAACAAGGTAGCATAGAAACTTGGTACAAAAGTATAAAACTTAAATGTTCTTCATCCATCATGAACAGAATGCATCCTTTAATCTTTTGACAATTGATAAGAATATAGCTATCACTTTTTGAATACTCTGGCTACTCTTTACTGTGGTTTGGGGGTTACACAAGAGATTTGGCCTTTGCAGTTACTTCTTTAGGGTCCTATGTTTTGAATAAGCTGCCAGATGTAATTTCTTCCCTAGATCCCTTAGTCACTTGCCAGAACATTAGACCAGAACTTTTCTGCCAAAACCTTAGGTTTAATCTGTCTGCATGAACAGCCTTAACCAACTTTTTCTTCAGTATAGTGTAAAAAACCCACTCATACAGGACAGGTTAGTTCTCCCATTCAGTCAGTGACCAGTCTGGTGGAAGCACAGAGTATGATGGAACCAAACATCCAAGGTGAGGTAGAAGCAACTACCTGATCCAGGATAATTCCAAAGTTTAGGAAATAAATGATGCAGTGTTTCTAAAAAAAAGTACAAAATTCCCTTCATGGACAGAGATGCCCTTAAAGACCTCCAGAGGGAGATCCTGTCTAATTTTTAGCATTTAAATTGCTTTGAACATCCATCTTGGGCATTTTTAGTGACACCATCAGCATCTTGCTGCAGCCTGAACATTCAGCTCAGTCAGGTCAGGAATTCAAAATAGAAAAGGAAACAAGGTGTGTGACTATTTTCAAATTCTATGGCAGTTTTCTTGCTCTCTTTAGACTGCCATTTATTTATCACCTGCCCCCAGTGTGTCTGTTTGCCTTAATCTATTTCTCTTTCTTTACCTGCTTACTGTTTGCCCAAAGTGTAAAAATATTATTTTCCATATTGTTACATATGCCTGGAAAATCTAACTAATGCCCCAAAACATTTACTCCCAACTGTCAGAAAACAGCCTAAACTGAAACAGAAGCATCTAATCTGTATTTGTGCTACCACAAGCACCACTAGAAATTTGAAGAAGAAAAAGATAATACACTGGAGTTTACAGGCCTAGACTTCTTTTCATTATTTTTTGGTTCTTCCATCTTTTGGGATTTGTTTCCACAGGAAGATATTGATCTGCTGGCTGTTAACCCAGAAGCCTTCCTGACTGTGTTCTGCTGACTGAAACCAGACCTTCACTAAGGCCAGACTGGGACAGAACAACTACTAAGTTTGAAATATTAGAGAAAACACTGCCCCTTCATATTTACAGGCACACTTTCCCATTTATTTAACAAGCAACAGAATTATTCTGCTAATGTAGCTATATTCCATTTCTCACATCTTAGAGATATGGGATACTGTACAAGAAAGGCATCCAAGTGCTTCTTTAGCTATACTCCTTACACACAATCCACCCAATAGTAAGAATATTTAGGAGAGTCACATAGTTCCCATGCAGAGAGAACTGAGATCTTGTCAGATTCTATTCCAAATCTACTGAAAACAGAAGAGCTTTTGCCAAGTCAATTTCAGCAAAGTGTTTCCAGCATTATCCTGTCTTGACAAACAGCATTTAGATTTTGCTGGACTTATTTACTTGTTCAGTATTCTCAGAGAAGTGGAACTATTTGTTGCTGTAGAGAATTTGGTTTACTTTGAAGACCTGGAACAAAATTTAAAAGATGAATCAGAGACTGACTAACTTAGGAATTTGATCTGTTAACCTCAGCTCATAGCAATAGAGCATGCTCAGTGTTAGAAGTAACCCATACTGCAGCTACTTCAGGACTGAGACCAGCCAACTCTATGAACTCTAAAATGACACTTTTAACATGCTGGATTTATATAGCCAAGTTCTATCCCTCTCAAAAATACCATCCAACACAAGCTGTAAGATGATGCTGACAATTCTCTTCAGGGGTCAAAACAACACAACCATCTTTTATGGAAAAAAACCCAAACCATTAGCATTTTTTGCTGACTGTGTGGAAATGAATCCTCTAAAGCCTTGATTTTCAGAAGACATTAAGCATCTCTCTCTCAGACACAAAGGTACTTCTTTTTAGGACACCCTAAGTTAAAGGCTGATCCCTCTCATGCAGTTGTCCACACACTCACACCCCACAGAGCCAGTCAGTGCTCTACTTCCACCCTGTCAGTGAGGCATGCAGGAATGCTTTTGATCAGATGCATCAGAGGTACACTGGTGACATATTTTGCCTGACAGAGTCATGCTCTACTGCTCAAACCGACTGAAAATATTTAATCATTTCAAAAATGTTATCTGCAGCACTTGTTTTCAAGCTTTTGGTACTGTTTCTCCCATGCTTGTCCATTCCACATTTTCAGCTTTACTGGCTTGTTTTTTTCTCTTTTTCTTTGCTAAGCCAGACATTCATTCTTCATGCCTCCCACTATTCCCCCATCTCCTTACACTGCCCACTGCCTTGCAATAGACAGCAACCTTGCCTTCCCTCTTCCAACACAGAAGCTATGTACTAGGTCATAGCCATGGTTCACCTATCCTCAAAGCACATATTGCCTTGAAAAAAGTACAAAATACCACTTAGGCTTACATAGTGTCATTTTTCTAATTCCTCACTGTTATAATTCAGCCTGGAGGATATGTAAACATACCCTACACTTCTGGTTTCTAAACGTGTACATGTATGTATTTTCACTGCATTCAAGGTGAACAGTACCACTTTGCTCCCTAAGAGATACAACAAACTACCATATGACCTGTTTCCATCTTCATTGTACCTTTCCAATATTTATTTTGCTTGCAAATCCTCAGGAATACCTGAGCATTTCTCTAGAGGAAAAAAAAAACAAAAACAAACAAACCAAGAGAAAACAAATAATCAAAGCCTTCCACTCTCCACCCCAGGGAAACATAACACTCAATGACTATTCTTCATCAATAGTTTTAAATCTGTTCACCAGATACACCATATCTAGACTTTTTAGTATTTCAATTTTTTCTATCAGGATATTTGGGCTGCCAAATCCAGTATCATGTAATATATCATAAAGACTAGTGTTTGTATGAGGCTATCAATGTGCCTGATTTAACAATAAATAAAATAAACAGACAATGTAGCAAGTGAGTTCCATTTCCTGGTAGATCCTACTCAACTTACCTATTTTGGTCCAAGTTCTATTTCAGTATTTCTGTCCAAAACCATGTCAAAGCTGACACTCTATAGGCAGTCGTAAACTCTACTCACCCAGTTAAGCCCCAGTACAATTTAGTTTCCATCTGTAATCTGGAGTATACTAATGTTAGATCACCAATCCACCAAGTTTTTTATATTACTGCTCTCCAATTCCTTGATACAAGTTATTTGCATCTTCTAAGCTATGTCTTATTTTAATAGCAGCTTTAAACATCATCCTGGATTGCTAAAGTTGAAAGAATGCCATCAACATTTGTATCTGACTACACCTCAGGTTTTTAATCACAAGCCTTACAAGTCTATAGAGAATTGTCTTTAAGCACTACTATGTAACTGACTTCTACCTGATCATGAGCACCAACATTAAAATCTTGTTGTGTCTAATAAAAGTTTCTTTCTTTTTCTGACTGTCCAGCTGTCCTGCCTCCAATCCATGACATTTTCTTACTAATTTTATATATTGCTTCATTATCTGCTAATTTATATTCATAGAATAAAGGCTGACAGACATCTATTTAGGGATTTCTTGTGGCAGGAGGAATGGAAAGAATATTTTAAAGCACCATTTCCACCTCTATTCTCAGACATTTTATCTTTGTTATCTCCCTTGATTATGGATTTTTGCACAACTAGTAAGATTTTTGTAAGCCATTCAAAAGTGCTACACTTTTTCAGTCCATATTTCATCTTTCCCCTTGTGTTGTTCAAAAGCTTTCTACCTTTTGAATTTCTTCCTTTGAGGAAAAAATATTGAATTCATCTGACTACAAACGGACTTCTATGAGCACAGATACGTACACCTGAGGTAGTTATATCAGACTGACTTTGAAGCTAAAGGAGAGAAACAAGCAGAGCAACTGGGGACAAGTCATCCCATTCCTAAATGCGTATCTAAAATAAAACCTATAAAATTGTCATGTAAAAGGGCCTCTCCTTATTCATTAATGTAAGCCTAGAACAGTGCAGCTCAGATATATTTAACTGCAGCACAGCTGCAATAGGTTCAACAATATAAATGTTTTTCACAGGTATTTCCTACTGAATTTTATGAACAATTAGAATCCCACAAAGTATTCAAAGGTAATGATAACCACACTAACTCACTGTAAGACAGAGAAATTACATTTCCAGTACACTTCCACCTTAAGACATGACCATATTTATTTTCAGAATGTTAATAATTCCTATTAGTTTCTTTGTGAAGAAGCTTATGTATTCATAAAATAAGCATTGTTGAGGTACTTCACTGCTTCACAAATACCTGTATCATTGACCTGTCAATGGCTGCCACCTTTGCTAAGAACTTTAGATCTGCAGGGTCATAGCCGTGGGCCTCATCTAACAAGCTCTGCAGAATATATGCAGCAATTTCAACTAAAGTCTGACCTGTGTCTTTCAGGTATTTCTGAAGATGCTTCTGTACATTCAAGTTTCTCTAAGAAGAGCTGGAGAAAGTTTAGCAGAGAGGACATTACGCCAACTCTGCAGCGCCATGCTGCTTCATATGCTTTTCCCTCTGCTCCTTGTTGGGTCCTGCCCTTGCCCCATAGGACCTAAACCAGTTTCCTTGCATTCACCGCTTTCCATGCATTATATAGGAGCTCCAGTTACTGGCTGGAGTGTCTTAAGGGACATCACTACTCAAACAAAAGACCAAAACCCCTCATAGCAGGTATGATTTCAAGGAGATAGCAAGTAGATTTGTCTCACATAAGCTTTCTGCCATTTCACCACTGTTTAAGTTAAGCTGTCAAAAACCCCTCTCTATGTTTTGAAACCATTTCAGAATGTTAATGAGGAACACTTACAGTTAGAGAACTAATCACTGCTATGAATTCCAGAATCACTATCTAGAAAGGCTTTAAGGTTACATAGCTTTTAACAATCAAAATAGAGCAACTTCAAAGATCATTCTAGCCTCCATAAATTAAATTGCTGACACAGTAATAAGATGCTTGCTCTAAAGGAACAGCAGGATTTGTACCTAAGTACAAATTCAGCTGCTTTATTTTTTAAACCCCTAATTTCTGATCAAGAACTTCAGATAAGCACATATTCCACTGAATAATGTCATCATCTACAAGCAGAATGTTAGCAACTAACTGTATTAGAAATTCTAGAACACAAGGCTGATTTACTCTGCACAGCATGCACATCTAGGCAATGGATAGGAAAAAACCCAAGCCATTTGCACAGCTTCCTTTGCCTCTTTCTTCTCCTCCTTCCATGATACAGGGGTGTGTGTGTGTCTGTGTGTGTACACATATGTACACACACACAAATAAAAACACAAGGCAGTATATCAGCCTCATATAGTGGAACTTCTTAGTACAGTTAGTTTCAAGCATACATATATAAAAATATATATAAAGGAACATTAAGGATACACAATTTGTTATGAAGAATAGTGAAAATCTTTCTGGAGGAATTAAAATGTTTTCCCTGCTCTGCATAGAATAAAGCAGCTTTCCCAGAAATAGCAGCACACATCAGAAATGCAGCTAACAACTCTGCAAAGTCCACACTGTTATGTGAAAATATTAATCCTATTCTCTAAGTATACAGAAAGTGAGGAGGGCAAGAGGAAAAAGTACTATAAACATTACTGTAAGAACATCTGTTAACAGCCTATGGCCTTCAGCAGAGTGCACAAACTCTTCCCAAATCTTTTACTATAACAAAGTAGTTCAAAAGGTTGTTGACTGATTAACCTTTTATTTCTGAGACCAAGGAAGAAGGTTTGAAAAGGATTGAAAAAGTTCAGGTCCATAACAGAGAATAACAGCATTACAGAATAAATGGATGTGAGAGTTATTTAATGTGCAGGCTGTGATGAAGACAAAAGCAAGCAGGGTAAGTTGCATCTAATGAATAAAGGTGAGACAAGGAAAGGCTGAGATGAGTGATATGGTGAAAGCAAAGAGACGAGATCTCTGCACAGCATCCTGGAGAGCTAAAAGCAAGTCCTCTGTCCTTACACAAGAAGGGTTACAAAATTAGTGCAATGAAGAAGACAGAATGGCTCAGAGCTCCTCCAGGTCGATGCTCAAAGATCCACTACTGACTGAAATACACCCAGATGCCCAAAGGAGATTGCAAAAAAACTGGTCTGAGCAATATCCCTCTCTTCCACTCTAGTCTGGCCTTGCTACAGGCAGAAGTTCTTGAATTAAATTTCTACGCTCTGCACTATGAAAGGAAGTATGTATTTAATCAAAGGATGTACAAGGAAGGGGGAAGAAAAAATACTTCAGCAATACAAGACAAAGTTACAGAAAGTATTTCCAATTTATTCACAAGAAAAATCCAAGTGCCAATAACAGGAAGCCTGATTGGAGGGAAATGCTGGCTATCCATATTAAATTAAGAGATGTATTGTTAAATAAAAGCAGCTATGCTGACATCCACAGCTAAAAAGATGCCTCAAGCTATCATCTGGAAAAACACTATGTCACTGCATGGCACGTGGCTTCCTTCCCATATCCTTTGTTCATTTATTTGTTTCATAATAACTATTTGAAGCTTTAGGAAAAAACCAAAAGAGCCTGTATATGACAATAGGAAAAAATTGGTGCTCATGGATCTTGATCTGTAAATTACTGCTTAAAGGGAGAAAGTTATATGCCAAATTCAACTCAATTCACTTGAACTCAAAAGAATCATCCTTTCTAATGCAGATATTTTCAGTGATACGGGATTAGTTCATCTTCTTTTATTCTGTTTCTAAACAACACAAGCACATTGTTAAATGCCTTTTTCACATATGATTACCAAAATGAACTTCTTGAGAAATAGGGCAATTAAACATTCATTTTCCAAGCAAAGAGTTAAAGCACATATCTGAACAATATAGGGTTTTGAGTGCAGCTTGAGTAGGAACAGCAGCTCAGTACTGAAAGCTTTCCATTCACATCATCACCTGTATTTTCTCCATAACAAGTGTATATGTAGGCAGACAGATTGGTCTGTTTCTAACAGTTTCCTTGTCATTTTAAAGATGATTTCCATAAACAGCATGCAGATCTAATAGCACTGGTTGACTTTCCTTTTTTCATTCCCTCCTTCCTGGTGGGCAGACACAACTTCTGCAGAGTCAAAAACAAGACCCCTCAGACAAGATCTGTTCTTTTCTTTTCAAACAGGGCTGGTGAGTGAAGAGCCTTTTTAAGAATACCTTGTTAACTCCATAGATGTGTGAAGAGGGCTTGACTTGACCTATCCAAATCTGAAAGCCAGGGCCTGAAAACAAGACCCTGCCTCCTCAGGGAGACGGTAAACTCAACAAGTACCAAGTAAGACAACATACACCAATATTTAAGGTAAGACAAAGCTAGCAGCCAGCTGCTATTTCACACAGAAAATATGGGCCAGTGCTCTAACACTCTTGCACTGGGTTTGCATTGCCAGGTTTTGGTAGCAGTGGAGACTAAGAGGGTGGCTTCTGTGAGAAGCTGCCAGACGCTTTCCCCATGTCTGGCAAAGCCAATGACAGCCAGACCCACCGCTGGCCGAGACCGAGCCACTCTGAGAAGGTAATAGTGCCCCATGATAACATACTTAAGAAGGAAAATAAGTTACTGTGAAAAAATAATTTGGCTCAAAGAAGAGAGGAGTGAGAATATGTGAGGGGAACACTATGCAAACACCAAGGTCAGTGGAGAAAGAGAGGGAAGAGGTGCTCTAAGCACTGGAGCAGATTCCCCTGCACTCTGTGGGGATGAAGAGATTCCCCTGCAGCCCATGGAGGAAACCCACACCTGAGTAGGTGGAAGCCCAGAAGATGGTGTGACCCTGCTGAAGTCTGTACTGGAACAGGCTCCTGCTAAGGACTCACAGACCCATAGAGAGAGAGGCCCATGCTGGAGCAGGTTCCTGGTAGGATTTGTGGCTCTGTGGGGGATCCACACTGGATCAGGCTCTGCCTGAAGGACTGCACCCTGTGGAAGACTGATCCATGCTGGAGCAGTTAATGACGAACTTAAGTCGATGGGAAGGATTCACATTGGAGAAGTTCCTGGAGAACTGTCTCCCATGGGAGGGATCCCATGCTTGAGCAGGGGAAAGACTCTCCCTGAGCACCATCAGGAACAACCTGAGATGAACTGATCATAGCCACCATTCTCCATCTCCCTTTGCCACTGTGGGGGAGGAGGCAGACCCTGGGAAGGATGGAGAAGTGGGGAAAAGGTGCCTTTAAGCTTTGTTTTACTTCTCATTATTCTGTTCTAATTTTAAATGGTAATAAATTCAATTAATATCCCCAAGTCAACTCTGTTTTGCCCATGACAATATTTGGCAAGTGATCTCTTTCTATCCTTATTTCAACTCATGAACCTTTTGTTTTGTTTTCTTTCCCTGTCCAGTGGTGGAAGGCAGTGATAAGAGTGGCTTTCATGGGTGCCTGGCATCCAGACAGGGTGACACCACCATAAATTCTTCTGAAGTTTAGCCCTAGCAGTTTTTAAGAGGTAGTTGGCACAAGAGCAGGTAACATGTCTGAAGTTGCTTTTTACAAAGAAAACTCATGTGCATGTAGTGTGATTACAGAGGCTGAAGAAAACAGTCCCGACGTATTACTGCATTTTCCAAGAGGAAACATGCTGAACTTTGAGACGGTACGTAATTCAGGAAGAAGAGTAATAGAATGGGTATTGAAAGAATTTCCTGCCAAAGCACAAATATTATCAATATGTAAATCTTCACAGGAGGTACTTAATGCTTTTCATATTAAATACTCTGCCTATCCAAGTCTTTTCCTATTGCTCAATCCTCTTCAAAACTACTGCAAAGCTTTCCAGACGAGGTGATTATGTCAAGAATCGTCTGCCTAGATGGCATTTCTCAAGTGCATCCAAGTCTCATAAATTTCATTACAAGTTCACTTAAAAAGTTCTCATGGTTTTCAATAAAGCCAGTTTTAGGCCCAGAAAGACTCCTCTAAGCACTTGGTATTTGTTAAACCACAACTCTGTTCATTACTGTTCTACTTTGTCAGCAGTAACGCCCACCTATATCATTCACAAATGTAACCTGACTTGCTTATAATTCCCGTTTTTCTTCCGCCATAAATACCAAAAATTCAGCTACTTCTACAACCCAAGTAAGCCATACCCTGAGCAACTACCTTGGCCCTGAATTAAATTTGCAATTATTTTAAATCAAATGCTGTATTTGTTGAATTTTCTTTTTCTGAGTTCACTACAAGCTTTTCAGAGTCACTTAGATCTGCAAGCAAAGGCTTTTGGAAATCTCAGCCCATTTCACCTGCTCCATTTGCAGAGAAAAAAAATCATCAACCTAAAATCACAGCTTCATCAGTGCCTGTCCTAATTTCAAATCCATATACCACCCAATTAAACCATCATCTTTCAAGATATTTGCACCCAAATAAGTAACAGGCTAAGAAGATATGCCTTCTGTCTTCCTACATTTTAATTAGCAGACAACTCAAAGCGACTAAAAATGCCCATCCCTCTGCCCTCCTCCTCTCAGACTTCCCATGTGACCCCTGCTCACACCATCTAAATTCCACTTTGATACCACTGGTCTTGAATCAGACTGTAAATCCTTTTGGGGAGACCTCATACCTTACTATGAACAAGAAGCGTGCAAGATGATGTACAGTGCTAATCTTAAGAGGACTTTCAAGCATTACTGAAATGCAACATAATTTGAACCTGAGAAGTATACAAATCTTCATGAATGCTACTTGCAAAACACAAATCAGTGAAGTTTCTCAAACATAAAATATGGGGATATTGCAGACACTGTTTTACCTACCTACATGACAATAATGCTTTGTAAGAACTCTGACCAGGACAATAACTCCTTTACAAAAAAAGTCACAAAGTCTGGAAAGTCTTAGGGCACCCGTATTTTATGTGAAATGTAAAGGGACAGTAATGCTTAGATTATGTCCTCTTATACTTTTATACAAACATGCACACAAATATATGTGAGAAAAATGATACTGACAACAAGAAAAAAAAACCAATTAACAACACAACTCACTTTACCAAAAGCATAGATACTTAAGCACATGTACCAAGCAGATGCAGATCATCTATATGTTCTCTCAAGAAGGAATTCACTAGTGCTTTTATTATCCATTTTAATCAGTTATGTGCTACAACCTCACTGCTCTTTTCCTGGTATGACAGCAGTAACCTTAAGTGGTGTCCCAGTCACATAAATTGTTCTCTATCTCTTATGGTCATTATTTTAGCAACAGGGTACACCCACACATCTAATTAATTGTTAGAACTGGGATCTTGAAATTGCCTCAACTGGCTTCTAGAAAAATATGAATCAACTTTTAGCATTTCCTCTTTTTTTTTTTTTTTTTTTTGCTTGCAAGGGAGATGAGTGAACCTCCAACAGCTGAGATGCTATGATACATCAGAAGTAAACCTGGACACATGGAATCTCCCTGACCTCCTCCCCATTTTACAGGGTTGGGCCTCTTCCAGGAAAAATAAATTTTTAATTCTTCCTCTCCCCCCCACCCCCAGTTTTGCTTACTGGTTTCCAGAAGTCCTTTAAGTGATTATTTCCTACAAGGTTTAGCATTTCAAATTCTGAACGAACCATTGGAGACATGATAAAGATGTGAAATAATCTTGTGAAAACTTTGTAGCGGAGTCTAAAATCAAAGCCAAACAATCTGTACAACGAGCAACTCTGAAAACTTAGAAACGAGTTTGCAGTTAAAAATAAAACCTGATTCAATTTTTGATTCTTCCTAACAGAGATTGAATGATTTATAGATATTAAGACACAGACATCCCCAGAAAGATTAAGCAGTACCTAGAGAAGCTTGTCCTAATTCATATGCCTGTAATAAATGAAATAAAAGTTTTAAACAGACAGCTATGTTTTAGGTGTCAAACATTTCTTGACGTCTGTGGCAGTTGGCAGCTGCAAACATCCGACTGAAAGCCCCATCTGCTGCTTCACAGCTTCCAGTCGAGGATGTTTACAGTCGCTCACTGTCAACAGCAATACACATTCCTTGGCTGTTTATTTTATATTATTAACATGCAGAAGCCTCCAAGCAGGTTAGTTAAGATCTACTACAACTTCTGTTGCTGTGATGCTGCCCACAGATGTACACCGGACTGTTTTAATAGTATTTACTAATGAAATAAAGTGTAACTTCCAGAGGAACATTTAGAAACAGCCAGGCATATTTTTTAATCAAGCACTACACTTCTAGTATTATGTTGCCTGTTTTACCCCCAGTAAGAATTAAATAAAGATGTACAAAAAGAGCAACTTGCTTCCACTGTTGTATTTGTTTTTGTTCTCCAAGAGACTTGACCAATCCTGTCCTATTCATATAAAAACCACACTACTCTATTCACTTATCAGCACAGCAACTAAAGATAGCAACCAGCACCAAAATAGAACCAAACCCTTCCTAAGGGTATTTCACTTAAGTATCTGGGATGGCTCCCTTCGCCTCAGAAAAGTGGGTGCAAGGAAATTATATGATATTAGAAGTTAGCTGATACAATATTTGCTTCTAAATAAAACCATGGGAAAAACCGCACCACCCAGCCCACAGGGGATTGTGGGGAAGAAAGAAGAAGTTGTATAGCAAGCTCTGTAAAGACTTCAATAAAGACTTCTACAAATTATCTGAGCTAACCAGTTGCTGCTACACTTCACATGGAATTGGCAGAATGGCATTTTTCACCAAATGAAAAAGCCAAAAAGTTTTGGCATTCCAGCACCTCAGTTGTACAGTTCTGCTGTTTGTTTTTTGTTCTATCTCCCATTTCCTTATTAAGTTAATGATGGGGAAAATTAAAGATTAATCACTCAACTATTTTTCTGAAGTCATATGAAACCACAGCAGGCAAGCAGAGTGATTATATCACTCTAATTAGAAGGTGTTTTTCCTTGAAACTTTCTTACCTCCAAATGAAACTACCACACTGTAAACCGAGTAGGTTATGAAAAGACTGTAGCTGGAACGCAGAAGCCTGTGGTGCCTTTACTCAAACTGATAAGTGTGAAGGATCTCTATAAATCACTTTCAAAATTCAGGATTATATTTCCTATACTAAGGTTAAGAAAATTAATCTTTCAGGCAGCAGGTGAAAACAAGCAGAATTATGCTGGGGCCTTTCCCTTTATCCAATATAAACTTCGAGCTACTAAAGCTTCCTAGGGAATCACATTTTCTCAATGGGCCAAGTCACTAAGGAAACAAAGCAAACTTTATCAGTGCTGCACAACTCTACATTCCAGGAATTCCTAGCACTTGGCATCTGTATACCACACCAGAGCCACAGGATCCACTCACCCTCTCCTTAGGAGGGCAATCATAACAAGCTATGAAACTGTCAGTAAGGTCCCCAACTTTACACAAAGTTGGCAATATGAGGAGGCAATGGTCTTTCCTGTGTGAGATCTACTGAAGAACAGGACATAAGAAAATATATTTACTAAAACAATACTTTGGGAAAAAAGGATAAGAGTTCCTCTCTTGGCAAGTCTCATTTATCACAAGCCAGCTAAGAAATACACTTAAATCACCTTTTAAAACTATATGCATACTATTTGTTACTATTAACAAAAAACAAAACAAACAAAACCCAAAACCAAACCAAAAAAACCTTCAAACGCACAATATTGATTGCAGAATGGAAGTATTTCAGCCTAATTATACCTACTCATGACACTAAAATTACCATTTAATTTGTAAATATGCTGGCCTAATATCCACACCTTAAAGGGGGAACATGTAGGAAGGCTAGCAAATGGAATTAATCAGATGAAGGACATTATATCAGCAATCATGCAATTCCATTCCATAGATGGCTACCTTTCCATTTAAAAGTACAAATAGATTATATCTGTATGAAAGTCAAAAAATGTCAATCTAAAACTGTAAGGCACTTTGTCACACAGTATGGATTGTTATGCAGGAGAAGGCAATGAGTTGTCTTTACCACTCTGATGTTTAATTTGTAAAGTATTCTTACAGAGATGTTTAGCTAGAAAGTGCCCACGACTCAAACAGTAATCAACAGGACTTGATACATGCTGATTTTGGTAAGGTGAAACATACCTGAACAGGTAGAATACAGGTAAGACAAAAGGAACAACATTCAAACATTTCAATGTCTTCATGAATTTATAGCTCATGTCCCAGAAGGAGAAAGGAACAAACTGGTAGCACTTAAGGCCTGTTTCTGTGAATAAAAAAGCTTTCCACTGATTTTCTCTCATTCTCTAGAAATGTCTAAGTTAGATTAATGGATTATTGGTGCAAAGAAAGAACTACAAAAACAAACAAACAAAGTAACTAAACAAAAACTTGCCAAGTGCTCCCAGAATTCAAAAACAGGGCCTCTACCTTTTCTGTAACCTTCCATACAGACAAGGTGATAGGGTAATTCAAACAGGTAAATTAGTTTTTAATCATATCAGATTAACACCGGAATATCAACAAGTGAAAACGCAAATTAAAAGCTACATAGAATTTGCAAAAACTTAACTCGTGGCAATTATTTCCTAAATTGATTTATAGTTTACATTTCCAAATTTGCTTGTCAAAAAGTTTAAGATCATCATTAAATATGGGAAAATATAATTCCTCCCCTTCCTGTCACTGACAGCAGGAAGATAAAGCACACATTACTTGTGTGAACTCAAGTTCACAGCTGTTATGATACAGCATGAGTATCTCCAACTGTTGCAGATGAATCCAATTCTCCCAACTGCATTTGAGCTCTAAAATGCCTGAAGCAGCAGGCTCCCCCTACACCAAGAAGGCAGTTGCAGACAAGCAGTTAAAATTACGCACCAAACGAGACACAAAACATCCAAACATTTGGGAACGAGATGTCAAGACTCTTGGTAAAATCATGAACAACATGTAGCACCTAGTTTTCTGGAGCCTCTTCCCAAAATTCTCTCCTCAACGTCTAATCATTAAAGACTTTAATCAGCTTCTAATCCACTCAAGTGAATGAATACTACATTGTACCTCACTAGCATTATACTTGACGAAAAAAAGCCCAAGAACTTACTTCTTGGATATCAGCTGATCCTACTTCTGTCCCCTTCATAAGAGATATCCACACCTCCAGGGAGAATTACATTCTTCATCCATAGTCTGCTCCTCAGATTTCCAGGAATCTGTACCACATACATGAACAGAAGTTAATGTAATTCCAGAAGTTCAGCAGTTCAGATAGCATAGTTCTCATCATTAGGACTGTCTGCAAGAAGTCAGATAGCTTCTAACAACCATTATTATTACTGTGTCCTTTTCTGGTATTGTCATTTAAAACTTAGAATGTGTTCAAAGTGACACATTACTGCTGAATCTAGCTGTCTCTCAATTCGTGCAGATAAAGGTTAGCTGCTAAGGCAGCATAAGTATTCAGAAACAACCCTGAAGAATTTAAATTTCCCACCAGAAATGGCATAATGACTTCTCATTTATTATATTAAGAAATGTACAGATTACACAACCAAAACCAACCACATAATCAATCTCAGATTTAACATGATTTCAGAAAAGCAAAATCCCCAGAGCCTTTAAGATGGAGAAGAATTTATTCATGCAATCATTCTAGAGGAAAAAGGACATAGAGAACTTCCGTGAAGATAGATGAGCATTATTTATCAATTTGCACTCCTGATACCTGAACCCGTTCTGGATGTGCCACATGAATCAAAGAGTGAGGTTGTGCAATGCATTGATTACTCTCATCCTAAAGGTACTTGAACATTTCCAAAAATTAGTGCTAGATAAAAGAGAACTAATAGGTACTACATGAAGCAAAACATCCACTAAAAGTGTGCAGAAAGCAACTGTATTAAGAACACCACGAAAAACATAACAGCAACATTTAAAGAACAAAACCAGAGTTCATGTGCAGCAAATGCACTAAACTTTGCACACATACCAACTGGGGCAATACACCTACTCAAGTTCCATTCTTCATTTATTTCCAATAGCCTCCCCTCTTCTTGGGTGTGACCAGGCTTATGAAATGAGGGAACAGAATGGGGCTGCACAACAGTAAAATACTTGCTTGTTCCCACAGTTTGAAATTAAACATTCTGAGCTATAAGATAAAATGCTGACATCATACTGACACGGCCATGAACCTGAATCTTGTTAATGTTAACCTGTATCCTCATCAAAGTGAAAAGGTCTTTCCTCCCAGCTTTTCAGAAGCAGAAGTTACAAGAGACTAATAAGCACATGACAAAAAAAAACACCCACCAAGTTAAAAGAGAGGAACAATTCAGTCCTACACAGCAAGGAGAAAGCATTAGACTGACCAGTGAAGCATGAGAGCTTACCAGCATAAATGCCCAAGCTAAGACACTGGGGAAACTCTGAAGTGCCCAAAAACTACTGCACAGCCATCAACACTGACATGCCAAAGAATGCACACACTACAAAGTTCTGCAAGAGAAGAAGGCAGCGAGCCCATCTGGAACAGCTAAAATAGCTGTGAGAAATGACAGGTGGGAAGAGGGCACAAAGTAAGAAGAAAACCCTACTGATTAACTTCAGGCATTGGGAACTTAGAATTATCCTTCTTCCTCACCTTCACCCCAAAGTTTTCAGTATAAGTCACAGTTACTCTAAATGCTGTCTCCACACAGCTTTCCACAGATGCAAACAGTTCATATAGATGCATTTTACTCCTGATAGCAGAAATAACTGCCCAGAGATTACAGAAAAGGAACAGAAAAATAAACAGGACATATATGAAACCTTTTTCTATTTAAAAAAACCCCACTTTTCTGATGGTCAATAGTGAGGAAAATCCCTGGTGGATAAATAGTCAGCTAAAAATTAGAGCTTGACAGCTCTAATATCTTGACAGCTCCAAGAACATCTCTCAGTTTCTTAGACTCAGAGAAAGTTTATAATGAACTTGTTGCAAAAGCTTTAATTTAGAACATGTGTCACTAAGGAAGAACACTGAAGCAAGACATCACTTTATTTTTCAAATGTCTTAACAACTCATCCCCTTGGGATTATGTCAGACATGTCACATTAGGATGGCTTGGGCTCACCTTGACCAGTGAGTAGGTTAAAATGCAACTGAACCTGTCTATGTATGCACTCTAACAAATGGTTCTAAAATTTCAAATGGTTACAGAGGAAAGGCATCTGTGGATCTAACACTGATCAAGAACATATGATGTGTTTTATTCAACATGAAGTGTCATAGAAGCAGTCTTACATAATAATGTAAAACTTACTTTCTACACACCTGAATATAAAAGAGAAGGGGAAACTTTCCTGCACAAAAATCTATTTGCTGTGGTAGGCTGCTATTGTAAAAGATATATTTATACAGTACAAGTTTTTGGTACAAAGGATTACATATGCAAATGGCTGAGTTAATAAACTGGAGTTGAGAATGAGCTTTTTCTGTTCCTGTTAATTTATGGCCCAGTGCTACATTCCTTTCACGCAATGCCATAATCTTCAGAGAATGACTTCACATTATCCTCCTCAGAGTAATCTAGGAATGCAGATAGAAAGATCAACCATCACCTTCATAACACCCTCCCTCTTAACCCTGCAGGGTTTAGGTGCCTGATAAAATTTCAGATATTATTAAAACTTCAAACATCCGTTCTTGGCTGCTACTGCCCTCCAAGCACACAGCTTCCTGCCAGTGGGTACTTGTACCAACACTAATTGAACCAATACTGCACGTCCAAACCACCACGT
Organism: Chloebia gouldiae; assembly: GCA_003676055.1. Taxonomy (NCBI): domain Eukaryota; kingdom Metazoa; phylum Chordata; class Aves; order Passeriformes; family Passeridae; genus Chloebia; species Chloebia gouldiae. The sequence continues at coordinate 25,177,520 of QUSF01000002.1, forward strand.
GGTTCTCAAATCCCCTGATCACCCTGTTGCTTCTCAATTGCTAAGTGCAAGAATGTGCAACTTCCAGATCCATCCTTTATCCCAACAATAATATAAGGAGTTTGGGAATACACCAGCTGCACCAGAAACCTTTTTATACAATACAAACATTAGGACAACAAGAGTTCAGGTTTAAATCCCCCTCTAGGCCTGTCTCAGCCACAACTCAAAACTTGGCTTTCACTCCCCCACTTGGCCTGTGCCCATGTGGTGATGCCATCCATGCTTTGACAACTGCTTTCAACAGGAGCAGCTCAGCCCAGGAGCTTCTGCCACCAAGGAGAGCCAGCACATTCAAATCACGCCCGCAAATCAGTAAGATGACCGCTTTACAAAAGGGGACCCTGCTCAGGCATGTCATTCCACTGCAGTGTTTGCAGCTGCAAGTAAGAAATGGATTGACACCTCCACCTAGCTAGACCCAAGACTTAAGCCTCTATAAAAGCTAAGCTGCAGAGCAGATCTCTCTTTACATGACCTGCTGTTCCCTGAGGCTCTGATCATTGTCCTTTGAGGTGACAGAGGACACCTCTGCAAGTACCACAGACGAAGTGGGTGCCAAGTCTGGGCTAGGGTATCAGGGCAGCTGCAGGTCAGGCATCTGCACACTCCAGCCCTTAAGCAACCCGGGATATTTCTCCTCCTCCTTTTGTCAACTGTACAGAAAGTACAGACATGCTCTTGGCACATTTATCTTCACTCAGCTTTCTGAAGAATCAGTGAAATGAATCACGTGTGGTACTTGTATCTATTCTACTAAATAAACAAACCTCAACCACAGGATCACTTTTTAGTATTCAAAGCACTTGTGCGCTGGTGGACACAACCCTGACAAAAATACTTGCTCAGATGACAACCCCTCCCTCGGTGGGCTTTAACAGCTCTTAACAACACAATGTCAGGGCATTTATGTGACTGCAAATGCACCTTGAACATCACATCTGTCTTCATAGTTCAGGGAAGGGGATTCTAGTACAAAAGCAGCATTGACAAAATAGCTTAGAGAACTACAACAGGTCTCTAACTTTGTAAGTGGTAAGTGGATTTATGACTAAGAGCTATTAATTAGTTTTCAATGGTAACAGCAAAGAGCTAATGATGTATTAGGAGTCACTGATACTGCATTTAACATTTAGTATTTCCTTCATTTCTCACGAGGCAACAGACAGACTTACAAATTCATGATATGACACTGGAGGTCTCAACATACAAGAACTATTACCAACTATATTAGCCTCATCGGGAAATCTATCCAGAAAGTGAACCCAGTAAAAATTAATATTTACCCGGATCTTTTGACAGTGAGCTGATAAGTAATGCTTCCATTCCCTGTATCTGTATGAGTCTGAGTTACAACAAAGCTATGGACAACAGCCATAAAAAGGTAGCATGCATATTAAGAGCCAAGTTTTTGAGGGGGAGAGGGGAGTTACTTCTGCTCTACCTTTTAAAACTCAGCCTTCACCATTCAAACAGCTGGCATATAGAAGAGCTTAAAACACAAAAAGCAAAGTGACCTACTGTGTTTTGACTCAAAGTAAATACAGAAGTAACCTTCAAGGTTACCTTGCCCTATGTGCGGCCTCAGGAAGGAAAAACCAGAGTTTCAGCAAAGGAATTTCTTGCCTGGCTGGAGGCCACACCCGCCACAACAACTGATGGCAGGAAAACATTTGGATTCACAACTCTACCCGTAGCACCCAGCCGGAGGCGAAGCAAAACTTTCTCATTTTCAGAGAAGAAAAGAAACTCTTGCTCAATAAGTAGCAATTATGCTGCAGAATTTATATGCTGAGCACGGCTGAATGTACGAGCACCAGATCAGTCAACCATAGCTTTAGTGCTTTGAGTATGATTAACAGAATGAACTTTCAAAGGTCAATTAAATGTCAACACATTTTAAAGAGATATTCTTCTTAAGCTGGGACAATGTGTAACAGTACCTTCCAGAATGGCTGCGCACTTTCACCTTAAAATTTTATCCATCTTATACTTACATGTACAGATACAAAGATGATAACTAATTAACCTTTGATAGAAAATAACGGCTATTTACGCTCCTGGCTTTACTATCGCTAAGCTGTCTTTATTACTTGTGTATAAGCAAGTACACAGACACACTTGCCCCAAAATTTCATTTCAATTGTTGAGGGTGTGAGCAAAGTGAGATGAAAAGGAGCAAAAACAGTTTGAAAGTCTAATAACTTACTAAATGAAAATGAGAAGAGGCTTTTGATATGCAACTGAGCTGCCTCCATGTGAATCTGGGGGAGGATGGGGGACCCGAGACCGTAACTGAATTAATTATGAACGCATTAATCATGACTTTAGGCAGCCCAGTGATTTATCTCTTAATGTCTAAACATTTCTGAAAATTCAAACTTCAGCTAACTAGCTCAAGACATCTTAAAACAAACGCCAAAAAGCTGAACGCTCAGTATGATTCATTTAAGCTACCCCTCAAACCGGATGCTCAAATCATTAGTTAGTTTAAAAGTTAAAAAAAAAAAAAAGGAAAAACAACAAAGTCTCCATCTCAGTACAAACTAAAAAGATCAAAATCCCGACCAAGGCCTCTCAACAAAACCGTAACCACTCTGACAATATTTATTCAAGACCAGAGCTAAAGAATAATTTGAGAGTTGAGAAAAACCAGCAGAGAGCTGGTTGTACTCCGTGCAAACGCCAGAAGAAAATGGGTTGGAGAGTTTTCTTTTGACAAGGGCAGCGGTCCCGGTACCTCTCCACAGGTAAGGCTGTAACTCCACGCAATTTTAGGAGGAGCTTTTTCGGAGGCTCCCGCTCTGGCCCTGACAGTCCCGCCAGGTTCTGGGCCAGGTGCCGCTTGCTAGCGCACGGCGACGGCTCTCCCCAGACAGGGAGACAACCGGGGCGGACAGCCTTCCAAGTTCCTAAAAAGTTTCCAGAGGCGGGGGCTGCGTGACCCGCAGCGGCTCCGCGGGGCCCGGCCGCACCTGCGGCCCCGGGAGGGGCGGGGGGAGCGCGGCCCGGCCCGCAGGTGTCCCAGGACCCCCGCCCGCTCCTTACCTGCACCGGGCCCGCCCAACTTTCCCACTCTGGGCGAAACTTGTGGCAGAAAGCGGACCCACTCCCGACGGCCACCTCCAGTCCAGTCCAGCCCGTCCCGTCCCGTTCCGCCCCAGCCCCCCGCCAGCCCGGCCACAAGGGCGGGGAAAGGGGGCGGAGGGAAGCGAACCCGCCCCGCGGCGGGCATTGTACGCCCCCGGAGCGCCCTTCCCGGCGGTGGAGGTGGCGTAAGCTCCTCCTCCCCTCGCCATGTTCTTTGTTTCTCCGGCTTTTCCCGGCCGTTCCCGGTGACGCCGCGGCCGCCCCGGCGGGGCCGGCGGAGCGGAGCGGGGCCGCCCCGGCCGCAGGTGACCGAGCGGCCGCCCCCGCCCGAGCGCCGCCCCCCCCCACCGGAGGGGATCCCGGCCCGCTCCGCCAATCGGCTCGGGGCAGGGGCCGTCTCGGCCAATGGCGCGCCGGGGAGCGCGGAGAGTCCCGCGCGGAGCCAATGGGGCGGCGCGGCGGGCGGGCCCGCCTCCCCCGCGCGGCCGTGAGGGCCCCGGGACGCGGCCCCGCCCGGCCCGGCCCTCCCGTCCTGCCCGCCCGCAGCCTCGGAGAGGCGGCACGGGGGGAAGGGAGAAAGGACTTGCGAAGAAGCTGAGTGACGTTCCCAGCTGGGGGTCCGGAGAGAGGAGTTGGTGGAGACCAAAAGCCCGCCTTGAGTCGTTCTTACGCCAGTGTTGGACTGTAGGGAACACCAAGTCCTTTATATACCCAAGAAGCGAGCAGAAGAAATAGTAAGGAGGTGAAAACCGCCACCGTGGGTCTCACTGTCTCACCAAGGCTATCGTGGAATTAGCGCGACTTGAGATCACGAGTCCGACCGTCCAGCTGGTGCTGCCACTGTCAGCCTGAGCCGCATCACCCTGCGGCACAGCCGGAGCTGCTCGAGGGATGGCGACTCCGCTGCCTCCCTGGGCAGCCATTCAGTGCCTGACCCCCCTACGAGTGAAAAATCTCTCTCTGTTACCTCTCAATCTCCCCTGTCTCACCTTAAGGCCACTTCCTCCAGTCTTCCCACTATGTTAGGCTCATTTGCTGACCCCCAAGTATGCGCCGCTCGGTCCTACACTGTAAGTTACAACTATGCACCTCAAAACTGGGTATGCTTATTGTTTTTTTCTAAAAATACATATTCTTGTTGTTTGGTGCTTGAACGTTGTCATTATTCCAGTCCTCAAATTCAGGCAAACCCTTTTTCAGGCTATCCTAATATTTCTCCTGGCTGTTCTCCCATCAAGAAATGTCACTGGTACAGTCCATAATTTAGGGCATGGATGGACCTGTTACACTTTAGATAGGTATGATGCATTTCCTATGTGGCATCTCTTTTCAACCAACTTCTCACCCATGCTGCAGTGTCTCACCAACCTCTGTAACAGCTTTCTGTGAAATCCTGTACCAAATGCTGACTGAGGTCTAGTCATGCTGAATCTTCTGCCTTCTCCTTATTAGGAATCTTCCTCTGCTCACAGAGTTCTCGGTTTGCTTCACAAAATATACTTTTGGTAAAGTCCTGTTGCATTTTCCCACTTTCCACTTGCACCTATTTAATTGTATTCTACTTACATATTTGCTCTCAATCCTTAGTGACTAATGGCAGCAGACAAGGAGTCTGCAGTTGTTGGTGCTGATTATAAATGCTGGCAGTAAAAGCTCACTGGTGAGTACCCCATGTGGACTTTCTCCTGGGAAGAATACCTCTTGCCCTTAGATAGTCATGGTAGGAGTCCCAAGCCATAGATCCAACAGTAATAGAGGCTAATTCCTGCTTGTATGCCATACACCGTGTCTTGTGGCCATCAAAGACTCATCAATATTATGATTAACAAAAATAGATTTGGCTAACTTGGATTTTTCTCCTGTACAGTGCATGGAGGTCCTTCTTTCTCAGTGTGTAGTCTTGAGAGATGAATATGAGTGTGCAAGCACCCCTCCTGTGCATCTCAAAACAGAGCCTGGGCTTAGATTTTTTTTTTTTTTTTCTGCATTTCTGTTTCTCAATTAAGATCTGACCTACTGATCTGATTTGGTACTTTTCTGGTGTCTGCAGATTTTAGCCCAGAGGTTCAGGCATTATTATTGTTCATAAGGCTTGCATTTCCATCACAGACAGGGACAGAGCCTTGCCATGCCATTCTGTTACAAATGTCTCATCAAGGGTAAACCTGCCCCCAACAACCCACAGCTTAAGTTGGACAAGGTGTATGGGATGCTGAAGGACCAATGACATCTGGTATTTTTACTGGAATAATTACCTAAGGATTAAAGCAAATCTCAGCAGTGGAGCAGGGCAAAAATTTTGGAATCACTCACAGCCACAGTGCACAAATCCTTCCTACAAAAGCCCAGCTTCACAAAATGTGGGTGAAATAAGACACTGGTCACAGCAGATACATAGTGATTTGCATTGCCTTTATGATCTACCTCTGACTGACCTAGGGTAATTGGCCATGTTCCTCATAAATAGTTTGAAATGTGAGAAAAACTTTTCTTAAGCCACTTTTACAGGGGGAGAGGGTTATGTAAGTGTCATATCTCACTACTGCCATGGACTAAGGGGCACTGCTGCTTGGCTGACATTGGGGATGTCACCCATCAGAGGTGAACTCTCACCAGGCTTTAACACCCAGATGGATCAATCAGAAAGCTAGGTCCAACAGCCCTGAACATTACTGGTTTACACTTAAAGTAGATTGGTAAACATATAAAATTCAGTCATATATTTAAGATGTGCAGGCCCATATTTATTACCTTTTTCCACTCACAGTTTATTAATGTAATATCTGTGAGTGAAAGCTATTAGACCACCAAATAAAATGTTCTTTGAGTTAGAAAAAAATTGTGTCTACTTTGTTAGGGGCATGTCTCTTACAAACATGGTAAGTCAATGGTGCTCTTGTACTGATTAATGGAGAAGTCATTCAGCGTTCTTGGGGTGGAGGAGGTTGGGGTTTTTAAATTACCAATATAACCATCTCATCGAATCCATTGCTCAAAGACAAAACAACTGTGTTTTACTCACTTTCACTGCTGTAGTGAGATGAAAAAGTGCTGATATATTCTCCCCAGAGGTCATCACAGACACAAATAAGGTTGAGGATCTAATATATACACACAGACTGGTGGACAAAGCCCAGGGTTTATTGTACTGTAAGAGAAACTGAACAGAAGGGAAGGAGGAGATGAAACAAGGCATTTGGAAAGAAGTGGTACCTAACCTGACATGGTATCTGATTTGCAGTGAAGCTGCTGGATAGGTGGCTGGAAGGAAGAAAAAACACATTTAATTTTATTTTTTAATGAAGGACAAACATTCTGCAACATTAAGGACACAACCAGTAATATCTTCTTTCCTCTTCTGATCCAAACACAAAAATGTGTCTCACATACCTTTTGAGCCAACATTCACAGTCTCAGATATTATTTCCACCAGAAAACCAAGTCAAGGGTAGAGCTGGGAGCAGTAGTGACAAAGTTCTGCTTCCTTAAGGAAAAACATAATTTTTTCAGTATTTGTTCAATACTCCTAGCATTCTTCCAGTCTTTTTTCTATCAGAAGGACTGATTCCTCATGTTTCCCTCAGTCAACATACTCTACCTTTCCCTTGCAGCTCTGACCACTTGTCTCATCTTATCTGGCTTTTCCCAATCACAAACAAGCAACACATTCTGGCTGATGTTCTGTTTCTGTGTAGCATGGCCTATGTAATCTGAGGTTTTGAGTGAAATTAATATTACACCATAAGTGATGAAGCTAGGCACCCCTCCAAGCAACACATTTCAGCAGCACAAAATTATTTTCTACATAGTCCAACTTTCAGAACAGCTCTTGGTTTTATAACGTCTAGCACAAGAGGATCTGATGTGGGTTGGCTGATAGATACAACCATAATGAATCTGCCTAATGAATAACACTAAGATTGGACAGTTCTGCCACTTCATTTCTGACTGCAATAATAATTCAAAACATACGCTGTTCCAAAATTCATTTTCTTCTTCATTGTAAGAAGGTTTTTCATCTGCAGGAGATGTAATGTGAGTATGTAACATTTGGACCAGAGAGGTTACATCTTTGCCCTCCACTATTGTCTTCAGTGTTGGAACACAGAAATGGGTTTTTTTGAAAGCACAGCAGACAGCTTTTTAAAGTGGCCTCTGTGCTAAAGAGGACAGTAGCAGATGTCCAATTCAGTACTTCTATCGTGAATTTGTTGAGATACAATTAGGGAGAGGTATGTAGCCTTTTACCTTCAAAACATATGATCAGAGTAACTGGAATATTGTCTTGCATCTGAATTTTGAAGTAAAATTAACACAGATTAGAAAATACTTCAAAAATAATATTTTACAATTTAAACAAAGGTGATTTTTAGACTTCAGATCTCAGCTATAAAAGATATTAATCTGGACTGATAGGGTTCAATTTAGTGCCTCACAAAGATGTGATATATATCCCTTCTATTACCAGTTACTCTCTTCTCTCTCCATAGTTATTAATACCACAGTTTACCTCAATATAGCATAGTAGAAGAAGTATATGCTAACAAAAAATACCTGAGTTTCCTAATTACTAATAATTACTAAATATTATGTATTGACTACAACAGCATATGCTTGTCATTTCTGGTGAGCTTCATGGGACAATGCAGTAGCTAATTACAGAGGAATGCTGTGGTTGAAAAACATCAATAAAATAAAATAAAATAAAATAAAACTGTAGCAAATTTTCAAAGATGCCGAAGCTCTATCTGTTTTCAAGCCTTGTTACCAAATCATTTCCAACTTACATTTGAAACAGCAAAACCCTAAAGAATAATGAGCAAATCAGATATGTGCTTTAGACTTCAATGCATGTGTTTGCTTCACAGTAGGTGGTGTCACAGCTCTTCTTTTACCCTAACCTAGTAGCTTTGGAAGAGTGTAGGGATTTTTCCAGTAGCTGTTTTGAATTGCCTTCTGCTATTGTCTGATAGCATCACTAGCTGAAACCTTAGCCATGAAGTCAAAGTGAAGCCAAGCATGACAAAAATCTTTAGTACTGAAGGCCAACAATAAGGGCAACGTGACTTTGAATCGTTGTTTAAAAAACGAAGGGCCTGGTTTTGCCCTTCTGGTATCAAAGGAATGTTCTCCTTAAGCTGTCTTGCTAAAGACAACAGGACTATTTAGTTAGTTACTTGATATTAGCAAAGAGCAAAAAAAAAGTCTAGTAGTAAGAGGCAAACAATTACAATTATAAATATTTCTAATAAATGTCTTTGGAGACCAAAATGCAGTTCTTCTGGTACAAGATATTACATAATTATTTAAATTTAAAGTGATTTATATTTGTAATATGGTAAGAGAACAGTAAATGTCTGTAGCTCTTTGCATCTTCCACCAGGAATAGACCAGAAATTATGAAATTAATAATTCCCTAACAAATTAAAATTTGGAGTAGAGGTGAATACCTCTAGAAACAAGAGAGGGGAGAACATGAAATACTGTATTGGAGGAACTATGATTTACTCATTTTGGACAGTTCTGTGGTGGTAAATATGTGCAACATGAACAGACGCACTGTGCCTGAGCTTGTAATGATCAGGGCCCTGTGTACATTGGGGAAATGCCATCAAACAGCATGAACTAACAATTTGGGTTTGCAAGACAAGCTCCTACCTTCATATGAATTTTGTAAGGCTCCTCTTCTCTAGCTGAATATGTGGGGCAAGAAAGCAAAGTAATTAGTCCATATTCTTTGCTTTTTTCTGAGATAATTGTTCTCATTGGCTAGAAGTCTTTTTTTTTTTTCTCAAAAGATATTTTCAAGCTTCAGGTTTTCTTTGCTGTTCACTAAAACATTTGTACAGTAACTACAGTATAAGGAGCAAACAAGCAATGCCAAATATTTTATCACATTGTTACTTTGGTAATACTAAATCATTGAATATGTCATTCATGATTGTATTATTTTCTATAGTAAATTACCAGGAAAAGTAAACATCAGAATTTTTATTAAAAGTATAGCTGGTGGAGTTTAGTTAAAGGTTGTATCATGCAGGGAAAAAGAATTAAAGAGCATAACTGTGATTCTTACATTAAAAGGAATGTTTGATTTTGTGGCTTTCTTTTAATGTAGCTTTTAAGTTTCTTTAAAAATTGGAGGAGGAAATCCCCAAAGCATCCTGGCATTGGCACACTAGGAGTGAAATGTTTAGGTTCCCCATAGAAGTCACACCTGCTTGAAGCAGCATTTGTTTGGCTTCAGCAGTAGCTTATACTTTGTAGGAAGACCAGCATAAGAACAGGTCTGCTCAGTGGGTTTCAGCAGTAGTGGCAGCCACAGAGGATTCAGGGAACTTGGCTATCACTCCAGAACCTGCCACACTGTTTTCATGTGACAGCTCTTCCATCTGCTTCTCTTCGAGGGTGATCCATTGGTAAACAGTGCTTCCCTAATCACTTGCCCCTGCCAGCTGCCCCAAATCTGCCTCATTCCTTCAATTTATTTTCATTTTGTAAAGTTCTTGGAGATCTGCTGATGCAAAACAATGCTGGAGTGGCAGGTGCTTTTCCCAAACACTGCCTGTGAAACAGATTGGAACAAAGGAAGAATGAACCAGAAATAAGGATAAATCTGCCTGATCAAGTGACAAGCACCAAAAACAAGTGAGACCACAGATAGGAGATCATATCCTCCTCCCATTACACCTGCAGAACAGGTAACAAACCAGTTTTTCAGGTCTTGGTAGTTGCAATAGTAGAGATGCTGAATTTCTGTGTGTCCTTCAGCTGTCTGCAACAGCAAATAGATTTTGAGGGTGATTGCATGTTTCTGAGCTAATCAGGAAATTTCTGGAGCACGCTGTTGCTTTCCTGCAGAGATGCTTTTTCATGTAGTCCTGGTACCTGATGGCTCTCAGACACTAAAGGGCGTAGAGATCAGGGTGAAGAGGCAAAGTTGTGTGTCTGTGCTGAGAGAAAGGATACAACTGGTGTTAGGTGAAAAGAGCCCTTTCACATGAGCTGCGTGTCTGTCCAGGCCTGCTCATCCCACCCTCATCATCACATTATACCCTCGCCTCCATATCCCACCATGCTTCTGCATTCTGCCCTCAATTCTGCATCCCACCTTTGTCTCTACACACCACCCTTGTCTCTACAGCCTGCTCTCATTCTCAGACACTCAACTTGTCATTTTGCTGGGCATTTCACCTGGAACAGCTCCAGAATCATGTGTTGATTCTCATTATTGCCATAATAGTTTCATAGCAAGTTTCAGAAGTGCACTAAACTGACAGCTGTGTTGTGCTGGAATAGCTGGGAAATTGCTGTATTAAGGCATATAACACTGCCTTAGCTTGCACTCCTATCTCCTAGAAGCCAGTTTTGTTAAAACACACAACTCAAAAACTGAAGTCTAGTAACATTGTAGTACATATAAGTTGAATAAAATCTGTATTTTTTTTCCATCAGCTGAATGATTTAATACATGTTTTTGTTCATCAAGGTTGCAAATGAGCTGCTGTAGCAGTAACTACATTATGGAAAGTTCTGACCACCAGACAGTGCTTTTTATAGCAGGTCATTGCTGTCTTCAGTGTTCGAGATAAATACTGGATTCATTGGGAGATCTTTCAGTAGAAGGATAATATGTTGAAAAGCAGCTCTGTCAAAGTGACTTTGCTACTAAACATTTTGTAGTTGTCAAAGAATCTGAAATCTGATTTATTAATTAAATCCTATCAGCACATGCTCTAAAGAAACCAGCATGGCTGAACTATGCCCTTCTTAAGTGAGATTAAAGGACATGACAAGTTTGTAATAGTATGCCTCAGCCCACATTTCCTGTAAAGAATGTAACTTGTTATTTTTCTAAATATACTGAAATATATTTTCTTTATATGTTAGTTTATTATGACCCATGGGAGCAATCTTAAAACTGAAGCATGCAAAAACTAAGTGAAAAAAATAACTGGATTACACAGGAGGAGCTGGCAGATCCTGACTATATTATTCTCCTTCAAAGAAACAGAAAGATATTTGGCCAGATTTTCTCCAAAAGGGACAAAAATTTTGAAAGAATCATTGCTTAAACATTTGTTGAGTAATTTTTCAACTGAGTTTATTAAGCTAAATGACACATTGAAAGAACTAGAGCATGTCTTAACATGAACAAAGGAATAAAGAAAGCCCTATTAATTAATGTAGCTGAGAGTATCATCCTATGACATTTCTATGGGATTGCTGTAAATAGTGCCTGGTCCCACAGCATGAGACAAACAAACATCTTGCAGTCTGCTCTGTGTTGGGTAATTACAATGCACTGAGCCTGTATGTTCAAATTTGTCCTCGATAGGAAAACAGTTCCCCGAGCCCCAGCAGGTTACTCTGTAACCAGACATAGCTTGGTGCCAGTCTCCCCCCAAGCCCCAGGCACCTCTCCCGTCTTTCACTTTTTTTTTTGCTGCTGTTCTGTTTTTGCACCAGTCTGTGCTTCTTCCTGTAATCCATGGGGGTTAATGCACAGTGCTGCTCCCCCACTGGCAGACTTAGAGCCTTTGAATTTCATTTGAATTCTTCAGGTGCTGCCAGCAAGACACATGGATAGTGGTGGGCTGGGGCTGTCTGAGGGAGGTGAAGTGTTGGCCAAAGCTGCTTTTTCCCTTTGTTGATCTGCACCTCTCTAAACGCCCAGCCTGGCCAGAGAGACATCCTCCAGTATGGAGCAGGATGGAGGCTGGAGAGACCTCTGCTCTGCTGTGACTCTGCTGGGAGGGGAGCACCCTTCCTGAGCACCATGTTCCCTCGGGGCTCCCAGGAACCCCGTGCCCACCACAACCTCACTGTGCCCACCTTCATCCCAGAATCTCATTGTGCCTTTCCAGTTTTACAGAGACAGCCACAGTCCTTAATCCCCGGCCAAGGTGACAGCAGATTGGAAAGCACTGCGTGCAGAGCACCAAGATGGAGACAGTTGAGTAAAACCTGAATTACTCATTTTGGCAGTAACATGTAACAAAATCAGCAGTTCGGTAGTGAAGTAGTTTACTGGGTATACTGTGGCACCAAGGTACTACCTAGCTCAACTTTCACCCTGCCTATGTGACACTGTTGAGGCAGGATGGTGTGAAATGATGCCACATCAGAAGGTTTGAGAGTGGAACTCTGATTTATTTCAAATGCATCTCTCTTTTATAAATAGTATCATCTAGACCCATTCTATTGGTTCTAGAGTAAAAACATCTCACCCATTGGTGTGCAGTAAATGACACACAGTGGCAGAACTTATCTATAAACAATGTGAACAAGAGAGATAATTACTTACTTTCTTTCTTTCTCAACTGTTTCCCAGGCTTCTGCCTGGTTAGAAACCTTCGTTTTCTCTCTGACTAAACTGAGAATGTCCACACCTATGTAGTTACTATTGGAGGGGTACTTGTGGGCCACCTCGTGCCACCTTTCCTCTGCTAGAGAGCGTTTTCTGCGCTTCTCTTACACCTTTTTCTGATCCTTTTCTGCCACACCAGAAAAAAATGCAGGAGCCTTTTTCTGACTGCTCCTTTCTTATTTCCAGACACTGTCTGGGAGCAGTCAGTTGTCTTTGGTTTCACCACCACTGCTATTCCAAGTCTGCACTGACTTCACACAGCCTGAGTAATGTGGTACTTTGGGCTTATGGCATCACCTGCTAAGCCTCCTGATGGCAGAAAGCCCACCTCCATGCTGAACCACCTCCGTGGTGCCATTGGAGCCATGACCCAGCTGCTGCTCACTTGCTTCCCCATGGGAAGCACAGGCCTGGTTTTCCTGCTCTTTGTTCCCTGTGTGGAACAGGTGTCCTATATCCAAAAAGACTCATTGCAGTTGTTCACCACAGTTGTGTTTGTTTTGCTTCAGCTGCCCCTGTTTCTGATCATGTCTGCCTTTGGCTATGAGGTTGATATCAAAAATTGCTTTGAATGTCACCCCCTTGGGCACTGAATCAGTGACAGAGGCTGCTGCCATGTACAGAGAAGAGTCCATTTGCATCCTTAAGAATCCTCGTTAACAGTCCACCTTCAGAATCCACAGGAATATTACAGAGCAGTTGAATAGCTCCTGGCATTAAACATGAACACGTTTGGTATGACATTTTGCCAAGGGTGGTTTGGGATTTCATACAACAACTCACCGCAGGTACTTACACACTCTGTTGGACATGAATACTTGGCTAGACAATACGTTTTGCCTTGGAGGAACCAGAACAAAGCACCGATGTGCCAGCACCTGTGGGAGCAGATGGCTTGCCTGTTTTCCTTCAGACATTAAGGCTCTAAATCCACAGCACATCTCTTTCTCAGATTCACAGAAAGCTGCAAAGGAACTGTCTCCTGTCAAATTTCTTCTTCTGCCTGATGGGACCAGCTCCAAACCCAGCTACTCACATTGCACTGTTCATTTCTGAAAACTTATGCTCTAAAGTTGAAAACCAAAGGCTGAAAGTGGTGGAGAAAACCCAAGCAAATCACGGCATGTGTGACTAAAAGTGAGGAGAGCATCAGTAGTCCTTGAGGCCTAAATCATTGTCTGTGAATCACCAAGGACTTGAATACAGACCCCACCAGTGGGCAGCAAGGCAACAGGATGTGTATGGGTGGTCCAGCAATACCGAATCTGGGGAGAACTCTAATACCAGAACTTTCCTTGACTTTCTGAAATCCAAGACCATCTGTCACACGTTATAATATGGAAAGTATGCTGAGTGACCACTTCCAGCTCCAACAAGAATTTTTTTTCTGACAACTACCTGCCATGTCACCTCTCCAGCTCAAAAAATGAGAGAATAGTTCCCCAACCCAGTAGACAGCTCAGGTTTGAATTTAGTAGCTACTTTTAGAAAATACCTCAGGATTCTTGGACAGGCAGCTTTGTGCAAGCACTCTGGCTATCACTGCTGTCTCCTTAGGGATGAGAAAAGGCTGTGCTAAATACGATAGGAACAGCAAAAGAGATACTGCTCTTGTGTGCAGGATGGGTGAAATTAATGTCATCTTGCTCTTATTTGCCTTCATAAATCATCTCCCTTTCTCTTTTTTCCTTAGGAGTCTTGATTTTCACCTTAAATGAAATGGGCAAGATGTCATCAGAGAAGTCCAGCTATTAAAATAAGCCGGTAAGAAGTTCCATGCTCTTATTTCCTGAAAACCAAAAGGACTTTGGATTTTATGCATCACAAAATTTTGCTCCACAATGGCAAGAAAATTACTTGTATTCTATATATTTGTTTAGGTGGCATTAGGTAATTCTGCTTTCAAGAAGCACTTTCCTGTACAAAACCACACAGAATCCCTAGAGAAGAACGTCTAAAGAGAAATATCATTTTACCTTCATAAATAGGTAAGATAAATTTGCCATTTAGCGGATCCTTGCTGAACCATGCAGGAACACTGCGGGTGTTTGGAATTCACTCCTATTGTCCCCAGGCTGAATCGCTTTGAAAAAGGTCACATGAGGAGGAAAGGAAGTTTTGACTTTCACATGCCTGTTATTGCTACGGAAACCACTTCCTTGGTATTCACATATTCAGCATGTCTTCAGTTTTGGTGCTCTGACAAATGACATTGTGCTGTTGCATCAACTAACAAAGAGGGGTGGAGAAGACTGTTAGACCGCTTGATGTGTTTGAAACACCAGTACAGCTTTTGTAGGACTGTCAAACTTCAAGTAGGCTTTGTGAGAGTAAGTAGGGTCCTTTCTTAGCTGCAGATGGGATACCTGGAGTTTGGAAATGAAAAAAAAGGTTGTGGGCTACACCTCAGCAAGCTCAGGTGTAGTTTGGAAGTTTTCCAGGGCTGTACTGATGGCAATATTCTTACACCTCTGTGGATATCCAGAAATTTTCTAATACCAACATACCTGTGTTATTCTCTCTGTAGAATGTATTTCAGCTTTCAAGTACATAGTTGCCTTTTCTTTGGCAATTGTATATCAGGAACTGAGTATCCTTGGTATGTGGTGATTTCAAAAGTACTTGGATTTGAACTTTGGTTATGTAGAACTTTTCCCATTTTTCTGACTTTTACTCAAGAAATTAGAAAGAGTGACAAGCTACCCATGGTCAGGACTGAAAATCTCAACAAATATGGGGATTTTTGTAAAGAGGACTGAAGCAACATTTCTTTGAATTTTTTTGTGTAAATCTCAATCCGACATTGTGTAAATCTCAATCTGAGGAAAATGTATCATAATTAAGCTTATTTCTACTCTGAGAAAAAAAGAAGTCTAGTATGCCTCAGGAAACAAGTGGGCTTCACTGTAAATATACAATAGCTACTGACAGTACTGGGACCAAGTGTGAGGCATGCACAAATCACAGGAAGTGAACAGCTAAAGCCCTGCTCAATTTACTGAGAGGCTACTGAGCTTCTGATATGTCAAGATCTATTTGTCTAAATGTTATCTGTAAAGACAACATAATGTAGTGAACTGAGCCTGGGACTCAAGAAGCCAGAAATCAATATTCTAATCTTGGCCCTACCTCAGATGCATTTGGTAGCTCCAGAGTAGTTGCTTAATCTCCCTGCATGCTCGCTAGAGATAAAACAGTTCAAATATAATAAACTCCACTGTGCAGATTGCTGTGCTTCTGTATACTTTGAATTGTTATATAAATGTTACCATTGCATGCAGGACTTCTGGAGGTTTGTCTCTGAGAAAATACCAAGTATCTTTGGATTTGAAAATTCAGGTCTGTTTTCTAGCGGATGCCCTTGCCCCATAGAAGGTTGAAGCACAGCCTGGTGGCAGTCCAGAAGGTACAATGGCATCTGGCATCATACCATCGTTTCCCCCCTCCTATTTTAGATGTTTTCTCCCAGAGAGCATCCTCATTTTCATTCTGACCATTGCCAGAGTAGACCACACCTCAACAGAAGTTATTTGCTTAATGCAGAAATAACAGAGAGAAGGACCTACAGCCTGTTTATTTAGGCATTAAAACTAGGAAATAGTTGTGATTTCTCCTGGGTTAAAATACTTGAAAACCTAGAACTCAGTTCTCCCAATATAGTAATTTCTGAGTGATCATCTTACTGGAAGCTTAGCTGAGCTATACTTGTGTCTGAGGATCTCAGAATGGTTCCTGAGGTGAAATAAAAGATAAGTAAAGTCACAATAACTTTCTTCAGCTTTTAAGAAATAAAACCAATAAAACAAGTAAAGAAATTAACCAACCAATGACACTACAGATTACCTTCTATAATATACTAATGAAGAGATTTACTAGTTGTAAATCTCTCTTCCATACAGGGACTTAGTTCCACCTACAGAGGATAAGAGCACCCATATCCTAGCAAATTGTGCACTTTGCCAGCCCAAAAGAACAGGGGTTTACAAATTGTTCTTGAAACAATGAGTTTTTAAAATTTTGGCATATCTAAGGGAAAGCAAGTGCTAAAACAGTCAGGTGTACATTTACTGGCATATATATTTGTTTTACAGCCATTACTACTTGCAGAAGGGGGGTGAGCACCTCTAACAGCCTAGGGTTTTGTCTCCTGTCATAGTCAGCCCTCATGATGCTGTAAAAATATACAGGCTGTGGCTGGCAAGTGGTAGTTATGCCTGAACCTAGGCAAGGTTTTGTTCCAGAAAAAGCTGGAAATATTTGCTGTGTTCAGTGGTGAGGCAGCAGAGAAGGCAGGGCATGGGGGCAATGCACTCACGGCAGCCAGGTTGCTAAGCACACAGCCTGCTATGCCGCTAAGCAGGCAGGACCTGGCAGAGCCATTAAGTCTGGAAGAGACTGAGTATTTAATAAGCTGCATGCTACCATGCATTTACATAGCTTAAGATGTAGTAAACCCTAGCAGGAAAGGGTCAAAAGTGCAGAGCTGGAGGGCTAAAGCCCACGCAGACCGCATCGTAACCCATCCTGTCTCAGCGGAAAAGAACTTAGGGAGGAACAACAAGAAAACAGCCTCATTCCAGGCAAGGAGAATTTTAAAGGCCAAAAGGCAAGAATTTAAAAAATGTGAATTTAAAAAATAATTGAAATTATAGCACATGTGACCAGGTCTGGCAAAACTCAATTATACAGAGGTTGCAGGATATCTACATGCCCCCAGTAAACCAAGTGTAAGGAGTGCAGTGGAAAGGAAAATGAAATTCCCATCCTTTGTGGCTTACACGTCTAAAACAAAATGACTCTTTGCTCACCCTGTGTGTTCTTAAGATTCTTTTATGTGAATCATTTGACACTTATTTATTTCTCAGTATGCATATTTAACCATTTCCCGGGGCATCATCTTTACCCTGAAACTGCCAGAGACCAGAGTCCTGTTTGAGGCAGTGACTCCTTGCAGCAGACTCTCTGTCCTCTCTCTTCTCTCTGTCATTAGTAAAGGCTGTTTCAGTACAGAGCTACTGACTTTGGACAGGAGAGCCCATGACTGATTTCACTTCCTTTAGCATAACCACAGACTTCAGTGACCGTGCTTTTTGCTTTTCATTTATAGTGACATAACTGAGATTGAAATCTGTCCTACAGCAAATATTTATCAGAGCATATCAAAGGAAAAGCAGACCAGAAGAGAAACAAGCACAACAGTGAGTGCCATTAAACTTTGCCAAGTAAGATTTCAAAGTCAATGAAGACCACCCCAGAAACAAAGAACTAAAATGTAGGACAAAGTACAGCACTGAAAAAAAAAAGTTTCCGAACACTGGTGTCCTACAGAACAGGTTCTGATTACTTGTAACTTGCAAAAATTATGAAGCAAAACCTACACAGAACTAACAGTATGTGCACAAAGTCAGTGGTCACCACCCTGGTGCTTTTGTTAACATCTTTGTTTTGACATGTAGACTCATCACAGCTATCTGTGCATGTCAGGGACCCTTTCTACTGAGTACTAAGAGAAAAACAGGACAACATTCACAACTGGCTTTCTAAATGACATAAAATAACAGGATGACCCACTTTAATTAGATAATTAAAACTGTTTCTGCTTTGCTAGATGCCAAGGACACCCAGTTTCTTGGCAACAAACCTCTAATTTTCTTTCTTTGATATCCAGGTCACAGCCATTTGGATTAGAGGCACATTTCCAGCAGCAGTGCACAGCACGGGCACACAGCTTCCTGTCCTGCTGTTGGTATCCCCCTAAGTTCAGCATCTTGCAACTATTTATAAAAACTGTTAAGTGTTAAAGCCCTTATAAAGGGTGGTTTCTCAATATTCACAAAGGTCAGGTGACATGTAACTATGTTAAAGAATTAGGGAGACCTGTGCAACACCAGCAACCTCTTACATCATCTGCAACAAAATCTCACCCTGTTCTAGCCAAAGAATATGACTGAAAAGGCTAAAGCAAGAAAGAGAGGAAAACTTCCATCCCCAGCTCTCAAGCTCCTTTGAAAATAAGGTCTACCACATTCCCGACCATTTGGTGTCATTCCCCTTCTGGGGGAGAGGAACACTGTCCTGTAAGAGGTGTACCTGCTATCCAGATCAGGTGAGGAAATCACATACCTTTACTGAGTGCTGGTCAGCTACCTGGAAGAGAAGCATTTAGCCCTGAATGCCTGGGCCAGTGCTTTGCCTGAGCTGACGTAATATGAACTGTGGAGCAAACTACAGCCTGAAGGCTGAAGATTTTTAGCTTTTTCATATATTTGTAGCTTGGTAGATTTTAAATTTACAGTTGTATTGTTTCTAGTACTTTTCTTGACATTTCTCAAATTTTAGAATAATAAGCTAGGTCTTTCTAACACATTCTTGAAATTCTATTTAGTCTTATTCTTAGAAAGAGAACTTCTGATAAGAATATCTAGTTCTCCACCAGAACTTAAGAGACATAACAAATAGGGCAAGGAAGGCCCCTGTACCAGCTTCCAAGGGGCTAACCCAAGGGTGGGTTACTAGGGCAACTGATCTATTGGATGTACCTGCTAGACATACTAATTAATTAACCTTATAAAAATTGTAGCAATCCTTTTTTCACATGTGCAGGTAGCCATTTCTGTGCACCTGAAAGCTTTCATTAAAAATCTGCTTTTCATCAGTTGCAAGTTTTTGTCTTTTGATTTTAGGCAACATAACAGTCCATGCATATTTTTGAAAACCAGAGTTTTTATAGGAAAGGAATATAGAGCATGGCACCAAGGGGAGGTTAGGCAGAAGAAATACAGAGCAGATGGTAGCCACAGTGTTTAATGCACTGTTGGAAGGTGCCCAGCAGCTCTAGTTGTGAGTGACAGAAGAACCTATAGAGGATAATGACTTTGTCAAGTGCCAGCAATTTATTACATAGTATTCCTGAGAACAGTGGAGATGAATTAGTAGCCATTTACTATTCCTTCTGACATCCATGAGATCCTGTGTGTAGTGCTGCTGAGGTTGCTGGTGCCTTTTGGGTCGATGTGAACTTGTTCAAAGCTAACCCAAAGCCAACTATCAGGGTTAGCATAGCACCAAATCCTTGCCAATCAACCACCCAGCTGATGTATCAGCTTATGCTTGCTGCTACACTAACCAGCACTTGGGTTTTGATCAGCTTGGAGCATGACCAGAACCAAAATCTTAATGAAGAAAATATATTAGAAGTAACATAGAATATTCATTAAAAAAATAAAGAAAATATCTGCAGACATTTCAGACTTCACACAAGAAGCTTGTTAACAGGCAGTTTTATTTATTTTAGTACAACTTGCTTTCATCACTTACTTTCAGATAATTAATTTTCAGTTAATTGTCATCTCTGTCTCATGTTTTGACTTAAAAGGTGCCTATCACCTCTGAATTAGAGTAGAAAAGACTGCTGTATTTCTATTAAAAGCATGACTTCCTCTATTACTACACCAAATACGAAGTCCATAGCATCTTTCCTTTTAACTGTCCACATACAGTTTGAAACATTGTAGACTACTTGGTTGTGATGTCAATGCATAGAATTAGAGCTCCTTAGCATCACCTTTCCCTTCCCTGGAGAAAGTTACTGTCTTCATTATATCCTGTGACAAGTTATCTCAAGCCTGTGAGAACAATTATAGTCTCAAATCTTCTCTGCTCTTTGGTGGTATTCCATTGACCATTAGCAAGCTGGTACCATGAGACAGCTGCTTAAAATACTCTGGATTTTCATAATTCAGCTTTTAATTAATAGGTATTTTTCTCTCAAATCATCCTGGCAGCAGTCTCTGAGAATGGATGTGGAAAGGAGTTCCTCTAATACTGAAACTCAGGCTCCATTTAATGTAAGATTAAGGCATGCTAACCAAGGAACCTACAGACCATTCTCTTTCTTATCTAAAAAAGAAGATCTGATTTCACAAAGGTATTAAAAGACTACACATATATATGTGCCCACTAAAACACTATGTCCAGATTTTGTTTTGACTGTAAATGTGGTAATGCCTGTGAACTAAAAGATCTTTCAGAAAGACAAAAATCAACTGTCATTGTCCTCCAGCAGAAACTGGAGATCTTCATTCTTCTGTCAGTCTATTTTCTTCATTCTTAGAATCCCTCCCTTTCAGATGCAAGAGCTTCAACAACAGATTTTATATGCTTCTCCTCAGCATAAATGCCATAATGCAGGTTGTCATCCTTTACTGTAGCCCAGGACATTTGCTTGGTGGAGAACCTTGCTGCCCATTCTCCTGCCTTGTTGACAACAATGACACCCCCCAAACCCCCAACTCGTGTCTTCATGTAGTCTAATGCAGTGTCTGCTGCTACCTCTGGTGACATTCCTGAAAAGAAAAACAAAATCATTTCATAGCACTTGTCCTGGCAGTTTTAAAATTCTCTTTAAATTTCACCCCTTCCCATAGAACCAGTCAACTCTAATTTCTCTTTCAAGTAAATTGGCAAGAAACTTCCAGTCTAAGAAATTATGCATTTTTGGAAAGGCTCTGGACAGTTGCAAAGAGCTGCTATGGTGTGGCACTGCTCCAAGTATTTATTTACATAGCTTCTGATTTTGATTCAGTCTCAGTATTTAATACAAACTAACTCACAGACTTTATGTTCAAGACACACCATTTCCTATGCCATCATCTGACTGGAAAAAAATGTTAATCTGCAAGGTTTTCCCCAAAGGTTTGTGACAAGCTAGATCTAAAGCATTTATAATTTGAAAAAACACATATCAAAACAATCAAAAATTTCAGTCATCATCTCTGTTCTAGTTCCACTGACTGCAACAGAGCTCAAAGCACGTACTACACATTGTCATAATTTATCAAAAGCAGACATCAGCATGACTCTTCCTGAAAGTTCTGAAACCATCAGGCAAAATGAGGGCTCAATGTGCTAGACATCAGACAAAGGACCAGCAATGGAACTTTAGCTTTTCTTGATTTGTATTAACAGGAGTATTTTCTAAATAAATCGAATTTAATAGGTACATCGTACACACAAGCCTGTAATAGCTGCAAAATATTTGTTCACTACAAGTTTAAATATACATTCAGGAATGCAGTTGGCTTGGCCTAATTACCCTTAGATATAGACCCTCAGTAATGTTATGCAGCTTAGGTTATAGAACAAAACCTGACCTTCATGCTTTCCCTGCAAATTTTGAGTTAAAACCAAATAGAACCAGCAGAGTCAGAATTATTCACAGCACTGGTGACTGACACAATAAAGCTCCTTACTCTGATGCATGGGTGACACTGTGACTATTCAAGTCAGTGGCACTGTCTTCAAAGGGTCAGTATTTCACTGTTTGATTTTTCACCAAGACAACAGCTGCCACCATAAGATGGAAATTCCAACAGCTGTTAAGACTGGCAAAGCAATTTGCTCCTGAAATACAGAAGTAAATTTTGCAGCATTTGTCCAAAAGAGGATATTTAGTATGTGAATTACTAAATAGCTGAACAGAATTACGAGGGCTCTACAGTTGTTCTTACACATGCAACTTCAGCTCACTAAGGACTCAAAAAGCTATAACAACTTAAGGGTTTGTTTTCAGTGCCTTCATGGAAACATGCTGGGAGGAGGGGCTGGGGGGGATCTAATTGCTGACGTGTTTGCCTGGCAGCTGAGTTATACTTCTAAGCAGGATGAATGAAGGTAAAGCAAGCATGGACAGGGTGAACAAGTGCAAACAACCTATACATGACTACACGTGGGTTAATTTTCTTTTTCTTTTTTCCCAATAAACTTTAATTTGAGACTCATTTGCCTTTTAAATTGATTAATCACAAGCCAGATAACTGCTATCAATGCATAAGTCTTGCAATGCAGTTAACTTCAAGCCAGAGAAGAAACTGGTTCATACAGTTTAGACAAGAGCTTAGAAAGCTGTTTACAAATTGAATACTCAAAGATGTAATTTAGAGAGTAAAGGGAGAGCATAACGTGTTAAGAGTTTTGGAAAATAATCTGTAGGTTGTATTTTATGCTGAAATGGTCTCGTCAGTTATGAGATTTAGAGAAATGCACCCATTATATGCAAACAGCCCTATAAAGCACAACAAAAATATTCACAGCTGTTACTTGTCTCTCTACTTACTGCTTCTCCAATGAAAATGTAAATTGAATGTTTTCCAACTATTTCCACTTTGGTAGATCTCAAAGTTAGTTACACTGTTCTGCCCCAAAGTTACAGCTTTCTAAAAATAATGGTGATATCTATATTAATGATTCTTGAAGTGTATGCAACACAAGTATGTTGTCTGTCTATGTTTACGGGCTGTAACATAATCAAGGGTTTAGATGACAGACTAAGTCATGAAGGTAAAGCTACAAAGGGTCATCCCAAAGTCAGATTGTATTACAGTCACATAAGACATACTGTGTCAGCTGTTTACCACATACCCACCCAGTCAGTTTAGTACATTTTCCAAAACAAAATGTAAATTGAAATCATGATTAAAAAGTCTGAAAATAATTTCTGTTGCTGTAATCAGAGTTGTTACAATAAATACCTTTACAGTTCATGAGAGGCAATATACCATACTTTCTACTTCAGCTCCAATTATCTGTTTCTAGCTCTCCCTTACTTCTCCCTTAAGTATACCTTATTTTTACTTGTTTTCTTTCTTGTTCACAGAATTTTAGTTTATATTTGAGAAAAAATTATTAAAGAGAACTTCTGTTAAACAAAGTATAGAGTAATACCTTTCAATGTACACTGATTTAAAGCACGATTCAGTATCAGGCAGCAGAGATAATTATGTTTACTTCAGCTATTTTAGCTTTATTAATAATTTAATACCTTGTTTCTAAAGTTTTTGTTTTAACCCATCCATGTACTCCTGAGAGCAACTCTCCTGACAGTTGTTCTAAGATGACAGTATCTACACTGAAACTTGTAATTGGGCAATGTTTCCTATCCTCATTACTTCCAATTACAGCAAGTTTGGAATATACCTTGCTCCATGTGATAGAGAATCAGTCGGGCTAAGACCACTTTCATAATGCTCTCCCCATGTCCTGTGGTTGAAGTGGCACCAGAATGGTTGTCAGCATAACCTCCACTTCCTTTTCAAAGGGAAAAAAAAAAAAGGCAGCAATATTCTGTAATACAATTTAAAATCCCTGCATTGTTTAAAATAGGTACCAAACATTTATTCTTTTAGGTCCATTAGCTACGTGCATTTCTGAGAGCAAAGTGTCAGAAAAGCTTCATTCTCTATTCTGCCACAATATGAAAAGTAAAATATATGGAAGAGATGAACAACAGTTAGAGCAGGTCAGTTTCAAAGTTTAGAGAGAAGACTAGTGATCTGTTTGTGTACAAGAGGCAGAAGGAGGCCAACACTCCACAGGAATGGGCAAAAATATTTTCCAGAACAGCAAGGGAGGGTATATTGAAGATCAGCAAGACCAGGTTGGGATGCAGAATGCCAGGTCATATCAATTGAGAAGATATGAAGGAAGATAGTGAAGTCATTGGTAAGCTGACCAGTATGAGGGGAACTTACCCTCCACAGCACATAAGATATTCAAAGTGCATGAGCTCTAGTGAAACTTCACAAAGCACCCCTGAAGAATCTTCGGAGTCCTCACCATAAGCAGAGTATTTCTTCTGTTGAACTCCCCTTCCCCCCCCCACTCTTTTTTTTTCTCCCATCCTTGTTTTGCTGGCACATTCCATACCCTGTTCTCCACCAAGCTTCTGCTTGCTCAATACCCATATTTCTAGCACATCTCCTAAGAAAAGTATTTCCCAGGAGCTAGGAAGAAACATACCACAGCATTATAAACAAGGTACTGGGGGAGGGGAAAGAGGCCTTAGAAGAGCAATGAAAGTTTTTTCCCTTCTGTACTTTCCTGATCAGACCCTTTAAATGGACTCTGAGTAACATGTGGAAAAACACTGCAATGTTAAGTCAATGCCCCCTTAGCAAAGCATCTAATGTTTAAAAGCACAGCTGACATTTATTTATCAAATCCTGAAGACACCTAACAAGACCAAAAGTTGCAAGCAATATGCTCAAAAATGCCCAGTTTCACTTCTCCTTCACAAACCCATGTCCCAAACTATAATAACACTGAACATTATCTACACAGGAGGAGTGTAGATTTATTTCCCTTTTAACTTCTGCAGCATTCAGAAGGCTGCAGCCAGACACAAAACTAAAAACCATAGTCAAAATTCAGAGGATACCAAAATGTCAACTCTGTATGCAAAGAAAGACAGTTTTATAATAATCATATACTGCCAACAGCAATGCTATTTGAGTTTTGCTATTTACTAAAAATAATTATTTTCCAAACACCAGCGGTATGATAGAACCCTGAAGCAGTCAATTGGCAAGTCTGCTTCATGAGAGGAAGAAGTCTGTGGAAAGGATTTCAAGTGTCTCTTTATACTTGGGTAAGAAAGCTCTTAAAATATTTCCTTTATTCCACACCACATCTATTAGGTTCTGAGACAGTCTTATCGGGGCTCTCTTAAGAAAAGGAATTTGAGAGTTGCAAGTCACTTTATAATTCTTGCTCACTGATACCACAAGTAGTAATTGCAATTACACCTACTTCCTTAAGTATTGAGGAAACAGCATCATAATATGGGCAGGCTACAGTTTTTGACTTAGTGGAAAGCAGAGCTTTATCAGAATCAACAGAAAGGAAACACAGTTGTTAGCATTGAAGAAACAAACAAAGAAATAACAAACTCTCATCTCCATTTTACACACAGAATTCCCAATTCTTTCTTGCAAATCTCCATGCTGTAAGGAGCTTTAGCTTTGATATATTTGAATGTCAGACCACCATTTCAGATGGACTAGTACTTATGTATTGTTTAACTAATGAAAAGGAAAATTGTAATACCTTTTTTTTTTCTTTCTCTAAATTAGATGCCCCCAAAAAGTGAAAGGCAAGATCCCACACCCCATACCTATGCATGCTGTGTCACCAACACGGCCAATCATTTTATTAGAGAGTCCTCCCGTGGATGTTGCACAAGCTACATTGCCTCCACTGTCTATAGCAACAGCACCGACTGTTCCAAGGTCTCTGCCAAGAAAAACAGTTCATAAAATTAGACAGAATTAAAGCATACCTGCCAAAGCACGTTGCCTTTATTTCCCAGGTAGCTTTAAAGAAGATTTCTACAACAGAATTACAGCTCATCATAAAGCTATTTTTGCCATGCTTCTCATTACAAAAATATCAAGAAACATGCAATAGTTCTCACAAGCTTTGTATTTAATAGAGTAGAAAACAGGTTTTTTTTTTTGATCTTTCTCCCATGACTTGTTTACTTTCGTAGCATGGAAACTTGGGGAGGAAAAAAACCCACAAAACAAAAGCACACAGGGCAGAAATACTTCTAGTCATTATATTCTGGAATAGTTTTTTGGCTGACACACAAGCTGACACACAACTTTCCCCTAAATGGCAACTCAAAGATGCAACAATTGGCTCCACTGTTTCAACAGGAGGTTAACCGGAATTATTAATGACAATCCACGTAAATGAGTGAATACAGAAAAGGACAGTAATGCTATGCATGCACTGAATCATTTCCTTCCTGTTCCTCCTCTTTCCTTTTCCTTACTCCCCTTAATGTTTGAATGCTATATATATATAAAAAAAAAGCTTATTTATTTTCCTTTCAACTAGAATTTCTCACAATGCATCACTAAGACATACTTTAGTCTTTGTAATCTGTAGCTACGTAATCTTGAGGTTCAAATCACTTGGCCAGTAGACTCTGCTGAAACTGCACAATGGTTTAAAAATCTTCAGGCGCTGAAGAAAACAGAAGTCTCAACTATATCTTTATTACTTCAACACAGAAAAGACATAAACAATAGCCTGCTCAAAATAGACATGTAGTTGTTCATGGAAAAAAAAAAAAGCCTGTCGTGACTTACTTTAACAGTTGCACTGACAAGTGAGGCATTACTGAGAAGCAACAGTTTAAATACCCATATATTCCAGTCTTAGCAATTCATGTACGAACATAAACCAGTATGTGACTAGAAGTACACCAAACCCCAAAAATAATCTAAATCCCTCCACACAGAAAAATAATTTGTAATAATCCTTCAAGGAACTACCCAACAGACAACTGGAAAAGGAACACCTTTCGAATTTGCCTGGGTACTGGTGAGGGCTTCTCAATAGCTGTGCAAAATCTCAGCTAATTAAGTCAAAGTCTTTGTGTATCTTGAAACCCACAATCAGTTTCTCAGAGACCCAACTTCCTGTTCCCTCATGCTTATGTAAAATATCATACTGTCAGTCCCTACACTTCATTCACAGCAATTGAAAGTTGACTGATGAATCACAGGCCTTATAGGCTGATCTGACATTTATGTAGAGATGGACCTCATCTCAAACCGATATGATGGTGCAGATGGGCTTCCCACCCACCCATCTGTTACAAGTGATTTGCTGAAGAGAACATTAGTAAATTCAGTACTCCCTTGCACATTCATGTAGCACCCTTCAACCAACTAAAGTTAGATCCTCCTGAGAAACTAAGAAAGATGTATCCAGATGTACATTTTCTTAGATAACTATTTATCTTAAGCAATTGTGAAAATAAAAGCACACAGATGACACAGGCAATAATGACCTGTTTTGGTATGAGATCACAACTGCCAATAAATAACAAAGTGAATGTGTCCAACACACCTCATCTGCAGTGTAACAAGTAGACAACTACAATGATTTCTTACACTCCCTTTTTTACTGCTTCAGTTTAACCTTTCTTTTGATGATCTTTAGAACAAAGAAGATACAAATAAATTTTTTTGCATGGCTAGTTGACTCCAAAACATTAACAAAGAAGACAAAACTGCTATCAAATTATAACCATCTCTCTATTTTTAGTTATTGACAATAGCAAGAACCTCAACAAGTACCTGTGGTGTACCAGAGGATGCTATTAGGGCTTTTTTCAATCAAGAATTATTCCTATATACTGCATATACTGTGATACAGAATGTAGCATTTGGATTTAATTTTCTTTTGTCTAAATCTTTCATTATCCAATACCCATGAAATGATATGTATTTACACTGTCTGTTTAACTAACAAGTTAGTTAGACTAGTTTTGTCTCTCAGCCCTGCACCAGTAGTGGGTTTTTTTGTTTATTGTTCTTAGGGTCCTTGTTAGTTAATACCTCAAGTTACCCTAGCAGTGTGATTAACAGGGGGGCTAGGAGTCCATTTACTACCTTACAGCCAGACTCAACACCCTTTCTGTGGGATTCTCAGGCAAACTTCAGTAACTGTTAACAAGGGTATTGCCAGAGTCTGCAGAGGGAGACTGCAGATAAATCGAATCCCACCTTACTATCGACAAAAGGTGTGCCAGACGGAACGCTGTACACGCAATGGAATCCTAAGCTTTCAGTGTAAAGTAATGCAAGCTTCTAACCAGCAGAGGAGAAAGGTATCTCTTATGGAGACACCAGACTTTACCTGCAAAGCTTATGAAACCCCAGCTTTTCCAACACTGTGAGGATCAGGGGACTGGAAGTAAAATGTACCTTCAAATTCCCAGTATGATCTGGTATTATGTTGCCTCTGACTAATACTACTTCACCTTCAGTCTGTTCACCTCAGGCAAGTTTCTGCATAATCACTGCGGACATAACAGGGAAAAAGAACATCCCACGTGTGATACAGAATGAAATGGGTTTGCATTAAAAAAGACCTGTTTTCAGCTTTGTGAATTTTGCTGATGTTTTGGTTTTCAGAAAAAGAACAGCATGGCCAAGACAAGAAAAAGTTTTCAGCCTTTCAGAAACACACAAGCTTTTTATTATCAGATATTCCAGAACTGAAGAAGTATAACACTGTTTTCAGGAAAAAAAAAAAAAAGAAAAAGGTAGAAATGAAGCAGTTATGAGGAATGAATGAAGACTTAAATGCCATGCCATTCTGCTATTCCAACTGGTATGTTCAAGAGAATGAGAGGCAGTGGTGGCTACATCATCCTCAAAATTCTTCACAATCAATGATAATACCACACAGTCCTTGGACAGACCACGGATCAAAAGAAAACTTCTACTGGATAAAAAATAAACTATGAGGAAGACCAACTATGATCAAGGAACAACATCACTTTGTTTACAAGATCATATTTACGCTTGTCTCATTACTTTGTTTTTCCTTCCAGCAATTTACTGAAAGCAACATACAGGTTGTAATTTATAGCCTCATTTCATGGACTTTAATTAATATGTTCACACAAGAAATTTCCTCCTCCTGATCTACAAATTCTGCTCTGCTCCTGCCATTACTCCTGTTTCACAAAACAGATGAACAGCACATAATACAGCATTTATGTAATGTAATACAGTGTTTTCCTTCATCATAACCATGGACGTACAAATGGAAGCTCAAAACAATTTAGTGTTTATGCCTCCCTCACAGGCACAGAAAACATTCTTGACACCTGATGTTTTTCATTCCTTTACTGTCTTCCTCACCTTCTCCTCTACTTTATATGAGACTACTTATTTTCCAAGTGATATTAATTTTGCTTTTGGGAAATACCACCCAGCAGCATCTCTCTTCCCACCCACCACTAAACTTGGTCATTTTTTTTCATTCCTTTTTATAACCAAAAGCAACAATCACCACTCAGAAGGAATTACTGGTCAAACTCTGATGTTGTTTAGCTATCTAATCCAATTTAAAGACAAATCTGATCATCTACTTAATGAAGATCAGCTTTCTTAGATTTTTGGGTTTTTTTTCATTAACTTGTTTTAGTATGTGCACTGGGGATTTTTTAAAATCACTTCCTCCACAGAAAAAGCGATACAAAATAATACCTGCTGTTTGTTGAAGCTACTCTGTGCACTTCTGCAACTGATGATTTTAAGAGCAGTAGCAAGTTCTAAATTTGTTCTCCAATAAAGCCACAAAACTTGTACTATTGTCAAAGTGACAAATAATCTTCTTAAGCAGCAACAAGTTTCATCAAGTTTGTTCCAGTCATTTAAGTTTAAGCAAATTCATTGAAAGCTTGATTTTCTACTACTTTCAAGAAAGACATACTGTAAAGACTGTATCAAACCACATAACATTTGGAATACAGCCTTTGAGGTTTATGTTTATTTGTTTGGGGTTTTCTTTTTCTTGGTTGCTTTGTTTGCTCAGGGGTTTTTGGTTTCTTTCGAATTTTCTTGTAACCAGATAGCCCAAAGTAAATTATCCAAATTTGAAAATAAAATATAGATTACCTACTTCTGAAACTCTTCAGGGTTGGAATCTGGCTCAAGGTTCTTCTTCCATCTCTCCCGGGATCTCTCAGTTATGAGTTTCTCCCCTGGAATTTCAGGAATACCCATGGCCTGAGCAAACAGGTGTGCACCATGGTCAGTCAGCAGCATGTGCTTTGTCTGCAGAAAGACAAGAGATTCGCTGACAGTTCTTATTTTGTCTTGTTCTGAGCAGTTTTATATAACTGCTATTCTTAGAAGTATCCAAAAAAGAAAAACACAAATTTTATTTTAAAGATTTCTAAACTTCTGTCCATAACCCCTTCCACTATAGATGAAGAAGCTTTCAGTTCTCCAAACCACAATATTTAACCATCAATAGAAAAGAATTGTACTAATCTATTTAACGCTTTATATAATGGGAGAGGAGGAATCGGTAAAATTGTTCTTTAGCTAATTTGTATGCAACTGTTTTGTACTGTTTCAAATGAATCACCAAATTACTTCATAACTAACTGTTTTGTCCATTTAACTAAGAGATTTAGAAGGCTTTTATTCAAAAGAATTCTAAATAAATTCCTGTTTAAAGGCATTACACCTAGTAAAATAACCAACAAATGTAAATAGCATACAACTAAAATGTTCCTTATCATCAGCTGAACAATTTCATTTTCAGTATTTCCTTCAATAACCTGCTATTCTTATTAACTCAGAGGATCAAATTTAAGAACATAATACTTTCTAATGGGTTTGACCAAAAAATGTTTACTCTCTTCTAACAATCCTTGAAAGTTCTACTTTAATTCCTTTATTTACAAAGCACTTCAAACCAGATTTTAATTCAACAACCTTAGTTAATTCCATGCTTCAAAGTCTGTAAAGCTTGGTTAATTATTATTTTAGAGAAACTTGCCAGATAAATTTGTTTAATTAATCCTTCTACTTTAGGAGTAGCTCTGAAATCTGATTTTTTTTTTTTTGTTTTAATGTGTCAAAAAATAAGCAGCAGCTTCTTGGACAATTATACATTTGTCAATTCCTCATCAGAGCCTGGGAAGGTTTTAGAGAAGTGGTAGTCTGACTATACAGCACAGAACAATTTCAGAGCAGAGCACCTAACTTACAGCCAGCCTTTCTGTCCATGAATTAGCACAGCCCACCAGACCAGCTGAGATCCAAAGAGAACCATGATGCTGGAGCCAGCAGGCCTGCAGAGCCTTGCTAAGCACCCACAGGGCACAGTGCCAGCCCTCGGCCAGGAGCAAGGACAGCAGAGGTTGGGTATTTCTGTACCATGCTACTTTCTGGAGGATATTTACAGTCTCAAAGCTACAGGTTAAGAGTTGCAGACCATCAACTGCTGCTGACTTCTAAAGCAATGACAAGTAATCAGTACCATGACCAGTGCATAGCACTGCATTGTGTAAAGGATTCCAGACAAACCTCTTCCCAAGTCAGAGACACCAATTTCTACTTAAGCCTATTACAGCCTCTGCATCAAGCCCTTTGGACAGGGACAGAGGACTACACTTTAGAAACATTTCTGATGTTGCAGCCCTGACATAAAACATTCTTGAAAATTTAAATGCCTTTTTAATTAATCTTTAATTCATGAGAGTATTGCTTCAGGGAATACTGTGGGTGACAAAAAGAAGTCCCCTGTATATGAGGAAGTCCTGACACTGGGCTTTTGTGCTGAGTGCTGTTAACATATTACGAGACAATGTAAGACCAACCTATTTTTAACAAAACCAACAAGTACTGTTCTTCGACTTGAAAGACAACTTTGTGCAATACTGCCCCCCTCTGCCACTACCACTAACCCATGAGAAGCACACAATACAATATTCAAAATAGTTTTGGTTTTTATTTGTAGGTATGGGTTGGGGTTTTTTTGTTGTTTTGTGGGTTTTTGTAGGAAATTTGCTTTAGTGTTGATCTGTACCAGAAGGCTGTGTCCTCCATCCCTTGCTTTCTTCAGCAAATAAGACTATAGTATCCTTTAAACAAGTTTTAAAAATAAAAAGTTTTATTATAAAAAATAGAAGTTATTTCTAAAAACGTTTTCATAGGATTCCATCCCATATGCAAATTTGCATAACATGCACCTTCCTAGGCTACACAAATAAGAAATACTTGCATATTGATAAATAAACTTCTACCATAAGACTTTGTGTTTGGGTTTTCTTTTTTTCTTCTTTTTCAGTCCTCACTGAAAAGAAGATGTCTCAAGATGATTTTTATCATTCTCTTCAGCAAATGTTGTCAATCAAAAGAACTAGTAGACCACTGCCAAACAATGCAAAAGCACATTTTTCTGTCTCATTCTTCTAGTTTCATTAATATGTTTGCTAATGTAAAGGGCCTACTTTTTCTGAAGTAAAGTAATTTACATGAAGTAAAAAGGACAAGAAAAGCATTCAAAATTTTACAAATAAGCAACAAATGCTGGCACTTCTAGTTAATTTGACTGGAAATGGGGAAAATACCCCAAATTTTTGCCTGACCTAAAGTTCATACCATCACAGCTCTTTATTTAAAAATTATGGCAGCATAGAGCATAGAAAAAAAACTTGGCCCTTTGCCTCAAAAAGTCTTGAGTGTTTTAAGCTAAATTCTCTTTTGCCTAATGTAAAGTCCTACACAATAAGAATAGGGGAAAATATACACAGCTTACATATACCAATGAATTAGTGCTCTAATGTTCATGAGAAGCCCATCTAATGAAGTTTTGGAGCTGAGAAGGGTTAGATGCCCCACATTAAAAAAAATTAAATGCATCATTCTATTTATGTTCAATACAAACAGGAATAATTCAACAGATATTTAAGTGCTTCTTCAAGAATATATTACATTAGTAAGTGTACTAAAAGTCTTCCACCTGTAGAAGCTCCTGTGAACAACAGTACAGTAAATAATGAACGGAAATTATTCTGCTGCCCTCCTTTTTTCTAATTCATTAATTTGGACAAGTCTGAACCCAGTGGGAAAGTGACAGCCAAAAGGACAAATGTGTTGCAACAACCTAGAGGAGCTACTCTGGCCACCAGATGGAGCCCACACTGTTCCATAATAGGATGGAAATACAATTACAAGCAGATGTACAGGGTGGTTTTGGTTGATTTGCTTGTTTTCAGGAGCTGCATGTTTCAAAATTGTTTATGGCATTAAGGCATCTAAAAACCACTGGGAATTGTGCATACAGACTTAAGACCCCAGAAAAACTACCCTTATTACCCCCACATCTCACTGTTAAAAATGCTTTTTAATCAAGCATAGTACAATAAAACACACTATAAAATGTACTGTGAAATACCCTGGGTTGGTGTCCCAAAATTCCTGTCCAAGATGAACAGATGGGCAACAATGAGCAGAAGAGCAACATCAGTTGGTATTCCCATTTATGGGAGATGGAGAAGCACAGAAACTCATCTTAAGACACATCAAGCAATTTAGGCCAACATTTGCATTTGAATTTATCATCATGCACACAGATTTTTTGCATCTTGTCAAAGAGTAATGCCTGTACCACAAAATGTCATGGTGTTGAGGCTACACCATTATATGTGGTCCTGTACAGTGGAATTTTAGGATTTCATTTCAAATTTAGCCTCAATACTTTTGAACACCAGAAGCATCATGCAATGACAAGAAAGGCCTTGTAATAGACAAGACAGAGGAGAGGGGTTTCTATTTGTTAGTTTGGAAGTTTCTGTTTAATTTTTAAAGGACATGTTGCAAAGTTATGTTATCAAAATCCAGCAGTGTCATTTTGACCTTATTCTTGTTGACTTAAAATAGGATTTTTTTCATGGAGAAGATGAGAAAATAAAGAAGTGATTAAATAAAGAAAACAAAGAGATTAATAAAGAAAATA
Source organism: Chloebia gouldiae (assembly GCA_003676055.1). Taxonomy (NCBI): domain Eukaryota; kingdom Metazoa; phylum Chordata; class Aves; order Passeriformes; family Passeridae; genus Chloebia; species Chloebia gouldiae. The sequence continues at coordinate 25,211,136 of QUSF01000002.1, forward strand.
AAGCAGTAATTCTGGAATACGAAGTAAACAAAGAAAATAGAGATTAATAAAGAAAATAAAGCAGCGATTCTGGAATACGAAGTAAACAACGGGCATTAAAATAAGATCTCTAAAGAAGAAAATAAAATTAAATACAACATTCACCATTCACTTTAGTATGCTAGATACATCTCTCCCCCAACCCTTCATCTATATTCTCAAATTTTGTATTGTGAAGCTATCTACCACCTATACTTATTTACTGATCTAGTTAATAACAAAACTGCATAAAGGAAAAAACCTTATTCATCACAAGTTTTAACATTATTTTCTAGCAAACATACATTTCACTGAAGTATTTATATTCAATATTTTAGTGTAATGTTCTGATCATAATAGCAGAACTATCTTTCAATTAAGGACATGAAAAATTCTACCTGCTTTGGGGGCCACTGAGGACAAGACAAATGTCAATCATCTTTATAGATCACCAGAACAGGTTTTGCTCCCTCAAAAGCGATTTTGAAAGGTTAAAGAAACATAAGTCATCTTTATTAATAAGTGTTTTTATAAACATGAACCTTTTCAACAACGGGGCAGCTATACTAGCAGGATGCAAATATAAACTCCAAAGACAGGACAAACTTTTTGGTCACTGTCACAGCCTCGTAATAGTAAAACAGACACAGATATCACACAGATCACTCACTCTCATCCTTACACAGATCAGTTGCACCATATCTGAAAAATAAGAGAAGTCTGCTGTGGCAAATATTAGATGGACTTCTTAGTGGAGTGAGGTGGATTGATCTTATATAGAAGGTCAAGTAATATTTTACTGCCCTGATAAATCTGATTATCTCGGAATTAATTTGTCAGCACCATATAGAGCAAATGTTATCTTCCACTGGTGGAAGACTGTAACTGCTATGGTGCTACCACCTGATCAGGTCAGAGTGGAGAAGGCTAGCCAGAACAACACAGGAGTGCACTACACAGCCAAATATGTAACTGGATCATTTAATTCAGTTCCATATCACTGCAAAGTGAACAGTGTACTACCTAATTTTAATCTTGCAAGATCAATCACAATGCTCAGTGACAACATAAAAGCTCTTCAAAAAACAAGTGAAAACCAACAAAAAAAAAACAACCAACAACAACAAAAAAAACAACCCTTGAATACCAGCAGCGGAACTACAGGAGACAAACATGTATAGGTAAAGTTATGTTTCCTTAGAATGGTATTTTTTATAAATATTTCTCAAAAATCCTTAAAGTAAATGCTTAATGGTCATGACCGTGGTTTCCAAACACTCCAATCCATTTCTCCCTTCCTTGCTGCTTTAAAGCACTACACAAACACCATCACTGAGGTATATCAATATACTGGATCAAGTTCAAAGGAAAAAAAATGTTTCATACTCAAGTAGATAACCAGCATACCTTTTCCATAACAAGTCGAGCAAGTTTTATAGGGTTTGCTATGCACTTAACTGCAGATACTGCTCCAGAGTCTAAATTTTTTCCATCCATGATAATGGCATCCATTTCTACTTCACCTTTTTCATTTAGAACAGATCCACAACCTAAAGACAAATAAAAAAAATAGGGGGCAAGAGTAAAAGAAGAAAGTCATTAAGAGCTAACCACCCAGGTGACTCAGTTATAAGATCTCATCAAGCACCCTTTCTCTTCCCCACTTTGCTGACTTACTGAAGGTATCTCCCAAATACAAACAAAACAGCAGAAACACTGTTGAGTATAACCACAAAATCCAGCCATTAACAGAAGTCTCACAGAGTACAACATCTATTTTAAAACTGAGTTTTATTTTTTAATATGATGAAAAACGCACTTCCAATCCCATCCAAATTATATACTTGGTATTAAAGTCAAATCAATAAACCATCATGAATAGAATTTTTTATTCCCCAGACAACTTTTAAGTGTACAAACCTATTTTGCTTTTGAAATTCTTCCAAAAGAGGATACACCACCCAAAGAAATAGTATAGTGTTTGATCCTATCAACAGATTAACATCACACAGCACTCCAAGAAACTGCCAAAATTATTGGAGCAGAGTAAGTGTCCCCTCACTACTGTACCAAAAGCTTGAAATAACAAGTTCTTCCATTAACAAATAAAAACACTATATAAAGTAATTATAAAAAATAAAAGTTAAGTAATAAAACATCAGGTAGTTATCCTCTTCTATAATCATCAGTGCTATCACTAACCTAATTGAAAAATAATGACATACAAAATGAGACAATGCAAATAGGGTGGTTTTTTAAATGAGGAATAATAGGTTGTAAGCCATCAAGTGTACAAGCCTTGCTAATAGAGATAGTGAAGACTAAACCTAAAAAGAAGTAAAAAACCAAACCAAAACATGGCAGATTTGCACAGTACCTCAAGTAAAAAGCCTGAGAATTGTATATAACTAATCCAGTAGGGTTTTTCTCCTTTCTGTTAAACCAACATTAAAGCAGTTCAGAAAACACTATTAATAACCGACATAAAACTTTTTTACCAATGTACTTCAGACCTGAATATATGAAATTAAATCCCCTGTGACAAAAGGCAGCTAAACCCTGTAATCCTCCTCTTGTAATCTCAAAAACTGCCCTTGCCACATACAGACACATCCCCCAAAAGTTATTTTTTTACCTGTCTCAAACTGCAGAAATTATTTCACAATTATGTCCTGCATCATTCACAATATGTTAACTTCTAGACTGGTCTATAAAGAGCTTACAGGTTAATTGCCTTGTGCCACCTATATGAACATCATTCTTCCAGCTTTTTCTTATGCTGGTAAGGAATTGTTTTCTTAGCTAAACACTGCTCTTTTAACTTCCTTTGACAGGTAGGCTTTCTAATTCATGATCACAAAATTCCCACTAGAACTAAGGTACCCCTTTCTCAAGCATCAGTGACCAGAACCATTTCCAGGGGAAACGCAACAAGGCCCCTTCATCAATGCATTAAGAGTATCCCATGTCTACTGGGCACATCTCACAAAATACACTTTAGGATTTTCTAAAATTTGCTGAGCAGACAACAGTTGTAAACAGTTTCTGTAATCAAAGGCAGCTTTCTAAACAAGTCTCCTTCTACAGCTGGTTAAGAGAGGCTGGTAGGTACCTTCTAAGAACAATTCATCCCACTTGCCATAGGCTCACAGAAAGGCCTGGGCTGGAAAGAACCTTAGAGATCACCTAGTACCAAGCCCTTTCCAAAGGCAGGAATGCCACCCACTACATCAGGTTGCTCACGGCCTGATCCAACCTGGCCTTGAACGCTTCAGGGATGGGGCAACCACAACTCCTCCACCTTTGAGAGCTGTACAGCCAACTTTTCTCATTCCACTAGTCACCACAAATGTCTGTACACCACAGCAAAGCTAGCTACTGAACTTCAAGTGATCTCAGGTAGGATGAAACCTTCCTTCAGTGGTTACAGGCTGCTTTTTCACCTGCCTTCCAAAGCAATGGGTAGGGACTACCAGCCTCTGAGGCCATGGCATCCATTGGCAGTAGTGCTGAAAAAATAACGTTTTTGGCTTCTTATTAAGCAAAGGACTGGGAAAACGAGAGAGAAAAATAGAAGACAAAATCTAGGAGGAAACAAATAATCAACATGTCTGATATCAGGCTAATCACAGCTGGGATACTGAGAGGAGTACTCCAACTCCCTCCCTCTGTAGATAGATAGAGCTGTCCTCTATCCTGCAAAGAGTGTGCAAGGATCAATAGTGTCAGTTCTTACACCTGGAGTACTCATGCCAAGCTGGTTCGTACTGCTAGCCAAAAAGATCACACAGAAATATAACCATGCCACAAGTAGAACTTGATGACTTTATTAAGCTGCACAAGTCACTAAAATGGTAATTTTATACACCAGTATAGCTTCTGAGCCCTTGTACCAAGCCAACATCAAGATGGCCCTACACAGCATGGCTACACCCTATCAAGCAAAAAAATGACACAACTTGACTATTCTGCCCATTCTTCCCCATCTTTATTGTTGTTAGCAATGTCTGTTTGCCTAGAAAACATTACAGAAAAACTGATTTGATCCTTTTACGAAGATAAATACTACACAATGAGTTTTAAACAGTGACTCCAATCAGGGTCCTTTTTACATTGTGTTCAGCTCATTTTTGCCAGATTCTGAGAGCATTAATGAGCATTAAAACAATTAGGTATATCTGTAAGTAACAGACTACTTGCCACTTAGATCATCATAGTCAAACCTGAACAATGGGTGAAGGCTCAAGTCCAGTTAAGCAAAAGCTAAATGAGAGAATGCCACCCTGATGCTAACTATATAAAAGTACACACTACACCTTCAAGTCCACTTCATGATTTCAGCTTGAGTGCTCTAAAAATCAAAATGTTCAACCCAAGTCAATAACAAAACAATGAAAGTTTCATATTAAATAAAAGCTGCTCTTGACTGCAAGGTGAGGCGGAACAAATGAACCTCAGCAAACTAACTGAGCACATAACTAATAGCTATGTTACCTAAAATACTGAGCACCTACATTTCATTCCATGTTCTTTTCTGACATACTGTGGTGGGAGTGGGGAAATACTTTTGCTGAAATTCACCAAAATAATAAACTTAAGGTCCTAAGAAGAGGAGAAAGTATTTAATTACTACCACTAACATTAATTCACATTACTGATTAGGAAATCTAGTTATGAACCTTTACTATAGGAAGGTATAGATTTATGACTCATATACTGTTATTGCATTGCTTCTCTAGTGTTATTTACAAAATAACTAATTGCAAGCCTTAATGAAGAGAAAACCACCTAAAATCCCCAACACCAGTAGGTAAAGGTCAAGCACTCAGGATTAAACTATGTTGAAAGGTATAGCCAAGAGCCTTAAAGAGACACCTTAACTTAACACATATTCTGTAAGAGTTCATGTCTTCAAACTGGATATACATAGCACAGTAACAGAAGATTTACAGAAAAGTGAAGCAGCACTACACAAATTAAATGGCAGATACTGAAGAATGGAAAAAGCATAACTCATCTTCCTAAGTGTACTATGAGAAACTACAGCACACACACCATGCTGAGAAATCACCTATTTTGTGACACTAGTATTTACTCCACTGCAATATATATACATCAATATTAATGCAATAATAATACTAATACAAGCTAGGATTCTTTCAGAAGCATCAGGGCAAAGCACTTGAAATATAGTATAATTCTAAGTCCACTTAATTCTTAGAAAAATTACCTGCATTAAAATGAGGATCATCTTCCATTGACCGTACTGCTTCCTCAACTGCATCTACAGCACTGCCTCCCTGCTTCAGGACAGCGTAACCTCGCAGCGCAGCTCTGGCAACACCAGCACGACATCCCTCTTCTCGTTCCTTGAAGATCCGGCCAGCCCCACCATGCACCACGATGACAGGCTTCATCCTGCCAAGTTCCTCCCCAGGCTTTCAGCTGTGCACACAGGTCAGTAGATGGGAAGGAGTAGACTTTTGCATGGGCTTCTTTCTGCAAGGAGAGCGGCTGCAGGTTAGGTAAAACATACCGACAGTTTGCTACAATTTTACCTTCTGGGAAGCCAAGTTCTCACACATAGGAGCTCCTAATTCAATCTGGATGAGGCCTCATGCAACTTGGTGAAACTCTGAGGCCAGCCCTGCTTTGAGGAAGGGTTCGGGTCAACTGGCACAGGAAGCCTGAACCTTTCAGGCTAAGTTACTCTACAATCTGGTTGTTTAGTATGAACCTTGTCTGGTAATAATAAATTACATGGGAATAAGCATGGGAGTAACCCTTGAACCTGCTAACTGCTCTTTGTTTTAGATGGGCAGCCTGTTGTCAGAGCACAGTACTATCACCAGCAATAAAGAAAGGCAATTAACCCGACCCGAGTTAAAGGCTTACCCAACTCAACCACCTGGATCCCAGACCTCTGACCTCTTGCAATGCTTTGAGCTTCGAGCAGGAAAACAAGGTGTTCATTCACACCTGGCAGCCAACACCGTGCTGTTACTGCTCACGGCCTCCTGCGAGCAGAAGACAGGGTTGCTAGTCGCTACACATATTCGGAGATGCAAATCATGGGGTTTGCTTCCAGAAAAAGGCCAAGAAGCAACAGCGAACTCATGTCCAATGAAATCTGGGGCACCTCCCAGAGAAAACTCCCCCCC
>QUSF01000002.1:25217714-25357264 GCA_003676055.1 Chloebia gouldiae
CGGCCCCGGGGCAGCACGGCCCGGCCTCGGGGCAGCCCGGCCCGGCCCCGGGGCAGCACGGCCCGGCCTCGGGGCAGCCCGGCCCGGCCCCGGGGCAGCACGGCCCGGCCCCGGGCTGCCCACGGCGGCCGCGCCGCGCTCATCCCGGCGTGGCTCCCCTCGGCCGCAGTGCTGCCGTCGCTGCGCTGGGCGCGGCCACAGCGGCGCGGTCGCACCAGCTCACCGCCTGCCGCCCCTCGATTTCCCCTCGAGTTAAATTAGGAAAATGGCACCTCTCCCCAGAATCGATCCCCAGCAGCACTTCCCACGTGCCCACCCTTCCCTCTGGCCGGGCCGGGTTATTCCCGTTCCCAAAGCTCAGGCTGCCTGAGGGGTTCTGTAAGGAACTGTAGGCCGAGAGAGCTTCGGCCTGTGGGGGTCATCACGCACATCCCAGGCAGGTTGGCACGGTACATTTTATATATATGTGTGTGTATATATATATATATATGTATATGTATACATATACGTATACGTACAGTTGTTGACAAGCGGTATGTGGCCACACTGTTTCCAAACTGATGGCAAAGACAAGAACTGAGCTTGATGTTTGTTTTATTTCTAATTACACGCTGCTAGTGGAACAAACAGTAGTTGACTAAAAGTAGAGCTGCTAAAGGTTCTTTCTGAAAAGTAAAAAATAAGAGTTTATGAGAAAAACTCCTGTAATTCTGAACTGCCTTACCTGTGTAACTGGAAGTGTGAACAAAGATTCCTCAACATTTGTACAAACTATATGGCATGACCTTCTCCCTCGACCATTCCTGCTTTGCTCACTGCCTCTCTGCTCCCTCATCTCTTCGAGGTGTTGTAGTCCAGGCTGCAGGGAGACAGTGAATGCAACCTGCTGTGTGCACTCAGGCCGTCAAGGGGACACAGCTGTGCAAAAAGGGCAAGGATTTATGGCAGTGTGAAGTTACTCAATTTAAGCCCTGTTTTGATCCTGAAGGTTGTTGAGAATTAATTAGTATAGTTTAATTAAAAGGAAATACTCCTGATGGTTCTTCTTTGCCACTGGTAGGCATAAGACAGAGGCATTAAAATTTCTTACATTTAATTATTTGAGAGTGCTGCCAGTTTTTGTAGAATATTTATGTTTTTTTAGGTTCTGTCAAGACAGGAAACAAATACTCTTTAGATTAAAAACAGTTCAGAAGAATCATTTTGGTTGTTTGCATGGAAAGCTGAACACAAAGTTCATATAGTAACTTTAAGTTGAAATTTTAATATTAGTCTAACATTATGACTCATCAAAATAAGGGTGTCACTTGATAGAATTGGAATAATCTATTTCTACATCAGCTTTTTACCTTAAGCTCTCTGACCACTGTCTTTGTCACTGTGGTCAAATAATTTATGTGCTTTTAAAAATGCTGCAAAACTTCTCAGAGCAGATTGGAAAGCATTAGTATTTAGTTTTATGATTGTTATTTAGTTTTTTTTTTTAATTAGCACATTGAATTGTACATCAGGAGCCTGTCCTAAAGCTATGTAAACTGGTAGAATAAGTTTTAAATAATTGCTCCAGAAATCTATTGATTTTGTTCATACTAATTTTCATAAGAGACCTCTGTGTAATATAATTGCCTGAGAAATAATTTTTAAAATATACAGAATAAATTAGGAGGGTTGCATGTGGAGCCTTGTGGAGATTAATTTTTCTGCTTGTAAGCTGAATGTGCCTTATTTGAAAGAGGTGGGAACACATTATAGGTGAGTAAGGGCAGAGAGCTGAAGCAGGAAGTAAGAGATCCAGGCACATGTGGATAGGGACCATGTGTCTAAAAATACTCTGATATCATAGGATCTACCCTGCATTCCCTGTGACTAAAAGACAACAGCATTTGTGCCTTCTATTTTCCTGCAAAATCCGTAAATTAAGGACATGCCCTCCTTCTAGAGAAAGAATTCCCCTAGAATCTCATTGAAAGGTTAATTTTAGGAACCAGCAAAACAAGTGAAATACATTATAAAAGTAACTGGTTTCATGCATATTCATAATAAAACTATTTTAAAAATAAATGTTTATGTAGCAACTTGTGTGTTTATCCATAAACTATTTTAAAATCTTCAAAATCTGGTGCAGCACAGAAAGCAGTGGTCTATATTTTATTAATTGGATTGGGGGAGCAAACAGAGTTGATCAAGGCTAAGACTGCCTGAGCAAGTGTCAAGCATGCAGAAACAGAATGCTGTTCACAAAGTCTGCAAGCTTGGATCTTTTTATATTAGACAGAACTGTCATATGGAGTTCACTGCGGCATTAGGATGCTCAGGTCACACTCTGGAAAAACTCATGCATGTTGAATAACTTCATTCATATGCACAATTTGATTAAGTCTGTAAACCACTTCTTACCATACTCTTACTGTGAAGATTGTGCCATCATTTAGGGGAGCTGGAAAAAAACAGTTCCTCTGAGAGTTTAATTTTTTTATGCAAATGGAAAAGTTATGTTTAGGTAAGATCAGCAGTGAAATTTGCAGTAGTAGGACAGTAGGACAGTAAATGGTAGATGAGGTATTCACTAAAACACAGTTGTGATCAATTCTAATTAGATCAATTCTAACTGATTAATGAGCTGTATGTTAAATAATTCAGATGGAAATATTTTCATGGGAAGAGGCACAAGACTTACCAGTGTTCTTGATGTTTCCTCCCCTTCTGCACAGAAGCGAGATTAAATTGGAGTTGGGTTTATTTTCCCACTTTGGGGAGGTTTTAACCATAGAATGTAGATGTCTTCCTCATGGCAGATTGTCCCAAACAAGAAGTTAACAGTGCCTTACTGCTCCTAGTATTATGCATTTTGCACAGAGGGGGATGGTTGTGACAGGCCTGTTTCAGAAGCCTGTGTGAGGGGAAGAAGGGAGAGTGGCATAGGTTGTGGCACTGGTCACGGGAAATCCCTGTTCATGTCCTAGTTTTGAACTGTGTGCATCATGTGTTTGACCACTTCTCAAAGCTAAAGTTTGAAAATGGTTCTGGTAGTTCTTTTTTCTCTGTCCTGTGTATTTACTGAGATTTTATCAGTATTTATCAGCTGTGTGCTCTGCTGAAGGTGCATTTGAGGTGAGTATCCTGAGTAGAAGACAACCAGACTCACACATGGATGACTGGCAGAGACTAAAATTAGAACTTTTTGTTTTTCTATTCTTCCTGTTGTTTCAAGAATCCTGAAACCATGTTGCATTTTTGTCACTGCATGGCTGAAAAAATATGTTCCTCTGTCACCTCTGTGCTTTTGAAGTTCCTCCCATAGCTTGTGAAGTCTATAAATCCTAATCTTTCTAATCACTTTAACTTCAAAGAAGCCAGATCGAGTTCAATTTTTTGAGATTATTTTCAATTCTCTGTTTATCCCAAGTTTTACATCCCCTTTGTAAAACTCTTTCAGACATTCTTGTTTTGGCTGATCTGCATGAAACACAAGAGCATATTGGAAAACTTGTCTGTGTGTCTGTCAGAGGCTTACAACTTCCCAGCAAGTGCAGGGGACTTCTAGATCAATCCATTTGGAGAAAATGGCACCCTCAGCCTAGCAGAGGTTACAGTTGCTTTGGTTCAATCTCATTCCCCTTGCCAAAAAACTTTGCAAACTCCATAGCTACCACAAAAATTGCAACATTTTAAATCCCAGAATTTAGGAAGTATTTCTCTAATGTAACTCTCAGATTTGTTTTGTCTTATATTTTGATTACATTAGGAAAAATGCATTTTTCTTAGTTCTTGCTGATATACAATTAACATGCTAAAGGCTATAATTAAAACAAGATTTCAGCTTAGCCCATATTTTAGGCAAAACCATAATTACTTTTTAAGGTGCATTAGAAGATGTTTGCTTAAATATTGCTTGAAATAAGGACATAATCTTCCAAAAACTCCAGGAATTTCCAGGAGAATTTATAATAGACCTTAGCACTAACAAAGGAACAATTCTAAGAATTTTGTCATGCATGGAGGGTTACTGAGGGTGATAGATGTATCCACAGTAAAGACTTTAGGTGGATTTTGTCAAGATACAGAACATCTTTGGGAGAAAAGATAGCAAAAAACAGTTTATAATAATTCATAGGGGATTTTCCTGTCACAATGTGGGAACAGAATGAAAATTAATCAAATGACAAATGAACATCTGTTCAAGTTTTTCTTTTCTTTGAGACTTCTTGTCACTCAAATGTATGGACCTTTAGTGACCCTAATTGCAGGATGCGGGAAATAATTACAGAATGCAGGAAATAAAAGAACATCATCATGGCAGATAGATACCAAGTGTGTGTACAGGACCTGAGATGCTCTTTGTACTTGGGAGATGAATTAGGAAGAAATGAAACTAAGTTGGGACACACAGTCATGGAAGTAAAGAAATTACTTTTGAGTAACTTTTTAAAGACTTAACCGAGTTGCCAGGCATTGGAGAGAATCACAGGGCTCCTGTGTCAGAATCACAGGGCTCCTGTGTCAGATAAAAAATTCCCTCTCATGATTTGAAATGGAGTTCAAATCATAAAAACTTAGTAAGTGATGCTCCAGGGAGTCACTATCATTACCTGCAGGTGAGCCTGTGGAGGTATTTGCTTATGCAGAAAGGTGGGCAGGGAAAAATTAAGCTTTGGAAGTTTGCTGGCTGTGCGTTATATTGCAGCTATGCTTATATATAGCACTTACCCAGTTATCAGGAGGATTATGATTACCATGTGTGGCCATTAGAAAGAAAAATAAAGGCATGATAGTTTTGCTTAGTTCAAATGTTTAATGTATTATTAGAATTATGTTTGTTTTTAGTGAAATAAAAAGCTGACACGTGACAGTAGAAGAACGATGGAATTTTAAGTGATAAAGTTAGTTTAATGCAAATAGTTTTTGTATCCTACTACAGTAATTAACATTAAGAAATATTTAGAAAAAATATGTGCCATGTACATAAAACTAGATTCAAAGGCATAATTAGAAAGGTTACTCTCCAAACTTTTTCCTCAGTTTATATCTTAAGAAAATTTCAGGTTTTTTCATACATTTTATCTGCTGTCAGACTGGTTTTAAAGAAACATTGTGTTTTGTTTTTTTAATGAGGAATTGCATTTCTTTCCCTTCAGTTCCACCTAAGTATAAACTCATACAGTGTGTGTTATACTGCAGTAATAATTGATAAAAAATGCAGTTGGAAAAGCTTACAGTTAAGACATCACTGTAGTTGTAATTTTTGATGTGAGAATAATACAAAGGAAATGCCAGGAGCGAAGGGGTTTTATTTTGAATGTTCCACCTCCTATTTTATTTCTGTCCCTAAGTCAGCACCTCTAATTGTAAGTAACTAAATTCTAATTGAAGTAACTAAAACCTATGTTGTTGCATATACATCTAAAAGCCATATTTCAGGATGAATTTTTAATATGTTTATCAAATTATTTATAAAATGCAAGAAAACTGCAGAGAGTAGGCTATGAATAGTGTGCTAACAGAAAATTCTCCAGTATAAATCAGAGAAGTCAATCATAAGGCTGGTGGCAGGGAAAACTAATCAAGCAGGGAAGAGAAAAAAAGCGTATTTTAAAATGAGAATACTAAATGAGATAGCCAATTGATATCTGCCAGGCACAGACATAGATCTATTATAGTGAGAATTGATGTCAGGTCGCTGTAAATGCAATGTAACAGGTGATGAAATTTGTGTGAGATCTTCGGATAAGCCATGCAAAGGTACTGGAAACAAAAAGCACTTTTAAATTGATTGTGACTTGAATGGGGAACCAGTGGAGTTGGATGAAAGTGGGAGCATTGCTTTGTCTTTCTCATCAGTCATGGGGATGAAAATAGTGATGTTTGCCCCCAGCTGCAGTACAGAAAGCAATCATCCCATGAGAGCTTGGAGAAGAATTCAAGACCAGATGTACAGATTTCCATAGTGTCACTTGTGTTGATCATGAGTGGGGAATATTGTTTATTCTGGTACCATTATCTGGGAAGCTTCCTAAAGCTGCTGAGAGTAGCAAACTATTTGCCTTCAGGTAAACAAGAATGCAGCTTACATATGCATACTGACTGCTAAATGGCTGCAAAACTAGTTATCTTCCTGAAGATTTGATCAGGTTGCTGGTGCCAGCATATTCCTAAAGAAACTCATATGAAAAGAAAACTCAGGATTAGGTGTTATTCTAAGGTTGCAAAAAGAGAAAATTTGTCATCTGATCTTTGAGTAAAGATAAATGAATGGGTATGGATTCACAGTGTATTTTATTGAAGAGACTAAAATTATTGCAGTACTAGCAAAACACAAACATATGAACAAATGTAATTAGTGTAATTAGGATGGGTTTAAGATAAGTATTGAGTGTACAAAAGATCAAGATGTTGGTATCACGATCAAGATGTTTAAAAATGTTGGTATCATTCTACTGTTTTCAGCACTGAAGTATATGTTAAGAAATGAGACAAATACAAACATGATACCTTGTATTAAAGTGGCCAGATTTAGGTGGAGTTGTAAACTACAAATCAGGTATTTTATGAATTCTCCTTTTTTCTACTTCATGCACTTATAAATACTCTCTGATGTTGTCTGTTAAGTCATTATTTTAATATTCTTTCATAATATAGTCTCAATTTAAAATGTTATTAAGGGAATTTTTAAATTAATCATCATGCATATTGTTGCATTCAGTAGCCACTTTCAGTTGGGTATAAATTAGCACAATATGAAACAGATCTGCTAAGGGCTTTCACACACTGACGTTATATTGAGAGTTTTGCTGGCCTATGCAGGAAAGATTTATTTCTTCATTGAAATGTTTGCACATCTAATAAAACTTGTCATGTATGTTCAGAACAATGAATGCTAGGTTTTCAAGGGCACAGTTTCAATGTGAATCTCAAAACTTAGTTTTGAGTGTCATATTTGTCCAGACAACTGGAACAGGCTTTGTGAAAAAAAGTGCTGAGGTAAGGCAAAAAAAAAAAAAAACAACTCTGGTTTTGAATATCAGATAATTCCTAGTCTTAAAGGAAAGGAGAGGAGACTCTCAGGAATTGTGATCTTCTACAACTGTTACAACTGCTTCATAGAGGGGAGCTGAAATCTGACCAGTATTTGGGAAGGAGGTTTGTGGCATGGACCTGAGGTAGCACAACTGTGAGCCTTGACAGTGCTTGGAACTCTCAGTATTGGTGATAGAGCTTACGTTGTTTCTTAGGATGTCAAGGTTAAAATGTGATCTGTGTTATTTATACTTTGTGTTTGGTATGCGAAGTTGACTCCTGCTGTAATCAGGGAGACATTGTCAATTCCAAGGCAACTGCCATTGCTGCCCTTTCCTTTCCTCCACTTTTTTTCATCTCTGTGTCTCCTCCCTTCCTCCTCCAAATTTCCTTTTTCTGCACAGTAGGCTTCATGAAAAAACTGGCAATGCAGAATGAGTATTTCAGGTTGATGGAAAATTCAAGAACATGAGATTGTACTAGATTCATCATATTTAGTGAGCTATTTCTGCAGAGGAATTTTGAAGAAAAAGTAGTTAACATCTGAACATCAATATCCCTAAAATTTTGAGGATATGTGCTTAGATCTATTATCTTTCTGCTGCTTTTATTCCTTTCCTAGCTTTTGCATTTTAAAAGAAATAATTTCAATACCATTTATTCTTAAGTCATTGGAAGTCACATTTTCTCCCCAATTTTTTTTTAAAAAGAAGTTTTTATGATTACTATATTGTGGATGAATGCTGTCTATAACCAGTAGAAATGTTTCAAAGCTGATTGAAAGGAGGACACTAGGCTTTCTGAAATGCTGTCTGATCGAATATGAGATATGGAAGTATCCAACTTGTTTTAACAATGGAAACTCCTTTTTTTTTTTTTTCCTGTGTAAAAATAGATCACAGTTCAGTGACCCTTGAGGGAGAGAAAGAATGAAAAAACTGCGTGTTTCTCTCAAAATTCTGGCTACATTGTTACAGTCTGTGTCAAAGATGAGAAATTCGAATTGCTCTGCTTCCTGTGTTCTTTGAATTAGAGCTTGGTGTGTGTTACACTATTTTGACCTCTTCAAAATTTTGTAATTTAATTAGCAGATTTCCTTTTCCTTCTCTAGCCCATTTTGAAGTGTGGGGCAAAAAAAAGAAATTTTATATATATATATATATATATATATATATATATCACTGTCATAATACTTTGTTCTTTTCAGAATCTAACTGCATATTTTGAATGGAATTTATATGAAAGCACTTTTGTATTAATTTAAATCAGGATAATATAAAAACAATATGTGGTATTAACCAATAGAGATTAAAGACTATCTGAACTGGCTAGAAAATATTTACTGCCTAGTCACTAATTTATCGGCTTGATGCTTGCTAGGGTGTTTGGCTAGCTGCACCTGCCTTATCAACGTGTTCAACTGTGAATTAATTAGCACAGAAAGTTGGTAGGGGAATAGGGAATTTTTCACCTCAAGGTCAGTAATAATTTAATGCTGTTATGGTCTGGTAGTTCGGCGTGAACATGACTCTATATTGCCATCAGTTGACACATGTCTACATTCAAAAAGCCTCTTTCTTAACTGGCATCCTTTTTGCAAGAACATCATGTTGCCTGCCTTAGCTGGCAAAAAGTTAATTGTCCTGGCTAAGCTAGTTGTCTAGGCTTCCTCTGTAACTGTGGAGAGAGGGATTTTCAGAGTGATTCATACAGTTCTGAAAGATGTGTCTAAAATAGATGAGATGACTCATCCTGTGGAAGTACCTGCCACTCTACTGACGACAGAGGGAGACCTAGATGACTAACTTACCGTAGATAGCCAAATTTTGGACTGGTAGTTAGTAGGAGAGAAAGCTCAGTACCAATGTCTTTTAATGAAAAGAGGCTCAAGTATGCAGTCATTATGAAGAAGTCTGTATGACCACTGATCACACAGTATATGCTGAAAAAGAGATGGACTTGCACTGCTATCCTCCTGCATCTTTCATAAATATGTTGATTTTATTTCTTGTTAATTAATCTATATCAAGGTGGGGGAAAGAAGACATTTTTTACCTTAAAAATATCACTGGAAAGGGATAAGTATTATTTACTTTACACAGATCTATGAAACAATGAGCGTGATATTTATTCCGCATCAGTTTCCATTATTAAAATTGCTTTGTATTGAAATCACTTTGTATTTTTACCAGTGGTATTGGATGTAAAATCCATTAGGTGGGGTGTAACAGATTGTTAGCATGGATTTACTTAAATACAGCATGAAGATCTGCAGCCTGCAGGGCATTAACTTCATTGTTTGCTGCTTCAGATGCTCCATTTTTTGGAGGAGTTACAAAAATTGAGCTTTAAACTCAATGATATTTAATTGAAACCCATTGCTTGCCTGATTTGAAAATTCTGAGGTCTTAGGGAATATTCAGGAATTATTCACCATATCTGATTTTAGGTACCAAATTAGGTTTCTAAATAAGGAGTCTAGGCACTGTTTTTAATCAGCAGAGTAGAGTTGACACCTCCAGTGAACAATTTAGAGCAGCTCAGGTAAACAGGAAGTTACTGCTCTGGTTGTCCTCCTTCTGCTGCTGTCTAACTTGAATCCTCTGAAATAATCTCTGAGATACTTATTTATCCCTCCATATTTACTGTGGAGGAAGCTTAGTCTGGTTTTGTAGGCTGTTGAAGTGGGCAACATGAATATTCCCCTTTGTTGTTTTCTACCATAATTCTTAGGTTAGTAATACCTTGTAAACTCAGAGTGCAATATTTTTTCTGAACGTATTGAGAAGATATTTCTGAATGTGAAAGTTAGAGTGCCTGCTGCATTAGAAGTGCCTGCTGCATGGCTAATGTACACAGTATGCTCAGCAATGTAATGCAGTACAATGTAGTGGTGTGTATGTAGTCTTTGTAGCATGTTGACTTCTAAACTTTTTCTTTTGATTTCACTAACTGAGCACCCTCCTGGATATCTAAGCTAATCAGCAAAATCCATTTGGTTTTTTCAGAAAATTTGCTTTGATTTTGGGTGCTCTCTGGTTCAATCATAAACAGTTCTAACCCCTACTGTGTCTGCAAGACCCTGTGCAGCAAACTGCTGCCTGGCACAGACACTGTAAGGCCTTCTTCACCTGCCCAGAGTCAGAACACAGTGCTTCGGATCAAACAGCGCAATTAATTGTTCTACTTTTTGTTGGTCAACAGCTGTTTTACCTAAAGTACTACACTCCTACTGTAGCCTTGAAAATAATAACTGGTTATGTATTGCTTTATGTAGATTGTACAGGGCTTCAAAATTCAGGATGTTAACAGATTTACTACAGTTTGAAAAATCATCTACAGAATTTAGGAATGTATTTTCAAGGTAAGTTGAGATCTGTGGATTTTCCTTTCATTTAATATGGAAGTCCAAGTTTGTGCATAAAGCACAAAATCAGTGAAGGGTGAAAAGAAGTCATGAACACAAATCAGCCTTGATTAATCTTCATTTCTCTCCTGGAGACAAAGCACAATATAGGATATTATGTTAGCACCTGGAAGAGGAGGAGTTTCCAGTCTTTCAGAAAGAAATGCAAGCATGTTACAAAAGACAAGCAACAACTGTAGGTGCTGTACCCTGGGGAATTGTTGCCCAATGAAGGAGTTCAGGTGAGAAAATTACTTTTATATGGTAGCCATAAGAAATAGTGAATGTTTCTAAGGCAATAAACAACCTTGAACCTGGTGGATAAGTTTCAAATTCTGTTCTTTGGTAATTCTTCTTATAAAAGACAAAGGAAAGTAAAATTCCAAAGGACACAAGGGTGTATCCAGGGGAACAAGAACATCATTTATAGTCACCAGAGTTGTTTGATGAGGCTCACTTGCTAGATACCTGATAACAAGAAAAGCCAATCTGTCACTGTATGGTTCCATAAAGAAGATTTGTCTATAATAGGGAGCATTAAACAGGGTAATGGAAATTACTTGAGCAGCCACTGAATTAATTTTCATTTTAAACATACTCTAAAGATAACTGGCTGGACAGCATTGCAAATTCTGTATCTGAGTGCATCCATTAAAAAAGGACTGTTTAGAAGTTTTCTGGTTTTGAATATAAACTTGGCTGTGCTGTCAGCTAACATCTCCTTTACCTGGAGCAAAACTTTAAGTGATGCATAATATAGATAGAATCCATTGTGGACTCCTGAAATCATTACCTCATACAAACTGCTTTTATTTAATAGAGCAATACAATTGTTTCTCTAGAGGGTGATGAGAGTGATTCATAATATTTGATCTTTTTCATACCAGAATACTGCTGTTACTAGCTCAGAAGACTTTTTGGCAAATCAAAAGGCGACTGCTAGTTTAGAGCATTTCTCTGTCAGTTTGAAATCCCCAAGCTGTAGCTTCAAGCTCAGCAGTAAATGCTTTGCAATAGTACCAAGAGAGCTGAAATAACCAACAATAGAAACCTTTTATCTCATGACTGAAATCCATAGATAGAAAGAGAATATATATATAAATATTTCTCTTTAATATTGTACATCATGCTTCCACTTAAAAAGTTTAAAGTTCTTTCAATGAGAGTGGACATAAGCTAAGCCAAGTTACAGAATTAATCATAAATAATTTACATGAACTCCCTCTACTAAGATATCCTGCCATTTCATAAAGAATGAACACATGTTCTGAGAATACATAAGGGTTGCTATAATTGGCTCACTTTAACACGCCTGGGAACAACGCATGAAGTTGCTGTTGCAGTTTTTCTGACATAGCTGCTCATGTTGCTCGCTGTCCACAACAATTAAATGTTCATTTTTCTCTGATTCTTTTTTTTTCCCTTAGGATTGTGTCCAGATTAAAGAAGAAAAAATTCTGATAAAAATTCTGAACAATGTTGACTTGTGAAGGCTGTAGAACAACTATTGCTTCAATAAACAGGATTAGTTTTGGATTGCTTTTTCTACAAAGACTCTGGAGCACTGCCTTACTCCTCCTTGCTGTGAAACATCAACCCCTTCAGATCTCCATGGTTATCTCACAGAATGAAAAGTAAAATCATTCTGGGATGATTATATAAAAACTTGTAAAGGGTAAGTGCAAGCTAAAAAAGTATTGAATCTCTGTAATTGGGGACTAAACAGCACATTTTCAGATGGCCAAGTTTCTGTGTATGGTTGGAGAGATGAATAGAAGCCTTAAACTGTGTAGCATGGAATGGGCCTTGGTTTGGGGAAGATATAGAAAAGGCCTTTCTAATTTATTAGTGGGTCTTTTGAACACATACCTACCCATTTGATTAAAGCCACAAGAAATTAGCTGGATTGTCTTTGGAAACAGTGGCTTAAATATTAAGCTTAAAATTTACTAAAATACAAAATATTCAACATTTCTAAACACCTGTACAAAAGAGATTTAAGAGCATAGTTAAAGCTAGGCTTGCATATGGATGTGCATACCATTAAAGCTGGGGAAGTGTGGATTTCTGTCATGTTCTGTAAATGTAAGATACATAAATTACAATTGCTTAGGGATACTGTTCCTTACATGAATCGCTTCTCCAGTCTTTACTTTATGAATAAATGTGCTTGGTGTGACTACTCTTGTCTCACACTGATCTCAAACAGCAGAAAATATCCTGTATGCAATGCAGATATATATAGTATCCATGAAATATGTTTCTCAATATTGATTACAGTTATTTTGTGTTTGCAGAAAATTTAAAGTTGGGATGACTGAAATATGCACAAGAGAGGTTTAATACTGATGTGGAAAAATAGAGAAAATTAGGATGCGGTTCAGGGACAATTTCAAAGTACTACTCTGTTTAGATGGTATTTCTTATCTAAAATGTAGTATGAGGAATGGACAGTGGTACATAGGTTGAGCATGAGTCAACAGTGTTGTGTTACTATAAAAAAAGTAACTGTGCTGGGGAAACATGACAAATATCAAATATTTTAAATACCTGAAAGTTGAAAGAGAATAAGCTGTGCTATCGGCTAATGGGAGTAGGATAATATAAAATGGGCTTAAATCATAGGAAAATTTCAGGCTAAATATTATTGTTACATTATTTTTGCCAGGCATATTGAAAGCACAGGGACTTCTTGTTTATAAACTGGTCAGAAAAATATCTGTCAGAGATAATAGATGCTGCCTTGGGACCAGATATGTCATTTGGTTCCTACCAGCTCTGAACTCTATTATTGAATATGGTAATAAAACTTCACCAGTAGTTTAATGCAAATATGCATAAAGATACAATTCAAAGAGAGTATAAAACATTTGACATTAAGCACTGCATGAGATAGGCAGTTTTTGTCCAACATAATATCTGCTTCTGGTTTTGATGAAGTAAATAGTCAAGCTTCTAATTTAGC
Source organism: Chloebia gouldiae (assembly GCA_003676055.1). NCBI lineage: Eukaryota > Metazoa > Chordata > Aves > Passeriformes > Passeridae > Chloebia > Chloebia gouldiae. Next base: position 25,231,100 of record QUSF01000002.1, read on the forward strand.
TTTGATTTTATATTGTCATCTCAGTATCACTCCTTCTTCATAATATCTCATACCACCCACAGATTCCTGTATCAGAATAATACCTTTTCCGCCTTCCTCCTCAGTAGGCTGGGACAACACAGAAAATGAAACAGCACCATGGACAGCAAATTCAATTTAAGTTGGCAACATGATGCTTTTGTTGAAAAGCTTTTCTGTGGTGCATGAAATAAATACCATATGTAAAGCACTGGAGGTATGTGATTTGTGTGGCATCAGCTGGACTACTACAGAGTAAAAAACACACCATTAAACAGAATACAGAGGACAACAACAAATACAAGCACGGTAGAAAATAGGACCTGTAAGAGAGAGCAGAATGCAGTGTGGAAATGGGGAGTGGAGAACACTGCCTCCCACTGATGTGCCTGACTCAAGTTTGTACCTGTATGTGTTTAGTGAATAATATTTAGTGTTTAATGGCATGTATGTCTATATATCTATGGATATAAATAGTCTCTTAATGGAAACTAATTAACTCTTCCAGTCTGTAGAAAGCTGTTACAAAGGCAGGAACTGCCACTCGAGCAAGAGGACAGCAATTTCATTTTTTATCAAAACCTATTTTCAAGAAGAGCTTCTGTCCAAAGCAAGACAAGCTGTTTCTTTAACATATTGGAAGTAGGTTACCCAAATATCTTTCATGGCTGATCTTGATATGCTGAATTCTGTTTCTCAACAGATCCCCCTTTTTGTGACAATTTCAAACTTAAATATCTGTGATTTCTAATATTTAATAGAGTTTGGTTTTGGTATTTGTAATCAACTCTTTTTTTCCCTCCCCATTCACTGTGTCTAGAATATCAAAGGCAGTGGAAAAGAAGCATCCAGAAGGTCAGTGCTAATGCTGCTCTTGTACTTGATTGCTATCAGAAAAACATAGCAGACAGGTTTTGTAAAAAAGTTTTCTTGACAGAGCACCATATGCTGGTATGATTAGGTCTGACTGGACACACACAGTGTTTTCTTCATGGGAGACTTTGTGAAGGGTGATTGCTCCTGCTATGCACATATCAGGATATGTCATAAGGCACTTGCATTTTTTCATTCATGGCCTCAAAATGCCTAAGGTTAGACTGTAATATGAGAATAGGCATCAAATATGTGCTTTTACATTAACTCACTGATCCAAAATACTTTTACTAATCCATAGTCTAGATGAAAAAACCCTGAGAGACAATGTGAAGTGGGACTGTTTAAGGAATATTAAATGTGTTTTATTTTATATTGTGATATCTTCAATATGCTGCATTTTGCTGGGTATTATATGAGCAAAAAAATCCAAATTTCCACCTCAAAGTGATTGAGTTTGTCTGACTTCAGCCTCTACTTATCTGATGATAATGCCATTTGCTATAGGTGTGATATGAACCTCCATAAATACAGAATGGTTTCAGTGTAGAAGGTGCTTCCAAGCAAAAAGGCATAAACTTGATTTCAGATGATGTATCTCAGATTTAGTGACTTCTGATACCTCACACCAATAACACCATCTTAAATCACTGGTTAAAGATCTGAATGATTTGACTCTCGATTTTGCATGGCAATTCAGTGCAAGCAAAAGACTTTTGAGAGCATAAAACCCCCCCCCCAAAAATCACTGCAGAACAAGTATTTTAGATAATTAGTGTAATACTGTTTGGGGAGCAGATTTTGGGGCTTGCTTTTTGTTTGGTGTTTTTTTATTATAGATAAATCATATTTCCTCTTTCTTTAAGATTACTTTGCCAGCATGTACATTCTATAAAGAGGGTTGAAACTGAATTTACAGTTTTTATTAAGAAATTACTGACTTAACAAACTGATGCAGCTTAAGTGACCCCAGTCTATTTTAAGCAGCACAGAGATTGTTTCTGTTTGCACACCAGTATCCCAAGTAACTCTTTTGTAAAAGGAATGTGTATTTGAATTAAAGGCTGAAATATGAGCAGTCGGAAATGTCTGCAAAACAATATTAGAAACATGTCATTAGTTTTTTAAATTTGAGGAATTTGATTGCCTTTTTCAATTTCCTATGAGACAAGATATACTTTCCCCATTATGTGTAGGTGACAGCACACTCATCCCTTAATCATCAATTTCCTCATTAGAAGTTGTTACCTCCTTTTTATGTAATTCTTCTAAAATATAATTTCTCTTCAGTTGAACAGTAGATTCCTTGCAATAATTACGCTTTGATAGAAAATATTTATTCTATCCTTCAGAACCTTTGAATCTAGTGTCCCTTTTCAATCAACTTTGAGAAGAAGCAAAACTTTGAGGTAATTTTCTACAAGTTTCAGGAATTAAGATGTTCAAAGAGGAGAGGTGTGTTGAGCAATATTGAAGGAAGGACTGTGTATAAGAACATTCTTTATTAAAAAGCTATCAAAGAAGCCATATTGCTGTTCAAACCTGAGAGGTATATCTATAGGATACTAGATTTAATTTTAAATTTCTTGCATGGGTATTTATTTCCATGGAATTACTAAAATATTTGCAAGTCAAAACTCCAAATGATATATAAGTGAGAACACTGTAAAATAATACGAAACTGTGGAAAAGTCTGTAGAAAAGATTGTGATGGAAATTTTAAATTCTCTAATAATTTATGTATCGTATTGAACTAGTGTACTATTACTAAAAGGACAGAAGAAATAAAGAGGGCTAATGTGGTCAGTGGCTAATAGGGATGGAAATGTAGTGAAAATGAGAAGTGCTGAGTCATAGTTAAAATTTGCATTGGTGGAATATGGGTTCCTGTAATGCTCTCAAATTTTAAATTAATCTGGTGAGTGTTGGGAAAGATATTGCAATATTGCCCTTATTTAATTTAATGGATAAGAAAAAGCTGCCAAATTTTTTAAAATGTGTTACCTTTTTAAAGGCAGAGGAATTTTAAATGCCAGATTTTAGGAGTTCCTTAAACATGGTCTGAAGTCACAAAATTCAATGTAAGTATTTTTGTTCTTTGTTTATTAGGATGAGAGTATTGATCCAAGATGGAAATTCCTGTAACAGAGACAGCCAAATTTAGTGTAAGCTGTTGCAGGGACCTGGAAATTACCTGATGTATATGAGGGAACAATACAGAGCAGCTGAAGAGTTCTGTAGAATTGGTGACACACCAGGCATGGTGTAGTGTGTTTTGCTCTGGGCAAGCCAGTGTCCTGAAGGTGTCAACAAGTCAGAGTAACACCAAAAATGCAATAAAAACATTGTAGAAGCAGAAGAGAGAAAGAGTCAGACTAAACTTGTATCACCTGGCTACATGGGAGCCAAAATTCTACAAAGGCACAACAATTTATATATATCTGAATAGTGTACAGGAAAAGATGGAAATTACACACTTCAATGAACAGAGTATAGAATTGAGAATGAAATTAAGAAAAGTTGTATCGATCAGTTCTAGAACTCAGATCCTGTGATGTTAAATTTCCTTCTTGCAACAATGCCCTCGGGGGAAGAGGAGGAAGCCTTCTATTATGGAAAAACACCAGTAAATGACTGGAAAAAAAGCAGCAAAAAAAAAAAAGGAAAAACACCAGTTAATGAACAATCCTGTATGGATACGTGGTGGTGGGCTAGGCTGATGGTTGGACTTCATGAGCTTAGAGCTATTTTCCAACCTTAACAATTCTATGTTTCTATGATTCTGGGATCTAACTCATAGCAAATTCCTAGTTTAACAACAATATAACCCTGAAGGAGATAATGTCACCATATTGTTTGACCTACTGTGTAGCAGAGAGGATATTCTTGCAGCAATTCTTGATTGGATTAGATTTCCTTCTTGTCTAATACCTGTGGTTGCACCTTTGGTGTTCAGGTCATTTTGCAGTTTTTTTTTGTTTGTTTGTTTGGTTTTTTTTTCACCTGGAATATTCTTGCAGCAGTGAACCAAAGCTAGAAGATAGGCAGTTTGAGAACATGTTGTGAGTCCTATACTTGTGAGGGAGGAAAGGGAGGGGGAGCATAAAAGTCTGAAAAATTATCTATTCAATCTGTCTTTTCTTTCTACTTGTTAACTCTCTACATATGATTTGTTTTGCTGCTGAACATATCATATAAGAAATATCTTAATGTATTTTTGTCATAGGAGTAGTGGAAGATGTGTATTCTCTCACTACTGGAAAGAAGACATTTAAAGGAATTCTATGCATCTTGAATACATTTTCAGAACGAAACACAAAGGTTTAGGAAAGATATTTCTGTGTAGTCAGAGAAGGAATTTAATGAAAATTCTCTGGTGACAAGTTCTTACCCAGGAAATAATAGCTAGCATGGACCTTTTTTAAACCTTTTAAGCTGTTTGTGAACCATCTAATTTATAGAATAATTTAATTTTAACTGTTTTTGCCTCATGCCAGTTTACTGGTAGTGCACCCGTGGCTCCTGTTTCAAACTAGGCTCCATCATGGAATACAGGCATGAAGATGCAGGGCCCTGCAATAATACTTACATGTAGACTATCAATGCTGAGGCCTGACCAAGAGGATCTCTGAAGTCCAGGATAAATTTACAAAAACAAAATGGTTTCATAATTGAACACAGAGATGATAAATTATTTTAAGTAAAGGCTCAAATCATGTGTTTGTGCAGCATCCAGCATGATATTGCTTTATGTCTGAAAGCCTTGACTATGTGACAATTCCAGGTAGTATTATTTTATTTATAAACTATATAATTTTTCCCCTTCTTGCTATGAACATGTTTTATCTTCCCTTATTCTAGTTAAGGTTTGTTTTCCCTTTTATGAATTTTTATCTTCCTATATCTCATATATTAATTTGGAAAAGAAAAATATAATTTTACAGAGTTAAATAAACAATAGGCCCTGGTTTTAAAACAGCAAAGTCAAAATACTCAGTATTCCAGGGCTGAACCCAACAATTCATCCTCTGTGGCTCCCAGGACTTACATCCACTCTAAAATAAATGAGCACAGTCCCAAATACTGAGGCTGACTTGTTATCTCTATATGTACTTTTCAGATAACAGACATTAAATAATTCACTATACAAAGTCTTATTTCAATTAAAATGGTAAAACTGATAAAGAAGTTTTCTTTACTTTTGGGAACATATCTCTGGCTTGTAATTGCATTAATTACAAATACACACAGTTGAAAAGTTATTCAAATGCAAATTTTCTTAATGAGAAGAAAGCAACTGGGAGTGTAATTTTTAGTTGTTGCAGTTAATGAAAGTATTTGATTTTGTTTTAATTGCACTTTTAATAAAATAAAGTGCTCTCACAGAGATGAGGTTTCACTAATACAGCATCATCTGAGCAGTGCTAGAGCTTCCGAAGGTTGCTGATGGTGGATAGATCCGCTGGCTCTGGCCTCTTGCTGGAGATTAGTGAAGCAAACAACCCTTGCTCCTGGGCAGTGCTGATCTCTGGCTAACAGGAGTGTGCTGAAGAATGTCATCAGAATGACCCCAAAGGTTCTCTGATATTTTATCTAACACTGGTAAGGAACTGCAATAACTTCTTTTCAAAAGGATCGATGTCAAAATGGATTTACCTCTTTCCCCAAACATCCTTCCCTCAATACACTCAAAACCAAGTAAAAAATAACCAACTATATAGATATTAGTGGGTCACCTTTCAGTCTTGCACGTGAGATGGTGTCTATGAAGAACAACCATGTGGAGAAACTGGAAGCAACTGCCTGGTGGTTCAGTGGCTGCCCCTCTTCACACTTCAGTCTGGGAATGTTGGAGAAAAAAGGATGGCAAATCCCATCTCTGGGTGAGCCTCCTGGTGCCCATGAGTAGCTGTATCCAAACCTCAGGGATTACATTTCCTCAGCTGTGATTTCAGAATGTCATGTTTTCAAACTGGTTTTGCAATGTAAATCAAGAGTGAATTCCAGAAAGGCTTGGTTTAGTCATTAACAACTTAGGAACAGCAAAAAGACAAAATGCATCAAAAAGATAGGAATATTTTCATTTAACTCTAATTATAATTAAAATACTTGAAGGTATGATAAAAGATTCCTGGAATAAATCTGAGTTGTTTGCTTCATATAATGAAGAAATCTAGTTATTTTTAGCATTCTAACAGAATATAATTTGGTATAGAGTGTTAATTTTTTTTTCTCCAAATAAGCAAGTATTTCAAAGGTACATACAGGGCAAATTAATTTTTCATAGATATTATACATAAATGAAATTTATTAGAGAAAATGTGCATATATTAAATTGAATAGATTCACCATAGAATCTTGATAAGAGTTCACCTGCTGTTAATTTTCCTCTGAGATGAAAGCATTACCAAGCAACAAAACCAGATGTTTAAGCACATCTTCACAGGGTGAAAAAGAGAGTTTTCAGATTAGAACTTCTAACAGATTTTGATCCTGAGCAACTGTCATCCTATCAGGTCAGGACTGGGTAATAAGTGACATAGACTCCCAAGGCATTTACAGAAGGCTAATTCACTTTATTAAGAAACCCATTGCTTTTTAGATTCTAGTTTGCTACAGGTGGGCCTGATTGGTCCTCTAATTAAAACACCGTCACCATTGGCTAATTAAGAAACCACCCTTTTGGTAAATATATGTCCATAACGCATTCCATATGTTCACGACATCAGGTGCAGCAAATTAAGATAAGAATTTTTTATAATTCTTTTCTCTGGTCTTCTCACAGCCTTTCCCAGAACGATGCCTGGAAAGTTGTCTGTGTCTTTCTGTGACCAGAGAGCTCCTACCACAAGTAAGAACTTATAGAAGCCCATGGAGATCTCTCAGATACACTTAACAGAATCCAATATATAATAAGGCAACTGATGTGACAATCTCTTTGTTTTACAAAGGAAATGTAAGGGGTCCAGGAGCAAAGTAAAAGGTGAGGCAAGACCAGGAACCAAAAGACATCTTTCTGGTAAAGGAAAGGTGGTATAGTGAAGTTCAGGTCAGAGAGGAAGGAAAGGATAGAGCAGCAAGAGGGACAAAGGACAGTTGTCTTGCTGTCCTCTCCACTTACGCATTTTCTTCCTTTGTGTGTAAATGAGGGATATCTCCTAGCCAATGCTAAGCATTTCACCTTTCTCCCATAGAATCTCATGGCAAGGAGCTATCTCAGACCTCCTTCACCCACCGTGGGGGACATGGCCAGAGATGGTTTTGTTCCAGATTGTTTCTGCTCCAGGAGTACCTGCACTCATTTAACAGTGCTTGGATGAATGACCTGGAGAAGCTTTTCATGTGCAAAGAATAGCTGGTGTAAGTGCTCTGAAATACATATGTTTATTCAGTTTTGATTGTATTATGGACATGGAGGTTCTGAGATGTATTTTGGGGAATTTCTGTCCTGGGGTTCTCCAAAGGAAGCCTTTGGAGAAAGCAAGAGCCAGCTTTTATAACAACTATCAGATTCTTTGGATGTTTTTTGCTTCTTAAATACTGTTGCTGTAATGGAATGAAAAAAAAAGGAACAGGCTCTGAATGGCCAGTATGGGTATAACTTTTATAATCTGAAATGGGGAAGTAGATGATGACAGGGGCAGAATCAACTTGCTTTTAAGTGCTTACTATTGCTGTAACTGTCATGTCATGAAAGGTCATTGACATCATCAGCTGTAAAGTCAAGTTATTTTCTTTTTTCTGATACAGTATTTCAGACAACCATTAGACAATCTTCATTGTGCTATAACAAACAGAAATTTAGGGATGGGAACTGGGTATTTCTGTCAGCCCTGGAGCTAGTGGAGAGAAGAGCAATGTGGGATCCCTACAGCTGCTCACTGGCCTTGGGGTACACTTGTGTCTCTGCCCTGTGAGTTGACCTTTTCTTTCTCTCTGCAGTATTGACAGTTTCCTCCTCCATTAAGCGCCAAGGAAAAACACTGTATGAATTTGCATACCTGAACTGCATCACTATAGCCACATCTTAAATGGGATCTGCAGCTAATTGAAAGTCCACTGGCATGTAGAAAAGTGAATGTAAATGCATTCTCTTCAAAATAATTTGCTGTTGAGGCAGTAAAGGCATCCCTGGTATATCTTCTGCCCTTTCAGATTGAGAAAGTCAACAAATACTAGACTTCTAGAAAACCACAAAATGAAGAGCTATTTTCAGTTTTCAAATAACCTTAATTCTTAATTTATTCAGAAAATGACCCAATAAGCATATAACTTCTCTCTTTCTGTCTCCAAAACTGTAAGGAAACAGAAGCTGCTTATGTTTTCATTGTGGTCATATTTGCCCCAGTCCAAAAAAGTACAACTCATCTGCTAAATTTTTCAGCTATGACACCTTTGTCTGGATTCACATGTACAATATAACACTATTTGTTTTTCTTTTTTTCAATTAGCCTCTACACAAACTATATTATTCTCCAGCTTCAGTGTTGAAAAGCTTGACAACAAAAAATACCTGTAAGCTGACTATCCACCTTTCTCCATGAAATTTCTAAAATGCATATGAAATTTAAGATAGGAAATGACCAGCCAATAACCCAGCACCTTCACGTTCACTACTAAATCCCATTCACACACGTTTGAACGCTTCCAGGGATGCCGATTCCACTTCCCTGCACAGCCTGTTCCAATGCATGACCACCTTCCCACTGAAATAATTTTCCCAAATATCCAATCTAAACCTTCCCTGGTGGAACTTGAGGCCATTTCCTCTCATCCTGTCAGTTGCCTGGGACAAGAGGCTGACTCCTCCTCACTACAATCTCCTTTCAGGTCATTTTGAGAGTGATAAGGCCCCTCCTGAGCTTCCTTTTCTCTGAGCAAAATAACCCAAATGTAGTTTATTATATATCTTAAGGCACTAGCACACCACTTTTTTCTCTGATCACATGTCAAGGTCTGATACAACTTCTGTTATTGCACAGAACATCCCCTGATGCCTCCTCTTGGACCCACAGCTCACCCGCAGTGCTCTTGCCACATGCTGCAGTTACTTCCTTTGGGAGCAGGACACTAGGATTTTTTCCAGCCTTCCCAGAGCTGCTGTCCCCAAGGGAAGAAGAGGAAGGATAGAATTCAGTGTATCTGTATTTATTAAGCTTTCTCACAAATTTGGGGTTGCTGAATTTGAAATGATACAAAAGTGTTGTCAGGTATCCATAGTTATTCTCAGTAAATTCTTGCACTGGGATGGCAGGGATTCCACCACCTCCCCAGCTAATCTCTTTCAAGGCATAAAATTAGAAGACAAATGGTTGATAAACATTCCCTTAAGCATGATTTTAAAAAATCATACTTACTGAAAAGTAATTGTATACTATTTTCATCTTTTCAATAGAAAGTAGTCATCTTGCCTAAGGGTATATCTGAAAGTTGGTTGTCGATGTCTAGACTCATCAACCTAGATTCCCTTTATAGCCAGCTGAAAGAAACAGGCACCTCCAGGGCATGATTCATCTGTCTGTCTTAGAAGAAATGGTAAGTGGAGAAGGATTTCTTTCAGAAATAAATGCCTCAGAAATTATTGGAGTTGTTCAGGAAATGGTTTTCATATTCTGTGGGAAATGGATTTAAAGAACTGATTTTCTTCAATACTAGAATGAAGAAAATCACTTTTGAGAAATTTTCAAGAAAATTACCTATTTCAAAATTCCCTCTTAGTAAAATGAAAGGCTTATTTTCTCATGTTTTCTTCTTTTAAGTTTTATAATTCACAATGGAAAAATTTTATTTGGAAATGAAGAGAGGTTTTCATAAGAAAATTTGAAACTTGAGATCAAAGTTGTATATTTTGATCTCTTTGGAATCCTTCAACTTGAATTGCCTTTTCCTTATGAAAGGTCACCAAAATTGGTCCATTCCTACAGAAAGTTTTGATTTCCATGGAATAGGATTATTATAGACAACAAAATTTTTTCAACTAACTATACAAGTTTTGTGTGAGTGTGTTTGTACAAGTACGTGTTTTAAATATCTTTATTCTCTTTACAACAACATTTTGCTTTCAATTAACAAAGTTATTTTAACTTTTCATGGCCTAACACGTAGCTCTCACTTAAGAAAGGGCATAGTTTTGAGAAATGTCTTATAAAGGCAAGCTTCTAATAGAATTAAAATAATTAGGCACATAAGACTGTTTTGGGCTGACTGGGGCCACCATTTTCTTGAAGGGCGTGACAAACTGATGGAAGTATCATATAGTGCCTACTTGCATGTGACCAAAAGCAAACAAAGAAAACAAGCAGAATGACATTGTAATAAGAAGAATTTGATTTGGTCGCCTCCTAAAAAAATTAACCAGGGGTTTGAGTTTTGTATTATAAATGATTGATGGCTATCAAGCTATCTGAGACTGCAAAACTAATACATCGAGCTACAGTATGACAATAATGAGCTGTGACAGTCTAACTGAGTAAGGGAAAGTTTCACAGAACTGGGTGTCTGGAAGGAAGACATCAAAGTTGACAAATGACTTCTAGTGAACTTGCTTCCTTCTGCAAGGCATGTTCCAATGTTGCTGAGAGACAGATGTTAAATGGAGCTAGACAGAACTGAACACACTTCTGTAAATATCTTGCTGATAGGATGATTTACACACCAGAAAGAAAGAACAAACAGTTTTAGGAAAATCTGAACAAAATCCTAGTCTTCATTCAGACAATGTGGGATTCTCTCACCTAATCGTAAATTGTCTACTATGCAGTATTTACACTCTAAAGTAGCCAACACACTTTTATGATCCATGAAGAGAAGTACATGTTTCTAGGGCACATTTTAGATACACACCTAAAAAGCATGTATTTGTCTTGCCAGATTTAAAAGGAAGTCTACGGTAACTAGTTTAGATGCCAATGGTTACAATGGACCCATCACAGATCTTCATAAAGTCTCAGAATCTGATCAACTAAACCACTGCCTATAGAAAGTTTTGTATTTAATTTTCTGTTTTTACTATATTGATTTTTTTAATCAGTCAGTTGGGTTTAATTCACTGCCAGATGTTTTCTATTAACTAATTAGATAATTGAGGGAGTAAGGAAAACTGAAATATATATGTGATATCCTAGTTAGGAAGAATTTGACCACTATGCATTTAGACTGGTCAGAAGAGGAAAATATCTAATCAGCTATATTAACTTTTTGCCAGGATAAAAAAAAAAAAATTGGTAACAAGAACATACTAATTAAATAAAACATGTTTTGGCTTATAGTTCCTAGCATGATACTGTATTATTCTTACCCTATGACATCTCCATTTCCCATGTATAGTACTGCAATATTCTCTGGAGACGAGGTTAACTCAATGCCTGAGCCTGGAAGGTACAGCTAGCCCTGCATGTCCCAGCCCTCTCCTGAGTCCCAGCACCTCCATTTCATCCTGTCTTGGGGCTGCCAGTCCCTGGCCCAGCTACATGATGGATGTGCATGTTGCCAGTCCTGTCTGTGGCCCTGTGTGCCGTACTGCTAACTGGTTCCCTCAGCAGAAGGAGCCAGTGTTCCTGGAGCTACGGGACTGCTTGCAGTGCCTGGGGCTGGCGATGGACGTGTCTGTCTCTGCCCAATGTGCTCAGCCCCTGCGGGATGGCACCTGCTGGCCAGGGCACAGCCTATGCTGGGGTCGCACTCTGCTCCTTCCTGAGGGAGCAGCCAGACCCTTGCTGCTACCCTGTGTGGCATCCTCTTCAGTGTCCTCTGAGAGGCTAAAACATTGCTGATCACTGCTTGCCATTGATTTATGTTAACTCTTTGTACAAGCAAGCACTGATCTTTTATTTCAGAACAAATACACAGAGATGGAGCACTTTCACCTGATATGGCAAAAGAAGTGCCCTCACAAGTCCAGACTAGGAAAAGTTCTCAATTTCGAAGGCTATTTGAAAGATCTCTTCACTGGAATGATCCAGAAATGCCTCAAAAGTTTAGACAAAGAGGTATGTTAGATGAGCACTGGGTGCTAGTGTTTATGCAAGATTGGGAAAAGTGATTTGCCTGTTACACAAAGACATGAGTTAGATCCTTGCCTTAGCCATATCTTTGATTCCCAGAAGGGGAGGGAGCTCCAGGCACTGCAGCGCTCTCAATGCTTGGCATGAATTGGTCACACTGACTACCATGGAGATTTCAGAGATGTGACTTCCAGAAGGTGGAGATTACAAAGCAGAGGTAATAAAGATCTTTGCTTTTGAATTACAGTTCAAATATGAACCTGTTCCCTAGCATTTTCAAAATGTTAAAAGATGGGCAGCATGGCAGAACTGCTGTTTTAGAAGCAGCAGTTACTGAAAAAGTAACCCAAACACAAAAACTACTGAATCAACACAAAAAAAAAAAAAAGCTGAATGGCTGATAAGGAACAGAAATTAATCTGATGGAGAAAAGAATGGTATCAGAAAGAACTGTATAAACAGGGTTATGTTTTTCAAGACCTGTGATTAGAAGGTTTAAATGACTGGAACATATGGTAGCATGGCAATGAGAGGCATGGAGTGATAGACCAAAGATCACCCTGGCTACCTTTCACGAATCCAACAGCAGAAATAAGCAAATAGAGAACATAAGAGCAAGGCTGATATTTACACCTGACAATCTACCAATCTCTATCCACCCTCATCTTGGGAACTTCCTGTGCTTTATATGATTTCTGCTTATTGTAACCTTCAGGTGATTTATTTTCCATTATGTTATAGTGGTTCTTTGCATTAATGGAAACATCCAGACCCCATTGGCAAAGGAATCCCTATCTGGGGCCATCTTCCACCTAAACAATGCCTCTAAGTTTTGTTTTGAACCAGGTTCCTATTGTCATCATTTAAAGTTCTATTCTTTTATTAGAAAACATTTTGAACAGCCGATTAGAGATGAAATGAACGTCTGCAGATATGTATGACTGCCTAATGAGATAAAATTGCCTTTTGAAAAGTATTCACTGAATACTCAAATTTTTAGGCTGTTTGGACAGCAAATTTTAAATATTTTGACATTTCTATGGTTTGAATATCATTGTTGGTCTGTTTTGAAAGTATCTCTTTATTCAGTTTCAGGGTTCTTAGCACACCTTACTCCAGCCTAGATAAATCCTAAACATCTCTGACATACAGGGTTTTTCTCAATCACTTCTAGGTTAATTTACCTTTTTTTTTCCTCTTCCTATTTTTCTTTCTTTTTAAATGAGAGTCTGGTTTAGACAAAATAACTTTTCTAGGTCTAATGGTTATTATGTCACATCAGTTGGGTTTTAAAAAATGCATTACTCAATTGACATTTCAGAATGGTCAGAAACTTCAGATGCCATCCATAATATTTTCCATCAGTGAATCAAGTATTGCAAGGAGAACCCAAAGATGTATTTCCCCTTTCTATGTGATTTATCTAAAAGATAACAGTTCTTTTTTAACAGTGGTCCAAAAACATCTGAACACTTCTTTCTATGTAAGATGGTAGTATAAACCTAGTAATCCAGAAAGTAAACTTGTTTGAATTCATCCGACAGGAAAATTGAATGGATATTGTGAAAATAAAGTAATATTTGTTTACAATAATTTTCTTCTTTATTCTTTCTTCCTTCTGTATTTGAGGATAAGTTAGCTATTAGATATATAAGACAGCATTAGGTAAAGCTGTCTTTATAATAGAGTTATCCAAAGATACCTTGACAACAGACCTCCTCTGTTTAGCATAACTGAAACAAGCAAATATGCATCTTTGCTTTTGTTGGGCTCGAAATACCCTTCACCAAAGCAAGGCTTCCAATTTTGTTTCCATGACAATATGCATGACTTATAAATGCTGTGTATCTTTTTGCCTAAGAGATGTGACTAAACCAGCAACATTTCCTTTGCCTGTAAGTCTGCTTTTTTCTTCTCAGACATGGGAATACTTTGTTCAAAACATTTATTTATAAGAAGTTCTGCAATCTAAGCTTCTATATTGTTGTTCTCTTTCACCTAGTTTTCAGCATCGTCTATGTAGGAATGTCCTCTTCTGTTTTTATAGTATTTAATAGAATTCTCCTCTGTTTTCTTAATCTTAACAATAGTTTCCCTGTCTTTAGTCAGATCAGTTTTCTCCCATTTCAACTGTTTATTTTTGTGCTTCATTACTGAAGTGCCTTTTACATTGAAGTTTCCTCTCTTCTTGTCTGAGTTACATAAACATAGTAGTAGTAGCTGTTTCTTAAAACAGTCTTCTCATACTGGTCTCCACTCTCTGTATTATCGTTCTCTTATTAGCCCATTTTTGATCAGTTAACAAATTTCTTCCTTAATACAGGATCTGTTTTCAGGCTTTTTTCTTTTCATACATAATATTATTACTTTCAACCCCATCTAGTTTCTTGAGTAGTAATTTTGCAAATATTTTATTTTGAAAAACATTCCTCCTCCTATAAGCTAATACCAAATTTCCATATAAATAGATTTTCTGTCACATGAAGACCAGAGTCACCAAAATTATAATTACTTTACAAATTATCTTATGACTATTTGTTTTTCTTCCTTTCAGTTTTCTTTTGTCTTCTTGTTCCATACTTTTAATTCTTCTCTTATTCTATCAATAAAATGTTCTTATTGTTTCAGCAAAATGTCTTACCAAAATCTTTAAAATTATAATTTGCTACAATTTCATATTTTTAAAGGATGAATAGAAGAGGAACACATAATTGCACTTCTACAGACACACAATTAGTCCACTGGAGTTACTTCTTCAAAACAATGCCTTCAAGATCTCACCAAAATTCAAAACCTCTTGATAATTGAACAGAAATAATTGTGCTATAAAGTCCAGATATGTTCACATTTCAGTGAGAAAACCATTGGATTGCTATTTAGGAGGAATTTCAATGGAAAGGGATGTTTTTTCCTTTATATTTCAGTGTTCCTACTGTTTCACAGAATCACAGAATTTGGTCATCCAAGGAATTTTCATCAGGCTCTGAAGCTTTGTCTGTTACTAGTGTTAAGCTACAATTCTGACCCAGGAAGGTGTTTTTATCTATGCATATTTTGCAGTTGAATAAATATTCTCCAAAGCTGAGAGGGGAATATTTATATCTTAGCTTTTTAAAATGTAAGGCCATCACCCATTTTAAAGTGAAGATTATAAAATAGTCTAAATTTTATGTCATTTGGTGTATAAGATTTATTTCTGCTCATCTAATTCATCCTTGCCTTCTTGAAAAATTAATTAAAATGCATTTTTCATGGCATAAATTAGGTACATATACTTAGGTATTTCTGTATTATTTATGCTTTGATTTTTGTATTGCTGCCTCCTTATGTACTGGAAAGGATGGAATAAGCATAAAATGGATTGGATCTGGTTCAAGTAGAAATGTCAGCTGTGATACAAGTGGTGTATCTTGAATCAGCAGCAAGTAACTAGAGCTACTGTGGAGACCAACAACCAGACCTTTGCCTTTTTGAATGATTGACAGACAAGAAAATATTTCACCTAGATGTCCCACTATCCTTTTCAACACCTTGTGAACACTGAACATCACAGTTCTTCTACAGACATGCTGATTTGTAGAGATAGATCCTGTACTGTGAAAACACAGCCTTCCTTTCTAGCAGCCTTTGCAGTGCCTGGCAAAAATGCCATCTATGTCTATGGCATATGTCATGCTAGGGATTTCACTTCAAAGAATGTAAAATAAGGGAAATTTAATTGCTAGTTTGTGCCACGTCCTGCACAAAAGTATTAATTTTTAGAGTCTTCTGATGCGTATAATGGCTGTGAAGTTAGATTGCTTTAGAAGTCGGCATTTTGTTCTGCCAAAATGTACAAGCATTTGAGCACCTCAGCATTGGAGTTTCTTTGAACAGCAGATCTTCTTTGGTGGTTATTTAAATCACTTTTCCATATACAAGAAAAGAAGTTTTATCTGGTTGGCATTATTATCTGTTATTATTTGCACTTAGTACACACAGTGCAATCTCAAAAACCCCTGAGGAGGGCACCATCAGCAATGACTTGGAATGCAACGTGTGTAATTGGTTGCATTTGTAACTCCTGATCAGGCCAGTGTGTACTGGACATCATCTGTAACAATTCCATTTAGTCTCAAGAGGAGATGTGGCTATTGTATATATCATAGATAAAAAGAATATATATCCTTCTTGCCTACATCTTTGCAAAAATCTCCACCAACCATGCTTTCTTTGATCTGCAAATATTAATGCAAATTTAGAATTTTTTGATGAGTTTTCACACAGGATACTTTATGCTGTTCTGTTCATCTGTGTGCAAAAAGAGAAGGTGGAATGCAATTTTGAAATGGTTAACAGGACAATTAGGGTGATGGAGAGCCTGTGGGAGATTGGCTCTCAGTGCACTAAATCGAGAGCTAGAAGGAGAGATGATCACTGCCTATAAATATAAAGATCAGTGTAGGAGTAGAGCTGTTTAAACTAAGGGGCAGCAGTACAGCATAGATGAAGAGAATTTGTCATGAATTAATTCCAGGCTTGAAATTCAAAGAAGGATTTTAGTACTCAAAACATTCAGGTTCTGGAAGAATCTTCTAACAGTAACAAAGTGAAAATGTGTTAGCTTGGTGCTTGATTGAGTTATGAAAGAGTTTGTGTTATATGATTGCTTGAGGCAGTTGCAACTGGATTTTTTTTTACCAGAAATTGTTTTCTCAGTTTTACTTCCTATTCTTCTGGTATGTTTTTTGGCCATCTCCAGATTCAAAGTGTGAAAAAGCAATACCTGTAACAACTGTGTGACTACAACATGAACAAAACCATTGAGAGTACGGAATTTTTATAAGAATCTTGTTCTTCTCTGAGGAGGATAATCCATGGCCTGTTGGACAGCAATAGTAGAGAGACTTATTGCACACATGCATATAATTCACTGTCTTGGCCAGTACATAAAGGCACACTCTTAACCAAAAAAGTTGAAATTTCAAGTTGGTGTTTCCAAACACTGAGTTGATTAATATGCAATATTAATTAATTAATATTATGTTGAATAATATGCAATATCTCACTTTGGAAACATGTTGCTGCTTTGCTGCAGATAGTCACTGATCTTATAGCTGTGAAGATGTTAGGTCACCAAAGGACAATCTCACTTAAACCTGCTGAAGGGCTCCCAGAAAGTGCAAGAGATTTCAGCCAGCAGTGTTGAAATATTCCACTATGAAGAAAGATGGGTCTCATCTAACTTCAGATGTCTACAACAGAGCCATTTACTGCTAAGCTAATCACTCTGAGTTTCCACTTCATCAGTAGAGAGGAAATAAGTATTTATTATATATAAAGAAGGGGGGAAAAGTATCAAGACACAGTACTCTTTCTAATTCTGTGGCCTTTATTTTCAAATGGCAGTATTCCAAGCATAGTAAATTGGAAAGCATGTTAACTGAGGGATTTAGAATTCCTTTTTAGTTAGATTATTTTTCAACCTGCTTGAAGCAATGGAGTAGCCAGCAAGAGATAAAAGAACTAGTAATGTTATTGCCACTAAGAAACAAATAAGATAATTAAAATCCATACCCATGCAGAATTGCTATGCTTTACATGGACAGCATTTTGAAAGTTTAGCTCCTCTAAAGATATTTATGCACAAACTTTCTTGTAATGCTCCAAGAATTTAGAATTGGAAATTGTAGATGCCAAGTTAGCAAAGGTAAAGGATCTGTATCTGTAAAGGAAAAGGCAATATAATCTGAAAATAGCTACCAGTGAGAGCCAAATAAACAACTTTTTTTTTTTTTCTTAAGTTTGAGCTTGAAGGTGTAAGGAGCTACAATCACCCAGGTTATTTTCACATGAGATGCCAGTGGAATGGGGTATTGTTTTTAGTTCAATTTAACTAATACTACAGATCTTGTCCCCATGCTCTGCAGGTCAAAAAGGGTCCTGGTCTACATCAGAGCATTTGTGTATCTTGTTTCTACAAGATTTCTTACCTTCTGTATTTTAGCAATCTCAGATGGATTTTTATAATTTACTTTTTCTAGGGGAAGAAATGAGAAAGCAAAAATGTAGGGTTTAAACTGGGGGGGAGAAGGAAGGCAGTTTCCAAGGAGAGAGAAGCTTTTGATAGCAGCAGTGTTGGGCAAAGGATGTCTTAAGCCTTTGAGATGTGGCCTGAAGGACTTGCCTGGGAAGGGCAAAAAGGCAAAGTCTACTGATGAGCAGAGATAAAGAAACACTAGCATTTTAACGACAAAAAGAGTTCTTTGCCTGCCATTTTCTATCCTGACTAACCAGACAATATACCTGCCAGAAGTAGTATGAATATTTATGATTCTTTTGAACAGTGAGCATATATGTTACTATCCTGATCCTGTTCCTTTTGAAATCTGTAAAAAATCCTTGGTAACTTCAGAGGACCCAAGAAGTTAGAAACCCACCAAATCGAGAAATTCTTGACTGGGATATGGGCTCCTGAGGGAAGAGTTTAACATCCTAATGGATCTTCTATTGGGATTTCTCCAGTGATATGATAGATGTATTGGTGGGTATTGTTGACTGAGGAAAGAGAAGGATGAGGAGGTGAATTCTAGGGAATTTAGTGAAAGTAATTAGTATGTAATACAGACAAGACTATTAGTACCAGCCTTTGCTTTATGTGCAGGCTACAAGCACTTGAGGAATGGGAGCCACACAACAGTGTAGTCCCAGTTGTGAGGGACTTTTAGTCCTTGAAAAGGGCCAGATAAATTTTAAGGATGATAAGAATACTATACATTTTATGGATGATAAGAATAATAGGCAGTGAAACTCACCTGGAAAGAGAAAACAAAAGCATGTCCTTAAAATCCAAGTCTACCCTGACTTTGAAATACGGTTTTCACGAAGTCCCAGACAAAGGCTTTGTAAAGATTTCAATACTGAGATAACTTTAAAAATACATTTTTACCCATTTATATGGCTAGTTATCAGGGGTCTTGCCATGTTTGTTCCTTTACAAAGAAAACTGATGCTAAGCTACCTGTCAACCTTCAAGAATGTGTCTCGGACTCAACTTTCTTATAAACAAACAGTTACATTATTCAGAGAGGTATTGCATTGAATATATTTATTAATGGGAAAAAAAGTTGTATTGCAGTGGCTGAGTAAGCCAGGCTGCAGTAGATGTTTCTACACAGTGTTATCCAGCTTAATTGAAATTGCAAAGGCTAGTAGACAGAGGGGTGTGATGAGGAACATCTTAAATCAAGAAAGTGTCAGCTGTGCTCCATTTCTTGATTTAAACCTTTACACAGATTAATAACCTATACTTAAAAACACAAAACTTAATGAATAAGCAATAAGAAACTTGACCTATAGCAACTGTAAGCTCCTATCCTCTATATTTAAGATGAATTCTGTCTCATTCAGCTTTGACAGAGGAGGAAGCTTTCTGAAGTAGCCACCTCTGCTCAACAAGCGTGGAGTGCTCTCTCCATCATAACCCCTTAGAGCAGCAGGAGACAGAACATCACCATTACTTCTTCTGTTCTGCTAGTTTGGGATATGCATTTTGTTAAAAAAATCCTCTAACACTTAAAAACTGAAGTAATTTTTTTTTGCAGCAAAATAATGTAAAAAAATATTGTTTGCCTTCTCTCTCTACTGAGCTTTCTGACTGGGACAGGCTTTATCCTAAACATGAGTGCTGGGCCTCTTTCCAACATGGCCAGTGCCCAAGGGAGCAGGAAAACACACATTCAGATGTGCAATACTTGTTTCTACAATTTTTCCTTCTCTTCCTTCCATATTTTTCTCTGTTAAGTGTCATCACCTTGAAACAATAGGCCCATCAGCTATACAGTAATTTTGGGCAAAATCACAAAAAAGCTGATACAGAATGCAATCAGAAAGGAAGCAAATTGGAGTGTTTAATAAATGGCAATGAACATGGCTCTGTTGACTGTGTCTTATCAAGCAAATCTGACATTGCTTATGCTTGGATTAAAGGCATAGTTAATATAAGTTATTGGCATAGTATCTTTAAATTTATGACATTCTGATAAAATTTAAGACTATATGAAATCAATACAACTGATTTCAAACAAATATCTAGCCAAGTAATATATTGCAAAATATAATTATATACGTACATTGCAAATCATCTGTTGTGTTTTTTTTAGCAGGTCCTGCAGAGATCTTCTCTTGTTGAATCTTGTTCAATATCTTTATTAAAACTGTGAGAAAAACATAGTATCAGTCAATGAAGTGGATGCAATCCCTACATGACTGAGGGGTTGAAGGGGTCGAAACAACCTAAAACATTCCACCAAATGGGAAACTAATAGCTAGACGATTACCAGTTGAGAATCGTATTGATTACAGTGACCATGTAGTACATAGACTTTAAAATCGTGAGTGAAATGAAGACAAACATTAGAATCATAGCCCTAGACATTTGGAGAACAGATTTTGGCTTATTCTGTGATCTTCTTGGCAGTATTCAGTGGAGAGCAGAGGACACCAGGGCACTGAAGAGCTTGTTGAATTTCCCCAGAGAATAAAATCCCTCTATTCATATGTGCTGGAAGGTGAGCACGTGTGGCAGAAGGTCAGCATAGATTAACAGGGAATCCCTGAATGAGCTCAAACACCAAAAATAAGTACATGAAATGAGGAAGAAAGAATGGAATTCTCAGGAGGAATGTAAAGATGGTTGCTAAAGAATGCAGGGATGAAGCTGAGAAAACAAAAGCTCGCCTGAAGCTGGGACCAGTAGTGAATG
The DNA here is from genome assembly GCA_003676055.1 of Chloebia gouldiae. NCBI lineage: Eukaryota > Metazoa > Chordata > Aves > Passeriformes > Passeridae > Chloebia > Chloebia gouldiae. The sequence goes on from QUSF01000002.1 coordinate 25,251,737, forward strand.
TGAAGGACAAAACAAAGGACTTCCCTAAATACAAAAATGCAGCAAAGTGAAGGCAGAGGAAAATTACTTATATGGGGTTTAAGTACATAAATCCCAGAACTAGCAATTTTTAGATGTGTCTGGTGATTTTTTGTTAGATCTGGCCCATTTCTATTATAAATGTTATAGTGAGTATAAAGATACAGTAAGCTATATCCTGAATACTGGAATATTTCTTTATGTCTTTGGAAGAATAAAGTGATCAATAGGAAGTACACAGTCCTGGTAGCAGTTGCCAGGGTACCCAAATACATAGATGAAATCTGCCTACTGATACATACTTTACATACTTTGAAGATGCAAACTGATCCATCTGCCTACCTACTATGGTCAAACTAAATTTTTCAGGCATCTTGTTCCTCTTATTACTGACAAAGCCCAACAAACAACTGCAACCCAGTAAGTCATTCCACCCTGGACAGCAGAAAAACTACAGTCATCCTCCACCCTCTAAATTTTGTAGACAGGCAAATACAAAGCAGTGCAACACGTACCAAACTTTATTAATAGTCTGGATTATATAGGAGAAGTCATAAAAGTTATTAACTTTAGACTTTGGCATTAATCTTTTCAAGTAAATTTTAAAAATTATTTTTACAAATTAATAATCAAGAAAGAATGAACCTTCCAAGTTAGTAGGTCTGGCACAAAAATATTGAAATGAAGTAGCTGCCTCAAAGAGGTTACTGGCAGGGTTTCAGAAAAAAAAGATACAAAAGCCCAGGAAAACAAAGAGTTGATTTGTCAGGGGTCATGGACTGCCTAGCTATTACTGTATTTCTCTGTAGACAATTCAAAAAAAAAAAAAAGGAGGATTTGTAGCGCTATATTTCATGTTATCTTTTTTTTCCACCTTACTTATTTCAGAGCTGACAGGAATTCATAGGAGTCATGCAGTATGCTGCTCAGATGGAAGTTAGGCAAAAGATACAGATTTAAGCATGCAGTATTAGAAATCCTTCTTAGAAATTTGGACTAAACTTTTCCTTTATGAGATCTAAGGGACAATAATTACTATGGAAAGGTCAAAATCAGCTAACAACTAAAATTAGAAAACAAGAAGTGAAACACCTACATTACAGTTCCTTTTGAAAATGCATGTGAGGAAGTCTTTAAAGGGTAGTGCTAGTACTTCTTAACCCAGTACTTGCTGTTGCAGTTGTCTTCACTGCAAGAATTTTTTTTCATTTTCACTTAAAAGAAACATTCTTTCCCCTAGTAATTTTCATTGCTTCTCCATAAATTTCTATTTTTGAGGACTCTCCAGGCAGGTTTGAACTTTAGCTTTCAGAAGCAGACAAAATTTTACTGGATTATAAAGTTCACCTAAAGATTGGCTAAACATCTAAAATCAGGGAATGAGAAGTAAAAAGCCTGGTTCTAGGGAAAAATATTTTGTATTTAGGTGGAAATCAGCATCAGAAATGTCTTTCAATTTCAGTCAGAACTCTGCTCCTTTTGGAACAGCAACAAAGGGCATTCCCTTCCTTCTAGCTCTGAGAGTAAAGAGAAAGAGTTTCTCTTCTTCTTCCAAGAGAAAATATCCCATGAGTTAAGAAGTAAATATATGAGTAAAAGGCCAAAGCTGTTTGAATGAGATAGAAAAACCAGAAAATTCCAAGAAATTAGGCGATGGAGAAGGATGGAAACAGTGAAGCAAGATAAATAATTGAAAAGTTGGAACAAACCATTAGGAAAGATCCCAAAACCTCTACAACAACCTACCATGGACAAAAGAGGTATGAATATTGAGAAAGATAAAAGAGCATCAAGAACACTTTTATACTGCAGTAGAGACATTTCTGTACCAAATTCTGCATTCTAATAGTTGATAAAATTTCATGGGAAATCCTGAATGAACAGAAAAGGTATCTGGTTTTAAATGGGACCTCCATGCCTGATATGCTCATGGGACAGCTGGGACAACATAGTTTGTGGTAGTGCTTGTGCTTTTCAGTATGCTTGCTTTTTAAAAAAGCTTGACTTGATTATGCTACTTAATATAAAAATGTCAGGAATCTATTTTCCAATCCCAGACTTGAAAATTTTCTAAAATGCTAGACATTACATTAGAAATTTTTGAACATCTTGGAATTTTTATTTTTCCTTTTTTTACTTTTTCAACAGCTGAAGTCCATGCTTTTCAGGTGATTGAAAATAATAACCTCTATGCAGCCATTTTGTCTATTCTGCTACCCACAGTGCCTTCCATTGTGCATACACCAAGATACCTGCTGACCTGACAAGGGTTTGTTAAGGTCAAGTGCTCTTTTCAGAAATTTCCTCTTGACTATCTTCACTCCTGCTGTTTGTATTTCTTTCCATTTTCTTCCAGCATGATAATAATACAATATTAAGAGGAACAGTGCAGGTGAAAAACAGAGTAAATATAAATCTGCTATCTTAATTTTATATGTAGATGGAGATTCAGACACATCAAAAAAATCTCGAGACTGTAATTAGCCTCTTTACACAGAGCAAGTCAAGAACTGCAAAGTTTTATTTGATTAGCTTCTAGTGCCAGTTTTCCCCTTTCATTATCATTGTGTCCTGTCAGTTTGAGGCTGCTGCAGAAGCTGCTTCATGTCAACATCAACAGGAGGTGAAACCCCACATGAACCACCATGTAAGGCCCATATTTGAAATTAGAAATCATGCATTTCTGCAGAACAGCAAAGTGACAGGAAACAAAAAATGACAAATTTGGTAATGAAAGGGAAAACTCTCGCTAGAGGAGAAGGAACAGTCAATTTCTTAGGAATATGCTATCTGAAGACCTATAATAGCTGAAAAGCCCCACCAGTATATGAAAGCAGACTTGGTTATCATAAGATTGAGATTATTGACTGAAATAAAGTAAATCCAAAGCCTGACAAGTTTTAAGCAACAAAACTTCTGACAAGTGTCCAAAAAACAAGTATAGAAATATTTTTTTCACCGAATCCAGTTATTTTCTCTACTAGGTACCTAATTAAGCACAGCCTCATTAAAAATGTAGGTACTCTGAGTGAAAGAGAAGATAAGCTCTGCTTAACTGCCTATATTACTGAAACAGTGGAGTTTTTAACATCTCAGCTAGGAATTCTGATCATCAACTAAAATTACAGTAAAAAAGTTACTAAAAATCATAAAGGTACTAATTTTTTAATGTTTTGCTGAAGTATTCACTTTCTATAGAAACAATGGACTTCCTTTGAACAAAACCCTTTGTCTCTTGCATAGAGGTGTGTTTCCACAACAGCTATGCTAATCATCAAAATTTTCCTGCTGAGCCACTATCTTTATCTATTGACAATTTATCTGTTTGTCCATTAGAGCCATGACAGGACAATCAGAGCTTTGGAGGGTTCATTTAAAAATCAGGTGTTTTTAAAATTTATTTTTAAGAATGAAAGTGGAGCTGAGTGAGGAGAGGGAGAAGAGGAGGCTAGAAATGTAACTTCATAATTTTCAAGAATGCTACCAGTGCATTTTTTTTACTTGAACATTTCCAGAACCTGGGCTAAGTTTGTTTTCTCACAGCTTATTCATATCCTGTCTCCTACAGGGAACACTGAGAAACACTGAACCCTGAATATTTTTGAAAACTGCTCCAAAGCTGTAGAACTTCTTGTGTTAATGGAGGTACTCAATGTTCTGACTTTTTTTTTTCCTCAACCTGTTCACTCCCCAACAATATTTTCACTGAAACATTGCTATGATGAAAAATGCAAAAATACCCAACTGAACCCTGTAAAATACTCTGTAGGAATGTCTGGCATATGAGTGTCTAGGCACAGATGACTTGAATCATGCTTAATCATTGTATTTTGAAGGCAAAAGTGACAGAAATTGCTGCTAAATAAAAACATTTGGTCCTAGAAAGATTTAGTTCTCCTGGTTTGGGTGCAACAGACACACAGAGATATGTGTGAGTTAATAACAGCAGTGATGGAAGTCTGGTGATAAAGCCCCATGAACGCTTGTCATGATTTGGCTTCTGCATCTTATATGTATTACTCAATTTCAGTTTAGTCTTAATCTTATAACCTACAGATAACACTTAATATACTTTTTGTAGAACAATGCTTGACCATGATATATTCTTCTGTTGTAGTGACATATTAGTTTGGTCTGTTTATGACACAAATTCTACTCATGAGTATTTAAATGGTAGTTAATTACTCTTTAATTCACACAGACAAAAAAGCTAAAAAAACCCAACTTGGTAGAATCATATAATCCACCAGAAACAGAATTTTGGATGCATAACAGTACATAGTTCCCTTTTTCTTTTCTTGTGTTAAAGACACAAGAAATGTTGAGGCTTTTCAGTTTGCTTGATATGATTTCATTTTGTATGTGAAAAATATAATAGCTGGATATTGATAAGTTACTCTCACCAGTCTGCTTGTTTGGAGGGGAGTTGATTGACTTATTAGTAGACAATTGTCCATGAATATAATGAAGAATATATGGATGTCATTATAAATATGGGTCTGACATTTATGTTGGTGTAAGTCTGGATATATGCTTCTGAAATTAATGGGGCTGCGCTGATATCAATCCCAGACAAATTAGGTCAAAGGAATCCCAAGAGGTAAACAGAGCTGCAGCAACCCAGTCTCTGATACATGAAAAGAGTCTAAAAACAAAGTGGAATTACGGATCTGGCATTTGCAATTGTGCCAGTGCCAGCTCAACTGAGCTAGCAGAAGTAATACCTGTGAAGCTACAATAGCATGGTCTTCCATGCACTCTAGAATCTACAACACAAACTCCTTCCAGTTCTTGAGTGCACTTTTGAAAGTTTGCAGTGCTGCATGTTCCTTGCAACAGTTAGTTAGACTGATCTTACAGAGGTTTGATACCATATGCTCTTATATATTTTGTGTTATCAAGAATATCTTGTGTTATCAAGGATACCCCTACTTCTTAAATGGTCTTCTACCTTACCTTACGAGTGGTGAAAGAAACCTAATTTCCAAATCCTTTTACTCTTTATAGATTTTTACATGTTTGAAAGTCAATGAAGTAGTATCCTACATTTTCTTTGCATATCTGCAAGTAATTATCCAATGTACCATTCAGATGAAATTCAAACAATGAGGACAAGAAAGTAATTTTATCCCCATTATCCTTTAAACTTTGGGTGCTTTAAATCTGGAATGAGTCCATAAAACCTTGTGGAACTGAGGCAAATAAAAATAATGCATTTGTTTTGGTCACAGATGCAGTGAACGTTTCCCTCATCCCTAGGGGGCATTTCCTGTCATATCAAAAAAAGACTGCTGAGCCTCTACCCAACAGCTTGACCTCTTCCCAGGCTAGTTTCTTTAGTTTAGATATGACATTATGTGCAGGGTATCGATGGCAAGGTTTTGCTAGTGGGGAATCTGCAGGGGTGGCCTCTCTTGGAGGAGTTCAGAGACTGCCCTATGCCAGACATGGACAGTTCAAGCCAGCTCAGCAATGGATCCACTGCATGCCAAAGCTAAAGTAAATCAGAGGAATTTGTGGTGCCTCTATGAGGACATATTTAAGAAAAAGCAGAAAACACAAAGGATAATGGAACAAGTAAAAAATAGAGGGAAGAATAAGACCATAGCAGTAAGATATGCTCCATGGTGGAGCTGGTCACATCTCTGAAGGAACTGTATGGGGGACTTGCACTGGAGCAGGTACTTACTTCCCTGAAGAGAATACGGCCCATGGAGGAGGCCACACTGGAGGAGAAGAAACTAAGCAGGAGGGAGCAGTGGAGTAAAAGAGGAACAAAGCAGCACAAAGAAACAGCTATACAGTGGCCCCAGGAGCCTGCTTTATCTGTTGCCTTGCTGTCGGAAATGAGTGTAAGCTGCAGTGAAAGGAAGGGGAGTGGAGACTGGGAAGCAGGGAGGAGAGGTGTCTGCAGTGAAGTTGAGCCTGCACATGAGAGAGAAAAGCTGTATTCCCTAAGTGTTTAGATGTTTGTTGTTTTTGTTTTCCATACCCCAAATCAGCAACTAAGTGTTTTAAATTGAATTCACCAGATTAAGTCTACTATGACAACTCCAGTTATCAGTTTTGATACATGAGTTTTCTCATTCTTGTCTTTCCTATTTTCTTTCCATGCCCACTGTGAGAAGGGAAAGAGTGAGCAAACTTTGCGTGCTTGGCAGCTGGCCAGAGCCATCCCACTATACAGCAGAATTGGCAAAGCATCCTGTCAGCCGTGGCTAACAGCAGCACAAGGTTTTCACTTGCCCCTTTGTTGGCAGTTTGACATGCACCTAAGAATCTTTAAGGACTTCAAAACCCGAGTCTTTCACTTTGGCCATGATCATTATGGATATTAGGTATGGAAGATAACCAAACTAATCCACCGAAGGTTACAAATGAAAGGGTTTTGTTCCGGGAAGCGTCAGGCCTGCAGGAGGAGCGCGCTGTTCACCCGGAGCCGAGCGGGAGCCGGGCGCTGGCCGCGGTGCTGAAAGAGACCCCGCTGCTCCTGCTGTCGGAAGTAACAACTTCAATGCGAGTAACTAATAGTTGAAAAAACGAACACTTTACCTGTAACTTTAAAAAAGTACCGTACACTTAGAGGACTGGTGCACGAATCATCTACGAATAAATAAATTTCTCCCTACTTACACTCAACAATCTATATTGATGCCATTACGCCATGGATATTGGCACCTGCCTACTCAGCTCAGGGTGATGTAAATATAAATATTTACACTTAATATTTACAGACTTTCCACATTAACTGACTTTTTCCGTTTGAAAATACCAGTGCTTTTTGGAAAGAAATGGGATTAACACTTACAACAATTATTCTATTTGTGAAACAACAAAATGGAGCTGGGAGGAAAAAAATTAATCTATGTATCATGGATTCATGGATTCATGGTGTTAAGCATCAAAAAATTGCTAGATTACTCAGCCTGACACTTTGCCTTTCATAAATCCTCACATTTTACCGACTTACCCCTGCCTTGAACTCATATTTTGGTGTGGTTAAAATTGTCTTCTGAAAGGAAGATAGGCCTGAATTTTAAAAAAAAGGGGAATATTTTTTTCCCCTTCCTCCAGTATTATTACTTTCTCTGCTAGGGAAGAGAACTTGGTATTTTCTTAATAAAGAAAACATATCCAAATCACTTCATAATATCCTCCGTACTAAAAATAAGCACTTAGCTCTTGAAGTCTTTCGTGATATATTTGCAGTTCCTTTCTGCTCTTTCCTCTAATTTTTAGCACAAGTTTTAAGACATATGTAGCACACCTGGAGGTGGCCCAGTGGCATCACCAATAACTCATGCAGAGTAAAAAGCATTTCCCTGTTTCTATTCACTACTTGTTTGCACAATCACCATTTGTATGACCTCTTTGTGCTACAGGACCACAATGAGAATTCAGATTCTTGTCCACTGTGACTTCAAAATTTATTTTAAACTCACTATTTTTCAGCTGAGAATTCAGTATTCTGCAGGGATAGCTGTATCTTGCTGTATTAAGTTACAGTTTGTTTGAATAGACAGGTCTACCAGCTGACCCAAATCACACTGACTTATCTACATTCACTGTTAGTTACCATTCTGCCAACCTTCATGTCATCTGCAGCTTTTATTAATGCTGATCTTATATTTACTTTTAGGTCACTGAGGAGAATGTTGAATACTGTGAAATTTAGTCATAAGGAAATCCATCAGAGACACACTACCCTGGGATGATTTCATGTTTACAGACAATGCTGCAGTCTATAATTTCTGAGTCTCCTTATTATGCACCTTGAAGGTATTGTGTGGTCCTAATTGTTTAACAGAATGACATGAGATGTTAAGTAATACTCTTTAGTAAAGCCTACATTAAATAATCTCAGTTCCTTTAGCAAAGGAATTCTTATGTCAAAGAAGTAAAATGACCTACTTTTGTGTTAACTCAAGTTTTTATCTTCCTACTTTTTAATTCCCATTAAAGATAGTTTATGAAAGGTTTCATTGCAAATGTTGTGTGGTTTTATTCTGCACTGCTCTCATGCTAAGTTGGCATTGTAAAACCTCTTATTTTCATTATATATTCCCATGCTTTAACATTTCCTTTAAGCAAATATTCTACAGTATTCTTTTTACTGTGATGAGCTATCTTCTACACTGTAATATTCAGAGCAGCCAAAGCTGACTCACAAAAGATTCATTATTTGTTGTTCCATAACTGCTGCTATTTACACACATTTCCTATGGGATGTTTCTACTCTTCAAACCACAGAGAACTCAGAGACTGAGTGCAAAGTGGATACTAAAAGATAAGAGGTCAAATAAGGACTGCAGTGATACAGCCATGAAGAAAGTCATGTCTAGAGGTCCGTACTGGTAGGGAAGTGGGAAAAATATTTAGGCAAGAAAATTAATAATGTTTAGACTAATATTAGGACATAAACTTTTCTTCATAGCTCCTGAATATTAAGGAATCGCTTGGCTTTGTCTGGTAGAAATGAAGCTTGGTGTTTCAGGCCAAAATTATACACACAGTAGCATTTTAAAACTGAGCATGAATATTTACAGTTTAAAGGTTCTAATTTAGATGTGAAACAGTAAATCAAGGACATTTTGAGAAAAAGCAGCCAGTCAATCTTGAATAAGCCCCTGAACAACCAGAGACTTTTTTTCAGCACATATGGTTGTCTAACAGGGTGCCTCTGATCAGTGGGTGATATTATGTGCCATATGTGCTGCTATACCAAAGAATTGTTTGGTTTCTGGTAACACTAAACCCAAAGACTAAACTATAAAACTACCTAGGTCTTCTTAATCAACATCAGCATCTTATTATTTATTCTATCTATATTTAATTGCATTCTTAGTAGGCTGCAGTTTTAGCTGTCAGCAGAAAAGATAATGAGGAATGGTTTACATAAATAAGACAAGATTTTACTAAGTTTTTAAGGATTATTATATTGCTATTCGTTTGATTATTGGAAATACTTTACTGGAAAAAAAGTCAAAGAGTGACTAACAAAGCAAGCAATGTTCTGGTTCTGATATCGTGTCTCATGAATTTAATATAAAGGCATAGAATTTATCTTCAGTTCCCATAAAGGTGTGATTATATGGTAAGGAATATTTTCTTGATCAAAACTTACTTGATATCTTATATTTAGGAATTCATACATTCAGAGAGCTCCAAGTTCCATCAGGTCTCTAAAACATCTTTTCAATAATGAACTTTGAATCACAGAATCGTAGAATTGTTGAAGTTGGAAAAGATCATTGAGTCCAACTACTAACCCAGACCCAATTTTCATCAGTAAACTGTATCACCAAGTGCCACATCCACACACCTTTCTAACACTTCTGGAGGCAGTGATTCCACCACTTACTTGAGAAGCCTGTTTCAAAGCCTGACCACCCTTTCAGTAAACAAATCTTTCTTAATATTCAATCTAAGCCTCTGCTGGTGCAACTTGAAGCCATTTCCTCTTGTCTCACTTGTAACCTGGGAGAAGAGACCGACCCCCCACCTGGCTAGAGCCTCCTTTCAGTTAGCTGTGGGGGGCAATCAGGACCCCCTGAGCCTCCTTTTCTTCAGGCTGAACACCCCCAGCTCCCTCAGCCACTCCTCAGAGGACTTGTGCTCCAGACTCATTACCAGATCCATTGCCCTTCTCTGAACTCACTCCAGCACCTCACTGGCCTTCTCCTAGTGAAAGCCATGGATACAGGACTTGAAGTCAGGCCTCACCAGTGCTGAGTACAGAGGGACAATCACTGCCTGCTCCTGCTGGCCACATTACTGCTGATACGGGCCAGGTTAGCACTGGCCTTCTTGGCCACCTGGGTACAGGCTGGCTCATGTTCAGTTGCTGTTGACCAGCACCCCCAGGTCCTTTTTCCTGGGTTGCTTTTCGGACAGCCTGTAGCATTGCAGGGCATTGTTGTGACCCAAGTGCAGGACTTGGCACTTGGCTTTGTTGAACCTCACAGCGTTGGCCTCTGCCTATGGTTCCAGCCTGTCCAGATCCCTCTGCAGAGCCTTCCTGCCCTCCAGCAGATGAATGCTCCCACCCAGCTTGGTGTCATCTCCAAACTGACTGAGGGTGCACTTGATCGTGTGATCCAGATCACTGATAAAAATATCAAAGAGAACTGTCCCCAGTACTGAGCTCTGCGGAACCCCATATGTGATTGGATGCCAAGACAACTTTACTATTCACCATCACTCCATGGTCCATCCATAACTTCATTGCACATGATGCAATATACATTTAAAACTTGGCCTAAAATTTTGGGAATTCATTTGGTTTGTGTAATAATTTCAAAAAGACTTGTGGAATCTGATTTCCAAAAAGCAAGTACTCAATCACTGTGAAATTGATACATGTTTGAGGCATCTGAATTTGAATATTTTATGATGAAGCACCTACATCATCAATCACTTTGCATGTGAGGAAGTCTTTAAAGGCTAGTGCTTCGTAACCTAATACTTGTGGTTGCAGTTGTCTTCACTGCAAGAAATTTCTTTATTGTCACTTACAAAGGAGCATTCTCTCCCCTAGTAATTTTCATTACTTCTCCATAAATTTCTATTTATAAGAACTCTCCAGGCAGGTTTGAACTTCAGCTTTCAGAAGCAGACAAAATTCTACAGGATGACAAAGTGCAGCTAAAGATTTGGCTTTCCTGCCAACTACAGAAATCAATGAGATTTCCTGGACTGACTGCAAGTTTTAAAGTAAACACATTAATGCAAGTGTGCCACATATCTGCATCCATCCCCTGCTTTAAAAAATAAAATATTCTATACACAAATGTACTTTACAGACAAAGCTCTAAGAACAAGTGGGATGTCATATAAAAGATTTAAAAATGTAACAAAAGGTTCTGATGTCAGAGGACAGTACAGGGTGGGTCTTTGTCACTGCTGGTGTGGCCTTTGCTGTCAATCAGCTCTGCTAGTAAAATGAAGAGGTCACAACCTCACCCCTTTCAGCCAGCACATCAGAAGACCAAAGGAAGAACAGTTCACATGAAATGGTCCCACATGTAGAGGAAAATGCTATGTTGTCCATGACTCTGACTCTCTGACAGATCCTATCAGATTAGCTTTTCTAATTTCTAGCAGCTGCTGGTGTTTGGCAATTCAAATGTACTTATTCAACTCCAGTTCAGTTACAATCACAAGCAAGATAATTTACATATCTTCCTTTTCTAAAAGCCTCATTGCTATGTTCAGGCACTATCACAGAGGTGTCCAGCACCATGCTTAGACAATTTTGTTGTGAGGTAAGATCTCCCCTAGGAGGCAGCAGCATTCATTGGTTTCTTCTATTGTTTTTCCCAATGCATATTACCTTTCAGGAAGTGCATGTACTTTAGGTCTGGGAGGTGATGAGGTCAAAAGATTTGTTTTGTTGCTATTTACATTGTAGGAGGTATTTTATAACTATAGCATCACATTAACTAAAATTGTGAATAACTACAAAAGTGTAGTAAGGAAGCTCTTGTAACATTGTAAAAACAAAGTTGTGCATACATTTAATAAAAAAATCTCTGTCATTTCCAGAAACATAACAATAGCAAGCTTAATATTCCTCTTGGTAGACATTAGGAACAGAAAATACAGTGCATGCCCTGAGTGCACCAATAAGCTTTAATTGCCCAGAGAACATCTGGTAACTCCACCTCAGCCTCTGGCCCACTAGCTCCATTTAAGCTCAGGCTCAGGCCCAAGGCTTTGCCTGAACTACAGTGTAGGTAGGTCTGTACCCAGCTCTGTTCCTTGATGATCCAGGCTTGCTGAATCCAAGTCCAGGGCATCAGCTGTACTTCCTGAATTGACCTCAAGCCTAATATGTCACTTGGAATATGTCTGATCATTGGACTGTTTGAGCCTGTTGCTGTCACCAGCCTTGCTGTTAGTCTTGCTTCAAAAGTGGGGGGCTGTGCTCTTGTCTGTGGTTATTGTTTCTACTTACCTGCACTGTGGTCACTTCTTTTATGAAGTGACTCCCTTCTTGTTGCTCCTTAATATAGCATATAGTTTACTATCTAAACCAGAGGCATGGGAATCATTATTTTTAGTCCATTCACAATTTTGTCATTGGATCCAAATTTTAAAAGCAGTCAATCTGAGCTTTTTAGTCTTTGGCTATATAAACAAGTGTTGCAGTTAGCTATTGACGTCTTCAACTTTTAAGTTTTTCAAGGGAGGATGCAGTTTAAAAAGCTTTAACACACTTGCTTTCTGGATTGGAGACCTAAACTGCCAAAATGTCTTAATACAACCTTTAACTGGTAGAGGCTTAATTCTTCAGTGAGCAGCATACTCTCAAAATGACTCAGAATTCACATTGGATAAAAAGATACTGGTAGTTTTCTGTCAAATCTTATGTAGCTTAAGCTGATTTTCTCCCACCTGAAATGCCAAAGGAAGGTACTGCACAAAGCATGTTGCATTCCTTTTACAGGTCCCCTTGCATTTTCTTTACCTATACCTGCTTGATACAAGTAGGTTGAATAGGGAGAGGTTCTGTATTGGGTCAGGCCAGCTGGAAAGGTTTAGCTCAGTTCACACTTTTAGCCAGTTTTAGCCTTCAGGCCAGCATTGGATTATTTAAGTTCATTGTAGGAACTGACTGGCTTGTATTGAACCATGAAAAGGAATTGTTTGGCAGAGGTGATAGCTGGTGTAGAAGAAAACATTGTTGCAAATAGAGACAACTGACCTCCAATGTCAACGCCAATTGTGAGGTATTCTAACTTACCAATACAGGCCCAGCTTATGATGCTGGTCCAATACACTTCAGACTTGGTTATATTGTTTGGATGTTCTGGCTTAATGAGTCAGCATGACCAAAAACATGTCAAGCAAAATAAACAGGCCTACTCTTCCGGGAACCATTTTACAATGCCAAATAGAGGTGCCAATCATAAGCTTGTGTTGGAATTATCAATGTGAAATTCCATCTTCTGTCTTGCACAAGCAGTGGAAAGGTTCCAATATACCAGTTAGGGCAGAATTCAGATTTGTAAATGAATTTATCTAATGTCAATTAGATGTCAGAGAATATTCTGCTTGAGGTCCTGTATGCCCTTTAATCATGTCGGTCAAGCTGATGCAAGAGTCCGCAGCACCTACAGGTTTCCACTGGATGTTTCTCTTTATGTAGCTAATCATTTTAATTGGATTAGCACTGTTGATTATCTAGAATAATTCTTACGCTACAAATGGGACTGTTCACAGCCCTCAGATCTGTGTTCTTAGATCTCTGCAAGGAACTCCAAGGACTATCTGGTTTAAGTCTTCTTGTTTATCAACAGTCTATTTTAGGTCACCAATATATGCTTAATACAAACAATTCATTAGATGGAAATTGATGAACCTTAAAACACAAGAGCAGCTAAGTAGTTCTAGATTTTTTTTTTTTTGGTCACAAGTATTGTAATTAAATGTATTATGCTTTATCACTAATGGCATGTTTATCTATAAATACCACTGAACAATTTCAACTATAATGACTATCTTTAAACTTTCATTTAATATTGAAGCATGAATGACAGTAGATTCGCCAGGTCAAGACAATGTCAGGCACAACAAAACCTTGACAATCTGTGCAAGTTTAAATTGATACAAAATCAGCCATACACTCTCCCTTGACAGCAGTCTGTTGTAGTGCAGCGGTTTAGTCTTCTCATGTCATTTGGTCTTCCTAGGGTTTTTGTTCTGTTTTACTTCCAAATAAGATTATTAGAGACTGGTTAATGCTTTTTGAAGCTCCATAGTAGCAAGCAACAGAGATGTTTGTCATATAATGGAAGCTGAGCTGTAGCAATTCTACAGGATCTGTGCATATTTGAAGATCTGGATTCGTAGGCTCATAGGAGCTTAATTTCACTGAAATCACTAATGAAGCTCACTGGGGCCCAGAACAGCAATTTTAGAAGTATTTCCATTTAGTTTGATTAATCTTCCCTGCAAATTGCAACACTAAAAATGTGTTGTCCCACATTTGTCAAAGGTTAAAACTGTGCACATTGGCACCTGACAAGGACAAATGGTTGAATCAGGGTAACTTCACTGTGACCTATCAACTCCAGGGCTCTGAAATACATTGAGATACTGATAAGTTTCTTTATTTGCAACCATTAAGGTCAGGCACTTATTGACATAGATAAGAAGTAGTAACAGCACGACAACTAGAAAGACAATGTTATTTTGCAAGATATTTGCTAATATATTAGAAAAGCAATCAATTAAAATATACTTAACACTATTAAAATCAGACCTTTTTTCACGTTTTTTTCATTGTTGGTGTTCACCCTTGCTAATGCATACTGTTCATTAACTTTTACTGGGTCCACCAGTACTGAATAAGTTAAACTGAGTTTATTTGCTTGCATTCAAAGATGTTTTTGCAACTACATGCTTCACTTTTCTAAACACTCTCAGGTTTTTAAGTACTGCTTAGGAGATACCATGTCAAATAATTCCTGCACCTACCTTTTCAAATTGATTTTTTGTTCTGCTTTGTCCAGTAGGAACATTGTCATTGCCATGGAAATCACTATAAATGGGGCAGAAGGTTTCACACTGCAATTCCAAAGAAAGTCTCCTTTGATACTGGTACTAAAAAAAAAAATAAAAAAATCCTCAATCCCCAGCCTGACCAGCTTTTGCTTCCCAACCTCTGTTTCCATGGCATTCTCAGCTGGTAGAAGGCAGAGAGCTAGTACAGTAAAAAAGAGGCAGACCAGCTTGTGCAGTACTTTCATAGCAACACCTACGGCCTGTTGTGTTAACTTCAACAAGAATAGAAACAGAATCTCTTTCTTATTTTTTTTCTTTTTCCCTTTCAAGTGTATAAATGGAGGAGAGAGACTGAATGGGCCCTAGCAATTGCTGACCTTTGCATTTATAGTGCCACAGTAGAGCAGTAACCTGCAGCAGCAAAACAGGCTCGTGGTCTAATAAGCTGTATTTGTAATTATAAGGAGAAATAAATATCTATTCAGAATACCAGTCTTTCCTACTTTTGAGTGAAATTTGTAACTATCTAATTTTTGCTTTTGTACTACAGAATAACAAAATCACAGAATCACAGAAGAGACCTTCAAGATCATAAAGTCCAACCCATGCCCTAAACACCTTAACTAAACCATGGCACCAAATGCCATATCCAGTCTTTTTTTGAACACATCCAGGGATGGTGACTCCACCACCTCCCCAGGTAGGCCATTCCAATATTTTATCACTCTTTCTGTGAAAACCTTTTTCCTAATATCCAACCTCTATTTCCCCTGACACAGCTTGAGAGTGTGTCTTCTCATTCTGACAGTTGTTGCCTGGAGGAAGAGACGGACCTGACTACAACCACCATCTTTCAGGAAGTTGTAGAGAGTGATAAGGTCACCTCTGAGTCTCCTTCTCTCCAGGCTAAACAACCCCAGCTCCCTCAGTTGTTCCTCAAGGTCATGATTTTAAGACTTGGGTTTTTTTAAAAAGAATTCCTTGGTTTATATATATATATTTAAATATTTATGCACTATTTTTGTAGGTAACAGTTATAAAAATTTGTTGTAATAGTAATTCTTGTAATATTATACTTAAAGGATACTTCATTCAGTGAGGCTACTTCAGTTGTAAATCAGCGTACCTAAAGACTTTGAAATGGACTGTGCAGATAAATCATTACATCTCCATGAGGTCCTATTAGAATTGTCTTAGTTCCACCAACAGACTGTATAGAGAATCAGATCTGTTACAGATCAGACTGTAATAGAGGATCTAAAATCAAAGATCTCATTTGTCAAAAGCAAAGTATGCTTAAATTCCATCATGATATTAGAGTACTGAAGCTATATTCAAAGAAGTGTGAAATGAGAAAATGCACAGGTATAGTTGTTGTGGGCCGTTTTGTTTGCCCATGACTATCCTGCACCTTCCTCTCAAATGACTCAAAAGATTGTGTAGCCACTTCCCTCCTGAGAGCTTTAAAAATACATGTTTTAGGAAGTAAAGAGAAGGGAAATTGAGAAATCTGATTTAATTCTAAAAGTTTTGTTGTTTGGAGATCTGAAATTGCCAGGATGGGAACACTGCAGAAGAGAATACTGAGAAGAGATGTAATACTGCGGATGTGTTAAGAGCTCTGCAACGAGGATGAGAATGCCATCTGTGTACAAACCAGGAAAAAATGGGCTAAAATTGCAGCAGACTTAGAATTGACATTAGGTGTAGCTTCCTGAGAGTAAAGATAGCCAGTCTCTGGAATAGTTTAGCTGTCCTGAGGAACTGGATTGGCAAATGTCTGCCAGAAATGATGACTGTAAATGAATAATTGACCCTACTTTAGGCAGTAAGATGGACGTCCTGAAGCCTCTTCTCACTTGCTTTTTTAGTGATTCGATATACTTAAGATACCAAAGGGACTGATATTTGCCACATTAACTACTTAGTGAAACCACTTAAAACTGGCAAAACAGACAGCCTATAAGCAATGGTGATACATTAATTACTCTCTTTACTAGAGTGAAGGCTGATTATTCAACTAGTTTCAAATATCCAGACAGATTGATTTCCTCATCTTTGGTACCTCCAATCTCTTTACTCAGAGTTCAGAAGACAAGTATGTTTAAGAACATTTAATAAACAGATTCAAAGATATTTTCTCAAAGATGCCCTACTTATTACTAACATTTGGAAGGGAGGAAATCTTTATATTAGGTCATTCAATCTACAGGCCATAGGCTCTGTGAATGCCATCTCATAGAATAAGGGCTAAAAGAAAGCTCTGAGGCTTAGTAGCTCCTGGCTACAAAAGTAGCTGGGAGCCAAAGGTGTGCTGTCATGTTACCTTGGCTTATGTGAAACTTTAACCTACAGGAAGATTTCCTAGAGAACAAAATAATGTAAATTGATCCTTTTAATATTTTGGGGCACATCAATAACATTTCATTTCACTTGGGAACTTCCAACAGATGCTAGGTTATGTCTTTCAAATAGCAGTGCTAGGACTCAGACTTTATTTTTTTTCTCATTTCAATCAATTTGCCAATTGCCACTTTCTATTACATTAAAAAACAAAACAAAACACAAAAAAACCCCAAACCACAAAAACAAAACCTAAACATTACCTGTGGTTTCTAATCCCTCCTGCCCTTCACACCAAGGGAAAATGCTGTAAATAGCTACAAAGCCACCTCATTAATTCCTTTAAAGTGTCTCCTTACACTCTCATTTGCCACACTAGCAGCAGTCCTTGGCTGAGATTTATAATCTCTCATGCTGGCAGATACAGTTTCTTGATATGCTCCCTCTCCTGGTACACTCTGGCTGCATGCTTAAATGTCCCACTCTTCAGAGAAGGAATTAACTTCTGAATGTTCATGGGAGATGAGGCACTAGCTTTGATTCAATGGCAATACTCAAGGCTGTAAGTCAGTCTTAAGCTTCAGGTGAAGAAGGCTTCTGAGGTCTGAAGAGATGGAGTCTTTGTGAGGCAAGATGAAGTAAGGGTCTAAACAAAACAGTGGGATCTCTGAACCTAATGGAATGCATGCCAGGGGTATTTCACTTCAAAGAGTGCCAAAGAAGAGAAGAGTCAGAATGAAGCATGTTTCTGACCTCTGAGGAAAAAGCACTAGGAAGTCTAGACAGACATCTTTATGTTGGTTCAACAATATAGTATTCATCCTGTCTTCAGGTTTTAGTTTGGCTGTTGCAGGGCAGAGACTTTCATTAATGCTGAATTCTACAGGGTTTGTGCCATTATTAGTAACAAATCAGACCTATCTAGGCCCACCAGCTGCAAGCCAGTGCATCAGTTGGAGTCTGAGTGCTCAAAAAGCACTTGCTACCATGACTACCTGGCAGCATACTTCTCAGGGTGGTGTGAAGGGGCTCTATCCCTGCAATTCCAGCCCCACGTCTCTGAGAAAACTGTGCTGCCAGATATCCACTAAGCTACTGATCTGAAAATTGCCACTTGCAGTTTCTAAGGTAAGATCTTTCACAGAACTTCAGGTGTGGTTCCAGGATTTGGCCATAATTACACTGCAGGAAGTCAGTCGACTTAGCAGGGTGGTCTGAGGACATGAGGCTGTGCAAGAAACATGTGAGCTAAATCATGGCTATGCCTGAAGACATTCAGCTGGTGTGCTGCCTCTCTGGGGATACTCTCTTTAGTAGCTGCACCTCTGTAAGAGCTGCTGCCTCTACAGAAGCAGCTAAGCAGAGAACTCCTCTTGCTAGGGTGCACTACTATAAAGTAAAAAAACTATTTCAAAGAAACTCTTATAGTTAAGTAGAGTTGTAGCAGATGCAATACCTGCCCTTCCCTGAAAGGCAAATACATTTTATTAATGTGAATTATAACCTAAACCAGTATACTGCATAAAAGACTGTAAGTTACAATGCACCACGTCCACACATTACATATCTTCTAGAGGTTTGTTTCAGTACAACTACATAAATTAAGTTATGGGGGTGGGTAGTTATTAATACAGATTAATAACTATTAATACAGAGACAGATTTAGTGTAAGCTCTGATTTCCTTGGGCCTCTCTTCATTATCACCAATACTCTTCTGGTTTGTGATGCTTCTGAGTCTGAGGAAAATTCTCTAAGGACAGCTGATCCTGTCAACTCTCACAACACAAATGCATTTACTGTTCTTTTGACAACTATCTCTGCCTCTCAGAGATAGTTTATTCTTTTATTTTGAAGTCTAATAGCTTTGATTTCTGGTTTCCTGATTTTTCCTTTGTGGTACAGCCACTAGATTGAAAACAATGTGAGTTTTTAAATCAAAATGGAAAACATATAGATTCCCTAATACAAAGTAAGAAGGCCAAGCAACAATCCTTTCCAAGGAACTGAAATTTGTTTTTGCTGTCTCCTTTTTGACCAAGGTTTCCTTCAATACAAGTCTCTCATCAGCCTACCTATGTTCTATAGTACCACCAGTTAAAAGACAAAGATCTCTGTGTCTTTATGCTCCACATTGTAGAGTATAAGGAGCTATTTAGTCTGACATCCATTTTGTTAGTTTCTACCAGCAGCAGCTGGCAGTTTTCTCTGGGGTTTTCTTCAGAGCATCTGGCTTGGGTCAGGTCACTATAAAAAATTTATCAAACATCCTTTAAAGGACTGGCTTGAGCTTTTTTAAATAAGGAAATCTCATCTATCTCCAGTCTTACAAAGGCTTTTTTTTTCCATCCTGTCAACACAGAAGATATATTAAGCATTGTGTTTAATGAGATATTGAACATCTCTTTGTTCTGAGTGTATACTGGAGCAGGCTGTGCTTAGAAAACACATCACTTTGGTTTATTTTATTCTGTGGTTGGAGCAGAAGTTATGTTGTGATAAAATATGTATTTCTTTGTTTTGGAAAGCAATAAAATGGACTAGACTCTAGGCTACATGTCAGCTGATATTGTATTGGAGCAAGACAAGCTGGGCAACTGCATAACCCAGATGAAATGTGTGGCTAATTGTGAGGATGATTATTTAAGATTAAAAAAAAAAAAAAAAAGCCAAGTAGGAAGAACATAAGAACTGCCATTCAAAACAAATGTCTGTCTCTAAAACTGATCATAAGTTCACATTTAGGGAAGAATAAGAACCATGTAAGTATATATGGTTTTTATCTTTAATAGTCTTCCAGCTTTTTACTGTTTTAAGCTTAGATTTCCCAAGTCTTTTATAGTTTGCTTGTTTAGCAACACTTTATGAATAATTTTTCTAAGTACTTCTTGCCCTGAACTTACATAAACTTCTTCCATTACTATGTGTTCTGCAAGGATTTCCACAGGCCTGGGACTCAAGGTGTGAAGAACTACCATCCCAAACTTCATTTGATGACTCCTAATGTCTCTGGAAGGGACAGAGAGTGGTTGATGCCTATCCTGGTTGATCTCTATCCACTGCAGTCAAGTCATGCTACTTACAATTTGTAGATCTCTGTCACATCCCCACAAATCATCCTTTTTTTTTTTTTTTCAGAATTCCAGCTTACCTAATCATTCATTGTATAGAAGCCATTCTTTATTATTTGACTGTCAAAAATGTCCTTCTCTGGATCCTTTTTAAACTTTAATGTGTCCTTTCTTGAATGAGGAGACCAAGACTGCAGATAATATTCAAAGTATAAGAAGCATACATTAATCCAGTGTTTTCTGTCCTGTTCTTTACTACTTTCCTAACAGTTTGTAGCATTTGATTTATTTTTTGATTGCTGCTGAGCACTGAGATAGTGCTTTCTTGGAACTATTTATCCTAACCTTGAAGACTCTCACTTCTGAGTGGTAATGGTCAGGTCAAAGTCCACTATTTGATATATGAAGCCAAGATTGTTTTTCACCATGGCATTTCACAAGATGTTTTATTGCCCTCCCATGAAGCCATTTAACTCCTCTGTCATGAAGCCTCATAAGATATTTCAGCAGTTGTGTGCTCAGCCTTAGTTCCAATTAGATTGATAACTGTATCATCAGGAAACTTTGGAGTCTTACTGCTCATCCCCTTTTCCAGGCCATTTGGGCTTTGCTAAAGCACATGGATCCCAGCACAAAATTCTGTCCAACTCTCGCCTTTTACTGAGAATTCTGACTATTAGTTCCTATTGTATTTTGCTTATAGCTGTGTTGAAGAGAAGGCTAAAGGGAAAGCTCCTTGCTTTGTTTGGATTTTTAAGATGAGATTATAGAGAACACAGAGGTGTACTCATAGGTTTACATGGAAAGGAGAAGAGGTGACAGACATGACTTGCTTCAAGAGAAATTCTGATTAGACAAAAGAAAGACTTTTTTTCACAGTGCACCAAGACACCCAAAGATCTTGTGGGATTTCTAGCCTTCAGAATATCCAATGCTTGACTGTTCATGACCCCAAGACACCTTCTTTAAGCTCTTATCAAGCATTACTTTGAGCAGGATGTTGGACAATATGATCTCCAGAAGTCCATTAAAACCTAAATTATTACAGCTTCCTATGCCTTTAAGACAGAATTTTCAATCTTCTATTATGATTGTTCCATTGAATGTCCATTCTTGAAGGATATTGTCAAAGTCTTTTGGAAATCCCAGTAAACTATATGAACAGGATCACCCAGAACCTCATATTTATTAGTCACATCAGAGAACTCCAGAAGGATTACACGGTAGAGCCATGTTTTCTCTTTTCAAGTTCATAACCATCATCGGGTCTGGATGGAATGAATACACAGTGTCATTACTAATTAATCTATTTCTTCTTTAAGTTTTTAGGAGTATGCCACCCAGCCCTGGTATTTGCTACTCTTCATTGTATTTCTTTGAATCATAATCCCTTCCAAAGTTGCTTCAATTTTCAGACAAATGGTTCAATGAATTCCCCTTTAAAAATGAGGCCTGTTGTAACACATCCGGATGGTAATGATCTATTTAGCTTCTTTTCATGGTCTTACCCTTCTGACTGCTCCTTTTCTACTCCAGTTAAGGAAGTGCTACAAAATGTTTGCCAGATATTTTTATCCTGATGACCTAAGAGAAGAATGTAGTATTCATTTTAGCTCTTTTAGGAATGTAGTCTGATTCTTTCTTGATCTGCTTGATTACATTTTCACATTTCATCTATCCAAATTTATCTCAGTTTCTTTTTTATTTTTTAAATAAGACTTCAGGTTTTAAAATTATGCTTTCTGAATTCCAAGAATGTGGCTTAGCCATTTCATCTTCCTTCTGCCAGTTACCAAGCCTTGTCTAATATACAGTAAGCAATGCTATTGTGCTTCCACTCTGGTGTTCTCCAGCCTCTAAACCACCTGTAACTTAATTATTTATTTCCTAATGGATGTCACAATTGTGGTGAAGATTGTATCTTTTACTTTTTTGTCATGCATGCTGGACCTGAGTTACAATTATCTTTAGAACTGTGCTTCCAGAGGAAAGTTTGGAACAGATCTTTGTCACTATCTTGTCAAGGGCTTAATTTCCTCTTCTGGGGTTGCTAGCCAGATGATCCAGGAAAGAATAATTTCCAATTTCATGTAGGGTATATGACCCTGAATGAGGAGGTTTCTCTCTACACAGTAACTGAAGAGTCTTTTTGTCCTTACCAACTTTCTGACTTTAGAGTCATAGAATTATTAAGATTGTAAAAGACTGCTAAGCTTGTCAGAATTAATCTGTTAGCCCAGCACTTCTGTGGACATGACTAAAGGGTATCTTCAAGTGTCACATCCACACACCTTTCGAACACTTCCAAGGATGGTGATTCCATCACTTTCCTGGACAGCTTGTTCCAGTGCCTGACCACCCTTTCAATGATTCCTAATGTCCAATCTAAATCTCCCATTGCATAACTTGAGGCCCTTTCATCTCATCCTGCTACCTGGGAGAAGAGGCCAACCCCCACCTGGCTACTCCTTTCAGGCAGTTCTAGAGAGGGATGAGGTTTCTCCCTGGAGCCTCCTTTTCTCCAGGCTAAACAGCCCCAGCTCCTTCAGCTGCTCCTCATAGGACTTGTGCTCCAGACACTTCCCCAGCTCCATTGCTCTTCTCTGGACTTCAATGTTCTTCCTGCAGTGAGGGGCCCAGAACTGGACACAGGACTCGAGCTGTGGCCTCAACAGTGCCGAGTACAGGGATACAATCACTGCCCTGGTCCTGCTGGCCACACTATTGCTGATACAGGCCAGGAACCACTGGCTTTCTTGGCCATCTGGGCACACACTGGCTCATGTTCAGATGGCTTCTTACAATTTAATTCAGCCTGTCTACTCTTGGTTGGAAAGCTGATAGTGTTGACCCCATTTTATAGCCTTCCTCTTTGGGTCTTGCACTTTAAGCCAGCTTCTGTGCTACCTTTTAAGGTGGTCAGTTTGTTAATTCAATCTCATTCTAAGCTCTAACTAAACACAGAATTATACTGTAGCAATTACACGGTATACTTTTTCATCCCATTGTATTTTGTACACCAGGATCACAGCATGCCACTGGCTATTTTTTTTCCATCAGGAAAAAGTAAGGAACTAAACCAGTTGTAAATTGGTAACTGTTCAGTCATATAATTAGTAATTTTGGTACAATTCCTTTGCTTTCAGACTGCAGCAGAACTTATGCTGTTGTGTTTTGACCCTGTAGCTTGCTACTCTCACTCTACTATTACCAACATTTGAGTTCCATCTACTTTTCTCTACTACTCTGCTGAGACCTGAATACTTTCACCTTCATTGCAAAATCATTAATTCTACTCCATCTTCTTCATCCTAGTAATCTTCTGTTCTGGCACTTTGATTTCATTTTTAGCCCAAAGGGTAACAATATTGACTGTAACTGAAGACATTTTGCTACTTGCAAAAATCTCCTCTCTAATTATGCCTTCACCACAAAAATTGTTTCACTGTATATAATTCTCATTCTATATTAAACATAAAACTACACTTACATAGATATTCCTTTCCATGTTGAATCTCAAGTACTGATGAGACATCAGACATCTCTTTTTTTAGGAGTTCAGTATATAATTTCATACACCATGAGAAGAAGAAAAAACCTAGCTTGAGTTTCATCTTTGCTTTCAGCATTTCAGGTTTTAAAAGGGATGTGCAAAGTTATCAGTGAGTATAATTCTTTGGCAACAAAATGACTATTGGATACAAATGGGAAGTAATTTTTGGAACATAATCTCCAGGCATCAGTGAATTACTTACTTCAAACTTCTTCCTATGTTTTTCATTTATGAAGCATACAACTTCCAAGAACTTTTCTATTGTGTTGTTTGAATGTTGAAACAAGATTATTCAGGGCAAGGCTTTTGGTGGGGACACACTGATTTACATGTGATGGTTCTGAATTTCCTTCCTCTTCACACTTTGGTACTTCCTTATGCATTAAAAAGTATGTGTGTAGCTAAAGATTCAGAATAAATAGAGAGGATTTTATAAGTAGCTAAAAGACATTTAACACATAAACAAGAAGCAGCTTTTTGGTAACAAAGAAGAAATTTTTGAATGAGAAAACAGCTGGTTTACAGATAGGTATTGAAACAAATACTTTAAATCACCATGTTTTACCCTGAATGGTGGTGAACTACAAGTCTTTGTTGTGACTCAGATTACAGCAACTGAAGAAATACTAAGGGAAGTAACTGCATAGATTATTCAGCTTGATTGTAAGAGCACCCTAGGATGTGGAATGCAAATTAATAGTAAGACCACAGGAGCTGGATGTAACCTTTTGCAATTTTCGTCTTATTTCCAGTGACTCATTTGATTACTTGAATAATGTCACTTACTCAATCCCTGCCTCAGTTTCCCAGTTATAAAGATGGTACAACTAGATGAGAAGGGGGCTATCTCTAATGTGATTATTTTCTTTTTTTCCAGGATATTGAATTGGAACAGAAAAAAATTATTTGCAAAACAAACATTGCCAAAAAGTTGCTTCCGAATTATTACAACTTTGATTTTCATGCTTTCTCTGCAATACAGCTGTGTCTCTTAAATTGTACATACAATAGTATGTCACATCTTTTTCACCAATGGTTGTTCTTTCAAAAATTTAGTATAGTATAAAGTTCAAACAAAATAAATCAAATTTAAGAAGTTCTGTACCACAGGAACAAAGCGTTTTTTCTCCAGTTGAACAATGCAGTGGATCCTGACACATTCCTGACAAATGCTTTCATTTTGATGAAACTACATTTCGTTTGAAGTCATTAACTCGGTATGCATATTGGTTTTATGATATCTGGTTGTTCTTGCCTCCCATCTGACATCTTCTTTCACAGGTAATAATTATTTTTCTGTCTGTCTTTCCTTCTCTTTTCCAAAGGTGCTTTATTCCTCTTAAAAATATCCTCTTTATTCTACATATTTCAAAAATTCTTGTTTCTCCTCATGTTGTCTGTCTGATTAAAATAATGAAGTTAAGTTCAAAGCAACTGTTTTCAGGCTCTGCTTTGCGTGAATTTTGCTGTATTTTTTTAATGTAAAAGGGCTTGTGTGCCTTAAAATTTGTTCATCTCTTCTGATTATATCCATCTATGGGGCAATTGAAGATACTTTCTCCTAAAAACTTTGCCTCCCTTCTTTTTAAGGCAAACTGTTCCATCAGGACATTTGTCCCCATTTTAGTACTAACACTGACTTTTAAAGTATCTTGCAATAGAGATGGATGAGATTATGATAAGGCTGCAATTGTACAACTGAACGTGCCCTAGCACATCCTCCACTGTATGAACAGCTTTGGAAAATGACACCATTCTCCACTCACTGCAATCCTCTTACCTGCTGCTTCTTTACAGCCTGTGTAGGGAACCAGATGTTTACTGCCAATTAGGCTTGATATAACTGCAGGAGTTTCTTGTATTCTCTCAACAATAGTATTTGTGAGTTGCAAGCAGCTTCTGGAGGGCTTGTGCCTACATGTACAGCAAGACACCTCATTGTATTTTAGCACTTTGTTTATTTGGTGATTTAGGTAATTTAGATCTTACCCTTACTGCACGATCTACTGCAGTCATAGCATAAAACATTTAAGGTTTTATTGAAGATTCTCTTTTGGAGCAAAAATAATGTTAAGATACTTCGATTGGAAGTAAATAAATAATTATTTTTTTTTAAGACATGTTTGGCAAAAACACTGAAGCAACAATAAAATTCTTATTCCAAAAATATATAGGGCACATCTACAGAAAATGTTGTGTTATTTCAATGCTTGGATTGAAAATTTCCCAACTTTCCCAACTTCTCTAAATACTGAACTTCTGTTTGTTGTCTCTGAGCTCTAACATTTCTCAGCCTTTCTGAAATATATAAAATGATATTAAAAATTTAGGGTCTTTCTATGCAATGGTCATATGCAGAGTTCCCCTGAACTAAATGGGGTTGAATCTGTCTACACTATCAGTTTTACATAATAGATTCTGAAGAGAAACAAAAAGCAGATGATGATTTTTTAGGATGGAGGGTGGTGTCAGTTATATCACTTTTCCACTCTCTTCCAGTTTAAGGGGTTAAAGTGGAAACTGATCTTAGTATCTTGGAAAGTGATGTTGAACTTAAAACCTTGTTAGTATTTCTGAGTTAAAAAATCATTATTTAACAAACACATTTGGAAAGTAGTCTGACTGAAAAAAAGATCAGCTCCTAATGAATTCAAATCAGATAGGAGTCTACAAATGCACTAAAATGGTCTGATTTGGAGCTGCACATACAGAAGCATCATGTTGGGGAGGAGGAAGGTGACAGTTCCTGTTTATGCATTTTTGGCAAGCTGCACCTGAAGCATGGGATGATTTCCTGGAAACTGTCATGCCAAAAATACACAGCTAAACAGAGGGCATTGAGAAGAGTAAAGGGAATAATTAGAGACCCGTGGGGGTGGGACAGGGTCTCTAGTATATTCTCTTAAGGAAACCAACCTATGCAATCACACTGCTTTTCTGTCAGTATGCCACAATAACATTTGAGTCTCTTGACCAATTTGAAAAAAGCCTGACAAAAAAAAGAAGTTTAAAAATACTGAGCTCCTGTGAGTTTTACAAAAATCAGCAGCCAGATAGGGGAGACTCAGATTTGTGTGCCCAGTAAAGAACAAATAGAAGTGTGAACTAAGTTGCATTATTTGACACAAGAGAATCCAAAGCTGTCATCACAAAGCACGCTCCATAAGGTTTGCTGTCAATGGAGCTACTTGTTTGTCATTTAGAGGTAGAGGCATTTTTTTGTTTGTTTGTTTGTTTGTGGTTTTGTTTGTTTGTTTTAAATAAAATATATTTTTAAAAGCCCAAGACTTCTGCCTGAGATGATTTTTAAAATGTTCATTGCAGAATATTGGGACTCATTATAAAATTATATGCATAATATATGCATAATACCAGATCTTGTCAAGAACAGGCCCTGAAATTCCTACCTGAAATGAAATCCTTTTGGGCCAGTGTTTTCTCTCTGCCGTGGAAAGGACTGTTTCCATTTCTTCTCATGCGAAGGCTAGCTCTGACCCTTTTCTCTTTCTTAAAGTACTGTGGTGCCACCAAACATAAAGAAATGAAAAGTCACGAGTCAGATGCCAAAAATGCCTACTCTTGAAAATTGTGATATGTTGATAACATATATTTTACTTTGGATTTGGCCAGTCATTGAAATTATTAAAATCCTACTTCTTGAGAGAGAGAGAGAAGTTACAATGTTCCACTTTGATTAACATATTGTGAGAAATTACTTTGATCCCTTGGTACTACAAGATATTTAATCTTTCATGGCTGTCCCTTAAATGGAAAACCTACTGAGAATGAAAACTCCTCCACAGCTTTCACACCCCCAGTCTTCCATCAGTCTGAGAAAGAGGACCACTCTTCTAGAGAAGGAACCTACAGGAAACCCTCTGAATAGTTTGCTTCTTCTTTCAGTTTGCCTCATGCAAGAAAACAATCATGATTGCTTACAGCTAGTGAAAAGGGAGTGTTGATGGAACTGAGAAATTTAGAATATGTCATTTGGTCAATACTAAAGGGGGAGAAGGAAGGTTCTTAGGATTGAGGGGAGGTCTAGAATCATAAAGAAATATACATTTGTCACGGATAAGCCATATGTTATGATGCCCTGTGCATGACAACAAATGAACATTTGTTGTTATGAACTGAGAAGAAAAGGTCATGGATTCCATTATAATGATTTGGCTTTTCAAGTTTAGGAAAGTAATTTACCTGATACATTACAATAGTTATATTGATATTCCATTTCTAGATTTCACAGCAGTCTGCTCTAGACAGGACTTCAGAGAAATTGATTTTATAGAATGCCTGTCAGTGACAAGACTTTGGATGTACTGGGCAAGGGTAACTCATACTAACCAGGCTATGAAATTCTCTCACATGTATCATTCCAACTTTGGGATATAATATATTGAACTACACTGGGCTTTCCACACACTGTTGATTGGACAACAGTGTCAGATGTTTCATCATTACAGAACAAATATGTTCAAATCAGAAAATGACCACTTAAAGGTGGAAATACTGTCAATAAGAGCTCAGTCTCTTCATGCAGACCTATCAAAAATAAGATGACTTTTATGGTTTCTTCTTTATTTCTCTCTAATAAATTCTACTGCTTTTGTGCCAAAATAATACAAAATCATTTGCTGTGCCCAGTACTTTTTAGACATAAGGAAAAACAGTGCCAAAAGCCTAAGAGAGGTGAACCTTCCCATCTGCTCAACACTGTTTAAAGCCACATCTGGAGTGACAATTCTAGTTTATCGCTCCCTGGCACAAGAAAGACATGGACATAGAGCAGCTAGTCAAGTGAAGGGCAAGGAAGATAGTTTAGGAATTGGAGCATGTCTTATGAGGAAAAGCTGAGAGATGGAACTAGTTAGCCTAGAGAACGGAAGGCTCAGAGGCATGTTACAGATGTGAGTAAATATCTGATGGGAGGGTGTAAGTGAGCCTGCATCAGGCTCTTTTCAGTGGTGCCCAGTGATAGAGCAAGTGGCAACGGGCAGAAACAGAAATACAGGGGGTCTTGTCTGAATACAAGAAACACTTTTTTTACTATGCAGGTGACTAAGCACTGGCACAGGTAGCCCAGAGAGGCTGTGGAGTTCCCATCCTTGGAGAGACTCAAGGCCATCTGGATGTGGTCCTTAGCAACCTGCTCTAGCTGACCCTGCTTGACCAGGTTGGCTGGACCAGATGTCCTCCAGTGGTGCCTTCCAATTTGAAAGTTTTTGTGATTATATTATTTTCAGCAAAACAGTTTTAGTCACAATATTGGCTTGGTGCAAGTCTACACGCCAACTCCCATAACTTTAGAAACCTGTATTCTGCAAGAGTTTTCAGCTTTCCCTTTTAAGTTATAAGAAACTATATATAAGAACCTATACTTTTTGTATTCATTTTGTATTTTCAACAGAGCAGTAGGATTTCACGTGCTTGACCCAGTATAAAGCAATTAACACAAATACAGAACAGATATAAATAACTATGTCAGTAATTAATAAGCAGAAAGGTGAGTAGGATAACCTCATGTAGTATTTTCTTCATAAAATTATCTTGGAGACACTTGTATCTTATGGTCTTAGATGTTTTATATTTTGGTTAGTTTGCGCTTAAAGCTGTGATTCTTGAACACTAAGGTCACTGCTCTAGTGAATGCAGTTACTTGAGCTACATCCTTTACTTGGCACATGCAGGACCCTCCCAAGTTATCTGAAGGATTGAGTATACCTATGTATACCTATAACAACATGATTATTATGTCTTGTTATTTCTGATACTGAACATATTGTGGTAGCTCACCTTCTTCTCATAATCTTATTTTTTTCAGTTTTGCTTCCTTTAGTGGAAGCTTCCATTACTTCCTTGAAGTGGCTGCCTGTTGTTAATGAATGGATAAATTCTTCAGCACCAGCCTGTTACATGAAGGCTATCTTCCCTGCTGGTCACAGATGGTGGGAAGTGATTTTATTGATTTGTTAGTACTTAGCTAGAAGGATTACATCTAGTAGTAATAATGTAGCCAGGTCCTGGTACAAATCACCACACGAGTTAGTAGAGCGTTTGTCTTAAACTGAATGTGACATTATTATATTTACCAGCCTTTCATAGTGCTTTGCTTATTAACACCACTGTAATCTCTTCTGAGCCATCTGTTGGTCATTCAAGTTTCTGTTTCCTTCATATGCTGGAAAACTTCAGTTTCTGAACTGAACCTGGACATTATTCTACAAAAGTTCTGGTGGTAACCATAGTCCTTATTATGGTTTTTCTTTATAATTTGTGTTATCAAAATTGTGCCCTGCAGAAAATCTCTTGCGGGGACACAGGCAGATGGCCACAGTAATTCCTCTCAAATTCAAAGGGTCATGAAGGTTCATGGCTTTCAGAATTTGTGCGAAAGGTATTAGTGTGGCTGGGAGAAATCTGGTCCCTCTTCCTGTTCCAAACCTAGCAAATTTGGCAGTAAGAAGCACTGAACACTGCCAGCATAGATTTTTTTCCCCTTTGGTTTGTGCTCATCAGATGATCTCTCTAGAAACTAGAGCTGTTTCCATGCTGCGACCTCCACAGAAGCACAACTGAGAGGTTTTAAGTATCAGCATCTGTTAGTGGTAGCTCACATTTTACCTGAAAGTGCAGTTTTCTCTGTATTTTAACTTTGCATTTCTAAGTAGCCTGAATTATTTCATTCACTGTCAGGCACATGTGTGAGCAGAGGATTCTTCAGAGCTAAAGGCATGAGCTTTTGGCCAGTGGGTTATGTGCAGATGATCTGTAGAGCAAAGGTGCTGCATTCATTACCGGCTCCTCAAAATGAAGTTACTCAGAGCTAGTAGACCAGGAATTGGCAGAGAATCTGTCTGGACATGACATTTTATTTCACAGTGCACTAACCCCTCAGAACAGTCGGCACTGTAACGTGTTTCGTTTACAGTTTTAGTGGGTCACAGTAAAAAAATTAATCTGATTGAAAAGAGCACTTGTAACCCGCATGGTAGTTGTGTGTGGACCATGGCACGGGTAGCACTACCGGGGTTTAAGAAGCGTATTAAGTGCTGAAGCGTGGGACTCCTAAGGAAGGGACGGTCGAGCGGTGACAGCGCTGGCTTAAGGCAAGGGGGCTGCAGCTGGGGACAGCACGGCTCACTCCCGAGGGAGTGTCGGCAGCACTGGGAGCCCCAGGCTTCCCGGCGCCCCAGCCAGCCCCGCAGCAAACCCGCACCTTCCCACGGGTGCCCCTGCCTCGGGCGAGCCTGCAGCCCTGGCGGGAACCCGGGCAAGCACCTGCGGTGAGGAAACCCGGAGGAGGACGCGAGGAGGGCGGCGGTGCCGGGGCCAGCGCCGCGGCCGTGCGTCCGCCGGGCGAGCCCGGGGAGCGGCGGGGAGAGAGAGGGGCGGCCGGCCCGGGTGCCCGGCGCGGGCAGGGGCAGAGGCAGCGGCGCCGCGCCTCGGACTCCGCCTCACCGGCACCGAGCTCCCCTCCCTCCCTCGCTCGTTCGCTCCCTCCTCCAGCGCCAGGCTCGCAGCGGCGGAGCATCGCGGCGGCGGCGGCAGCACCCGCCCTTCCCGGCCGGCCGGCGGCGCGCACCGCCCCCCCGCTCCCGCACGCAGCCCGCCGGCGGCGATCCGGAGCCCTCCGCGCCACCGCACCCCCGCCCCGCACGCCCACCGCCGGGAGGATGGGCTGCGGGCGGCGGCGCGGCAGCCCCTGAGCTCCCCGAAGCCGCGGAAACAAAGGGAGCGAGCAGCGGCAGCACCGGGCCGGGGTGGATGCAAGCAACCATGAAAGGCTGGGTCTCCGCCTCCTCCGCTGCTGCCAGAGAGCTGCCGGCTGCCGCTGCTCGGAGGACTACCCTGTGAAGGGGGCGGAGGAGAGGCTGGCTGGGTTCGCCGTGCAAAGGTAGAAGGTGTAAGGGAGAGGCAGAAGGAAAATGTCTTCTTCGGTGGGGCCCCGCGGCCCTCGCCCGCCCACGGTGCCTCCCCCGATGCAGGAGCTGCCCGACCTGAGCCACCTGACAGAGGAGGAGAGGAACATCATCATGGCAGTGATGGACCGGCAAAAAGAGGAGGAAGAAAAAGAAGAGGCCATGCTCAAGTAAGCAGACGCTAGTCATTCATTCATTCAGGCACTCATTCATGCACCGATCGCCGGCGGGCGGAGCGGGCGCTGCCACAGCGGGAGCCGGCCGGTGCCCGGAGCCGGACGGCTTCGCCCTGCTCGGCGGGGCTGGCGCCGCGGAGCCCCGGTCCCGCTCCGCTCCCGGCCCGTAACTTCCTCCTCCCCCACCCCGGGCAGCTCCTCCCGAGGCAGCACCGCTGGGGGAGCCCGGCACGGCGGGACGGAGCGGGACGGCGGCCCTCCCCGCCCCGAGGGAGCCGGAGGCACAGAGCGGGCGGAAACCCCGACACGGGGGTGAGGGGCGAGGTGGGATTCCTTTGGGGTCCCCAAAACCCCGCCTCTGCCAGGAGGGGCCGCTGGGTGGGGTTTCCCTGCGTGCGGGAGCCTCCGCGGCTGCCGTGCTGCCCCCGCCTGGCTCGGCCCCGCCGCGGGGCTGGGGCGGCTGCCCCCGCCCGGCACACCCCCGGCCCCGCTCCGCCCGCCCGCGCCGCCGGCCGCAGGGCGGGCAGCCACGGGCAGCAGCGCGCCGTGGGGCGGCGGGGCGTTCGTCATTAGGAGATGGATGGAACGAGTCGCACTGCTCATTCCAGCGGGCGGGCGGGCGTGCGTGCGAGGTGGCGGGACGGCGGGGGAGTGGGTTTATCCCGCTGCCAGCGGCACCGGGAGGGGTGCGGGGAACGCGGGGTGTGGGTAGGTGCCATGTTTGGAAACCAGATCCCCACAGCCTCTTTTGAACCTTTTCCCTCACCCCCTCGTCCCTGCCAAACATCGCATGTGATCACATTTTTTAGCCTCCTCCGTCAGTCGGAGGCTTCGAACGTAACGTTGCTGAATCGCCTACTGCGAGTGATGAGAACAAACAGATTGGAGTCGTGGCCTGTGGAGGAGAATCACGGTTTCTCCTCTTCTGACAGCCCGTCAGGCCTGCTCGCTCCGGCGGGAGGTGGTGGGAGAGGC
This sequence comes from Chloebia gouldiae, assembly GCA_003676055.1. NCBI lineage: Eukaryota > Metazoa > Chordata > Aves > Passeriformes > Passeridae > Chloebia > Chloebia gouldiae. The sequence continues at coordinate 25,284,301 of QUSF01000002.1, forward strand.
GACGGGAACAGTGCAAGCCTCTGACGCCACGCAGACCCTCCGTGCCACGGGGGGTGTATCCTTACCTCACTGTCGCCTGCTTGCGTGCACCTGTGCTCGGAAGGGATGCGCTGAAGGTGTGACGTGATCTGGGTGTTTCTGCATCGGAAATACCCGCCTGAGCCGTGCAGGTGCCAGCGCGTCCCCACGGCTGGGCACCAAACCCCGCAGGCTGCCGACTTCAGCCCCGTACGCTGTGCGTGCTGGAGCTGGGACAGCGTTTTAGTACACTGTTGTCCCCGTCCCTTCCTATTCGTTCTTGACTCTGAATTTTTACAGGGGCTACTAGAGATCCTTGCAATGGTGGGTACTGAGGCCCACCTGCCAGCGCAGTACTGGCTGGGAGCTGTCCAGCACTGTGATGCTCGGATCTCAGTTCAAGACGAAGAGTTCGGTTTGCTCTTGCAGTTCATTGTGCTTGGGGTGTGGCTACCCTTGGAGGTGGGGTGACTGGAATGAGAAATGTTCTGTGAGAATGCGTTGTGTTAGTCACTGTGAGGAAACGTGAGTGAACGATTCCTCCTCAGTTTCTATTCATCAGAAAAAAAATTAAATAAAAGAATAGCTCAAAGACTCTAAACTATATCCTTCTTTTCCTTGTCCTTCAGCACAGCTACTTCTCTACAAATATTTAGCTTTTATTATGTGAAGAAGATTACTGGTTTTGTGATGATGTTGTAGAGGAATACTATAAATCTTACAGTCGTTGTGAAAATTAACTTCCGTTTGTAGAGACGGTATTTTCTCTGTGCTATTCTTGTTAACACTGGATGGAGAATAAATTTTCCTCCTTTTTTTGCTCCCCCTTTTTATCTTTCTTCCTTTCTTTCTTTTTTTTTTTTTTCCTTTTGCATTGGTGTTTCTGAATTTTGGACTGATATTTCTTTTCCTATGAGATTAAGGGATCTTCAGCAGTTTCAATAAATGAACTTAGGACACTTCAAATGTAATTTTTAGAAGAGGACAAACATGGTGCTTTGCATATTCAACTAGAAATTACTTTATATTATCTTCAATGGTATGTGGTACCCAAATTTCAAAGTTTATTTCCCTACAAAAGTTCTTTCAAATAATGAGAATAACAGTCTTACTTTCCATTGGCCCGAGAAATTGTGATTTCAAATAGATTTCTGTCTTTATTTAAAGAGCCAGAAGTTAAGGGAAAATACACTGGAAAACTTACAAACCTGTATACTTGCTTTAGCTATATTGTTAGTTTGTAAAAATCAAGTCACAGCAAATATTTTTCTTATGGGTTATGATTCAACTCTTAGAGAGAACCACTAGATTTTCTGAGATGATTTGCCTTTTCAGTATGTTGAGCACTTACTTTCTTTTTGGGATAAGAGTTTTACACACCTTTCCATGGAGTAACTATTTTAAGATTGGAATTTTGACAAGAATTTACTTCCATAATTTTATAATGAGTTGTTACAAATACACAGTGGTGCTATCAGATGACACAGCTATATTATAAAAGTCAGATATCATCACTACCCCTTCCTATTATCTTTGTTAAAAGATTTTCTTTTTATCCAAATGTCTCAACAAAACTGCCACCAGTTTTCATTAAAACCACCTGGTGGAGAAATGTTTCCATCTGTAACACCCACATGCAAATCTGTAATTTTCCCTGAAAGTGAAGCTGAGAATCAGTGCTGCAAACTAGGCTACCTTCAATCCTGGGCTGATCAGAGGCCGGATATGTGCTGTCTCATGAATCATAAGGGCTAAAAAGGGTGCAACATTTCTCTCCTGTTCTGGATGTCCTGATAGAAATGAAAGTTTCTAAAACAGTACTTGTAATTTTCCTTTCCAGCACTCCTCATAGCAGAAAACCATAGGAAGAAATATTGGTTAAATTACTATATTCTTCACACAGTGGTCATAAAATTGTGGATCCAGGGGAATTTGAAGTGCTTGTGTGGGTGCACTATATGGATTTCAGGAGAAGTGAAAGCAGTTAGGGTTATCCGTAAAGAGGCAGTGTCCCTGTCCTCTCTGTTTTCCTGATCCCTGTTTCTGACTCTGAGCTAAAAGCCTCCTTGTAAACCCTGTCTGCCAGTTCATGCTGACATCAGCACGTACTGCAGCGTGCCAGCCGCAAGCAGGGCGCTGTTGCAGGGCGCAGGACTATGGACACTGAGCTGTTTTCACTGCCTGCACTGGAGCCTTACAAATGCATCCTTCCGTTTGAGACCACCTGCTCTCTGCTTTCCAGGAACTTGCCCTATCTGTCAGTTTGTTGGTCTGCTGTGTGGGGCTAACAGAGCTTGTCACCCCCCCAGGATAAAGATGTACATCTTATACTGGCCAGAGTGAGTTTCTTTTTCTAGGCATACCTGGTCAGCGGCAGGGACCTTGTCTTCCCCGCACCCTTCTAATATCAGATTTCACACTGCAGTGGGTGGTGTTTTTTGAAGGGGAGCACTTTGCTGTCCTATGACTTGTTGAATACCATGGACTAATGTGTTGAGGAATTTGGGCTTTTGTGGAGGTTCCTTCTTTTGCACGTTTTATGAACAGGTGTTCCTTGGCTTAAGGAACACTTTTGTCATTAACTGATTGCCTTGAAATTGCCTTCACATTCAAAGGCAGGTTCTGCATTCCTTCTGTAACAGGGACAGTGTCACTAGGTATTCCTGAGACCATATCCATGCCTTCATTCAATGAACTGTGGTCCCAGTCTATTGCATGGCACTGAAGACTCAAATCCACATAAACACTTTGATGCTCACCAGGCACTAAGCAGAAACTGAAACCTCTTTAGTGCAGTCTCACAGTCTGGGAATAGGAAGCAGGTCCTTTATCTCATCTTGGAGCTTCAGAGCTTTGTGTTTTTTTCCTCTGTGGCTGGGAGAGCATCACTTTCCTATTTGCCAAACCTTTGAAAACTGCATGGAGACCAGTCCATTGGGTAGATGGGGCTTTACCATGGTATGCTCAACTCTCATCCACTCTTGTTTCCCAGTTTCGCTTTGCCAGATTTTGTGCATATCTCTGAAGACTATAGTCTTTTTAATCTCTTTTAATAGTACTTGGCCTTAGACATCCAATCGTTTGCTGTTCTTTTATGAATAAATGTTTGCATAGAACAGGAGTAAGATGGCCTCCTCTGCAGACTAATTCGCACTGGAGGCATTTTTTGCTGTTTTATTTGCTAGATACTCCTGTAGCTGGAAGGGAAGAGTTTCATATTGAGTGGCTGAGGTCTAGCCTGAAGTCCAGATATTGCCCAACAGGTGACTGATGTGACTAAAAAATTGCGAAGAAGCATGAAAGGGTAAGTTTTCAATGAGACTGAAGAGCGAAACAAACCTTCATTTGCAAAAGTGTATGAGTGTGTAAAATTGAAACTAAAAAATAATTTAAAGATTTAGAGTGTACATTTAAACACTACGTAGCCTGAGACAGCTATTTTGCTCATGAGTATAAGGTGCCTTGAACTGAAAAAAACACAGTTATGTACAGCAAACTTCAATCATAGAGAAATCACAGAATTGTATATGTGTGTGTACTTAAGATGAAGTTTGCTTCATATGTACTTGTGTGCTTTATCTTATTGGGTTAGGCAAGTACAAAGTGGAAATTATTGTAGCTGAGAACACAGCTAGTTGAGTTCCAGTTCTGTTCAAATTTTGGCCAGTAATTAGGAAGTGGTTCCTAGTTACCATGGCATTAATTTGCTGGAGCAAACTTAAATGGGGATAAAAGCTCTTACTAAGCTTCTTATGGGACATAAGAAGGCTGTGAGATTGTTGGCTGAGGTAGCGGCAGTAGTAGGAAAGATAACTAAGACACTGGAGGTGCTTTGTAGTTTTGTAACACTAATCGAGTAGCTTCAGTGGACAGGTAGCATATACTTGAAACCTTCCCATCTTAAAAGTTATCTCAGGATTTTTCATGGCAGTTAATAATTAGGGAAAAATTGATGCTAACACCCTATTTTGACCACCTAGTATGATACACAAACATAATTTTAATAAAACTCAGATCTCTAGAATCAACAGGGATATTGCAGCTGCTCATATTTCAGGGCTGCTAAATCCTGGTCACTTGCAGTTGGTGAGAATATCTGTTTCAGGGTTTGCAAATTTCCTTGGGGCATCTGGGAGCTTCCAGCCTGCACTACTGTGTAACTGAAGATTAACCAATGACCAGGAGGCTTGTGCTCTCAACCAGTTTTCAGGAGACAATGTTTTTCCTTCTCCCTTTCTAGCACTTGGACCACACCTAACATGGTCAGAAAACACTGAATAGTGCTTAAAGGGGCAGCTGCTGCCATCCTTATTTTGTATAGTACTTACGGGCAACAGGAGGAAGTACAGTTCCAAGACCTTCTCAGCCTGTATTTTGTAAGTCCCCAATAATAACTGCGCTTCCATAAAAAGCAGGGAAGGAAGAGGTAGGATCATTCTTTCTCCTTTCTGTTGAAACTGGGCCACTTTCCAGAAATAAAAGTGAGAGGGAAGGGGCCATCTTGAGGAAGGCTGTCTTTATCTTATCTTTAGGATGAAAGGTCGAAAGCCTATCTTTAATTCCACTGAGAAACAGTGGAGGAATTGAGAGTTCTGGGAACTGGTTGTACATTTGGTACCAAGGAATTAAAGGATGAAGTAGATAAACAATACCAAGACTCTCCTCTGATTCAACCTCCCTCTTATTTATTCTTTCCATGGCTGCATGAATCTCACTTTCTCTGTGGTGGAGCAGGAGGAATGGGGGCATAAAGCAGTTTGGAACCACCATGTTTCAGACCCTATGGTGGTGCAGGGAGCAGAGTGTATGTTGCTTATTGTGTGTATGGGTATTTTAAGCTCCTTGAATCACCAGAAAGACTGTTCAAATATTACCTTACACCTCTTCCTGGCAATGCCAGCTCTGATCCTGACACTTGGGTGTACAAATCCACAATAAAATTATTTTACTTCTATATATTGTCTGGTACAACCCCCTTCTCAGAGCAGGGCCACCTGCAGCAGGTAGCCTAGGACCAAATGCAGGTGGCTTTGGAGTATCTCCAAGGATGGAGACTCCACAACCTCTCTGAACAGTCTTTTCCAGTGTTCATCTACCGTCACAGTAATAATTCAGATGGAACTTCCTGTGTTTCAGTTTGTGTCCATTGCTTCTGGTCCAGACACTGTGCAACTCTGGGAAGAGTTTGGCTCTGTCTGCTTTAGTCCTCCCCACTGGGAATTTACACATGCAAAAATCCTTCTGGGTCTTCTTTCCTCAGGCTTAACAGTCCCCACTTTCTCAGCCTTATCTCACATGATGTGCTCCCGTCCCTTTTCTCTATTTATGGTTCCTTGCTGCACTGGCTCCAGCATGTCTTTCTTACATCGAGGAGCCCAGCAGTAGATTTATCATCCAAACATGGCAGAGAACAAAGATCAGCACTTTCAATCTGCTGGTGATGCTTTTCCAGTGCAATCCAGGATGCCATTGGCCTTTGCTGCAAGTTTGTGTTGCTGGCTCACATTCAGCTTGGGGTTGACCAGGAATTCTCAGTTGCTTCTCTGCAGAGCTTCTTTCTAGTTGTTTGGCTCCCTGGGATTTTTCTCCTTGTGCATGACTTAGGCGGGATGTTTTCAGGCTTACAATCTAAACATGTTCTCAAATCATTCAAGGAAAGGATTGCCTTTGTCACTGCTCCTCACCTTTTTCTCTTTCCTGCCCAAGGTCTTTGCTCAGAGAGGAGGAGAGAGAATTTGAACAGTGCAGAAACTGTTGTGGCCTTTTGGCCAATGGAAGCATCAGAAGGAATTTAATAACATTTGAAGCTTCAGGTTTTCATCAGTCTGAGAGGGCAGGTATGGCCATAAATGTGTTTTGATAAAGCAGACAACTTGTGGTGACCTCAGCATTGCAAGGAGTGTTTTCATGCCTTTCAGGGTATTTCAGAGAATTGATAGTGATTTTTTTCACTTAAGGGTGAACTGAGTTTTCTGAGGGGACTGGGGAGTCGAAACATATTCAGAATTTAACACAGTCACTAGCAAGGCAATTATGAGACAGTCATTGACTGATCTACTGGGCAGCCATTTCACTGCTGAGGAGGAGCAGGAGACTGTCAGCAGACAATAGCAGATTGATAGGCATTTCTGCAGAAAGAGCAGGAGGTGATAGGGGATGACAGACAGAAATTAACATTCCTACCATCATTTAGACACAGGCTTCAGATTGGCAAATGTCAAGCTTTTGGAATGTCTGAGGTGCAGACTGTTGTCCAGAGCTCTTTTCTGGCCCCAGTTTAAGTGGTTTATTGGAATGCACAGGTCATTATTTCTGCGCATGTGTCTTCCCACATGATTCTTCCCTTGATGCAAGATTCTGCCGGAGCTTCATTGCCAGCTTTGTCTGACATTGCAATAATACTTTCTAACTAAGAAGTCTGTCATTCTTCAAATTCAGGGCATTATCTGTGCCCTGCAGAAGGGTGAAGACAAAGACTTTGTGAAAGAGCATGATCTCTGGGCAGGAACTTCTCAAAGTACAGAATTGTTATAAACCTTATCTTAAAAGGAATTATGTAGAAGAGGCTTCTTAGAGGGGGAGGGTACTATCCTGATGTTTATTTTTCTGGAAGATAGCAGAGGAAGAGCAACATTAAGAGAGATTTGAAATTCTCAGTCTTGTCAATACTTTTGTTTCTGAAGACTCGTACAAAGAATTTTTTGCATCCTTGGGTAGGAAAGCATCTAACAAAGATGAAGAATGCTTCCTTCATCAAGTGGTTACTAAGCATTTTAAGACTTGAGATTAATGCCTTAAGAAAAGGCTATTTAAAAATACTGCTGCCCTTGTATTTAAGCTTGTTGAAATGCAGGCATTATTGAAGGTAGAAAATGACAAAACTGAAATTCTGTTTTGGATTGCCAATAGTTAGAGCCAATTTTAATTTCTTGTTCATTTTACCTTCTCCTTTGCTTTATCCACTGGTGACTGCTGCATTTGTCTGCTCCCTTGGGCCTATCAGTTTTAATTAATAGATGTTAGCATGCAATTATGTTTTAGGGGAAAAAGCTTGCGTGCCTATATTCTGACTTCAGCTCCCAGCATGATAAAACATGTAAAAAAATCTTATGTCATTAATTACAAGCACAGAGTGAGTAGTTTCATTCTGCTTTTTGAAAATACTTGCATAAATTTACAATTACTGAAATGATTTACACCTCACCAGATTTGCACCTCTGTATGATTTGCCTCAGTCAAATCCAGGTATTAGATCTGTAAGGATGCAGATACCTTATTAGATATCTACATCTGTCAAGAATTATGGTTGCTTTATCCCTTTTTTTATACTTCATAGATATGGTAAAATATTATGCAATGTTTATAGTGCAGCTTAGTTTGGGAATCTAGACAGTAAATTTTAGTCAGACTTACTTTTGATATTCACAACAAGCAGCAGAAAATAATACCACTATGAGTTGGATTTAATGGTTTCTTAGATAAGACAATTGATAGGATAGCATTTTAATTCTTTGTACTTAGAACTAAAGTAATCATCCTCAAAATTTGGTTGCATGTCAGATACTTGTGTCCAGAGAGTTTTAAGCAAGAAAGCCATGTTCCAAATATATTTTCTGTCACTGTTACAGAGGCAAGAAGAGCTAGTCTCAATAATGAAACACAAAACCGTTCATACAGTTGCCACTTCAGAGGCGTGAAGAGACATGGCATGATGAGTAGCTGTTTCCAGACTGTTCTAGATTGAATTAGAACACCTATTTAGTTACAAATTTTGGAGTTTCTTCACATCATGTGTGTCTCATTTGCAGTGTCAGGACTTTGTACACTTTGCCTATGGTAAGCACAGTTCATACTGTTGAAGATAAGGGAATGTACCTGTCTGTATATGGAGCTTTTTCAGATATCTGTAATAAAAATATAGTGTGAGAAATCTCCTAATGTTTTTGTCTGTCTTTCCTATATTAGGGCCTCCTGGAGTGACTGAAGATCAGTGTATGCCCTGAGAGTTGCTTTTTGATCAGGGATGAGCCCAGCCGATAGAGTTACACTTCTTAGTGATGACCATGGTGTATCTAGCAAATTAACTCTTTCAAATATTGAGGGTCTGAGGTGTAACCAAAAAATAATTTTCTGTGTATTTTGGGCTTTAAATAAAAACTAAATTCTAGTGAATTTCTAGAATGGTTGTTTAAATGCCTTGCTTCAGAATACAGTTATTTCCTTTAAGATCCTTAATTGAAAGTTACTTTCCGAACTTCATTATGTGAAATTTATTAGGAGATTGGTCATGAATGGAGCACAGGCCAACAACACTATTTTAGTGTAAGTATTATTATATTGCACTCTGTTCTGAAAATTGCTAATGGAAGTCTTCACACGCTTGAATGACCTAAGTGTGAAGTGTCTTCTCAAGTGTTTCTCTAGGTTACCAATACTGCATACTCTGAATTGACCAAAGTATTTATGTATCCAAAACGCTGCCTACATCTTATACTAGCATGTCTAATAAAAGATCATACTTTTTTTCAAACTTTGTTTGGACTGTGAGTCTAGCAAGCGCTAAAAATCTTGTAGCCACTGCTCATGAAGTTTTTGTCTGCACTTTTGTAAAATATATATTAATTTTAATGTCTTTGAATATCCTGTGAAGAGTTCAAAATCATATCCATAAATTGGGATTTTGTAATACTTATATTGATATGTCATTCTCTTTCCAGATATTTAGAAAATCTATGGTCCTACACTATGCAAACAATCCAAAGTTGCCACCATGAACTATTTACATCTGTGGGTATTAATCAGGTTAAAGATTAAATGTTTAGTAATAGGATTTTGAAAGAAATTACAATGAAGCAGTTTATGTAAGAAAAGGCCAATCTGGGAGCTGGATGATTTAATATGTTTACTTGTGTTTTAAGCCATGATTTTTTAGTGTAACTGTTTTCTTTTAGTGATTCCATTGGTCTTGCAAAAAGCATCAAGAGCTATGCAAAATAACATGTAATAAATGTCTGAGCTTTCTCATTTGTTTCTTTGCACAATTTCTTTTGCACTTGCAAATTCAAAGAAGGCAGAGTATTTTTTCATTTATATTCATTAGTCTCTACATTTTAATTGGCCCTTTATATTAAGTTTTATTCAAAGTAAAATCATTGCACTTTTGCTTATTTGTAGTATTAACTTTAGAATAATTTTGACATTTGACATTAGAAGACTAAATTTTGTACTGATTAAATGATACTGGACAGATGTAGATGAAAAATGTGAAACCTTGAGAAGTAAAATAATATGAAAAAGCTATGAGTATTTTTAGTTATTTTTAGTGCTAAGTGTCCTTGTTACCATTATTTATTGCAGAAAGTTTGACATTGCACGACAAACTTCAGCTGTACAGTTGAATGTTCCGCTGGTCATGTGTTTTTAGCTATAGCTGTAGACTAGGAAGGCAGCTTTTGATGGAGCACATGGAGCATGAGCTGAGGCAGTTTAGAAGAAAGGACAGAATTTATGAGGGCTCTAGATCATCCTAGGTTAACTCTATTGATTTTGGCCCAGGATGCTGCCTGCGAAGTGTCAGGGTAATGGGTTTGCATTTTATGGATGAGAAATAAAAGAGGTTTTATATGTGTATATGTGCTTGTGCCTAAGAATATGGAACTAGGCTGTACAGAAATCTGTACAAGTTGCTTTATGGACTTCAATTGCAACATTATGTTGCTTAGTATTGCTATAAACATGCAGAGTACATAGGTGAAAGTTGTTAAAGAGCTGAAAATTAGGGCGAAATTTGCCTACAGTCATATCTTAAGGAAAGTGACAGAGTTGCTGCCACGGACCAGCAAAACATATTTCTGTGGTCCAGTGTTTTTGCTGAGTTTGATTAGCTGTGGTGATTCTCTGCCTTGAACAAGTCTCACTGGAAGCACATCTATTAACTGAAGTAAAATCAAAGAGTTGTTCAGTCTGTTTAAATGGGATACCTCTGTGTAAATCATGTGTTTTGCAGACAAAAGCTCATTTTACCCAAATGCTTCCAGAAATTCTTCAGTTACACCCCAAGCCTTACATAGAAAGTAAACCTAAGAAAAGTGAAACAAAGGCATGGCTACCTGCTTTTCTGAAAAAACAAAAACAAAACCAACAAACAAAAAACCACCCCATTTTATTTATTACTGTTTAGAAGTGTACCTGAATTTTTAAAATCACTTTGTGTTCTGCATACCTCTAACTTCCTGCAGTCTCAATAGTGCATTTTGTTTTCCTTTGGTTTCTCCAAGAAGATGCTTTTCAATATACTCACAGAAAATAACCGTATTTACTCAAAAGTGGAAATTGCAGAATTATATGAATTGATTCTGCTAGTGTATATGTAAAAAATGTGTAAATTTCTTTGAGATTAAATGCACAATACACTTTTCTTGTATTTCAGAGCAAAATTAGGTATTGATTTTTTGATGAGAAATCTATTCTACGAATATAGAACCTCACTAATATGTTATGATTATTGTATTTTTTGTTTTTAAATATTATATAGATTGTAGTTTTTAAATTTAAAAGGTCTCCCTTTTTCAAGCAAAATATCTTCATAATTTATCTTGCACAGTGTTTTTATATCTTTCTTCATTAGCTTAAAGTAAAACATCACCCCTTAAAAAGGTATTTTTCAAACAATTATCCACTCACTATAAAAAAAAACTACTAGCACAAGTTATTGGGAGTCAACTGATCAGTTCAGGGATTCAGCAGGAATTTACAGGTTTTTTTACTTGTAACATTCCTTTTTCTGGGGGACATGTTTCAAGTTCTAAGCTTGTCCCTGTCTGACCAGGTTTAAGCAGTTCATGTAGAAAAGTAGCTGGGGAGTTCTACTTACATGCCTGGTGAGACAACAATGCTCTATCTTTCATTCAGCCAAGGTGATCTGATTCTTTCTTTCTTGGTTTTTTCTCTGTATGGGATCAAAAGGAAAAAAGCTGGGATTTTGATGATGAAAAGTAAAATTAATGACATGAACAATACGTGGGAAAAGTTTTGAGGAGAACGGCAGCAACAGGGATGCTCTTTGTTATGAGGGGGGTTTGCCCTCTTAGTTTTTTACAGGGTTTGTAGTTTGGGAGTGCTTTCAGCTCAATCCTTGAAAAATTTATGTTCGTATGTTTTTTCTCCCTGCATATAAGTGTTTGTCATATTTCTCTGAAATCAAGACCTGGAGAGAGTGATTCATGGTTTTTGTCTCATTCTGTTTAGATTACTGCAATGTATCGTACTGAGATCAGCCTTGAAACTTCCTGTTGATCTCATACTTTACCTTTTTACTTTTCCTTTTGCTTCCTATTACTTTTCATCTTAATATAGAGCTTTCCTTCCCGTGTACTGGTAGACTAAGACCACAGAAGAGTGTTATTTAAAGTAGAAAAGGCAGGTAACTTTCACACACTGCTCTAGTGAAGAAGACCTAAATTTGAAAACTATGAAAGCCAAAGTTTGATGAACTTTCTGTGAGGGCAGCTCACTACTTATGTGGAAGTTGCAGAGGTTGAAAGGAAGTAGTCCTCCTGGCAATTTACTTAATGGTGTGAAATACCAGGTGTTAAAATTTGAAGACAGGCACTTGCATGTCTGGATTTCATAAATAAACCAAGAAAATCAATAAGTGACTTTGGCAACTGCCACCCTTTTGACTCCTTTGTCAGAGGCCAAGAACTGAATGAACAAGAAAATTAAAAGTGTTTTCCCTGAAGGAAAAGTACATTTTTCTCCAGGCTAAAGTTGAGACGACACAGAGTAAAGGAAAGCTTTTATTGCTGTGTGCTCTGATGGGTTCACTGTGGCTGGATGCTGGGTGGCTACCAAAGCTGCTCTGTGGCTCCCTTCCTCAGCTGGGCAGGGGAGAGAAAATATAGTGAAAGGCTCATGGGTGCAGATAAGGGCAGGGGGAGACCACTGAGCAGTTACTGTCAGGCGCAAAACAGAATCACCTTGGGGAAATTAATTTAACTTACTGCCTGTCAGAATCAGTGTAGGATAATGATAAATAAAACCAAGTCTTTAAACACCTTCCCCCACCCTTCCCTTCTTACTGGACTTAGCTTCACTCCTGATTTTCTCTATCTTCTCCCTCAGAGCAGCATAGGGATGGTAAATAGGGGCTGCAGTCAGTTTATCACGTGTTGTCTCCGCCATTCCTTCTTTTTCAGGGGAGAACTCCTCACAGTCTTCCCCTGCTCCAGTGTGGAACAGATCATCTGGAGTGCCATCATGCAGTGTGTGTAGGGCAACCAGGGGATCAGGCCCAGCCAGCCTGGATTTAGGAAAGGCAGGTCCTGTATGACCAACCTGGTCTCCTTTAATGTCCAGGTGACCTGCCTAGTGGCTGAGGGAGAGACTGAGGATGTAGTCTACCTGGACTTCAGTAAGGCTATTGGCACTGACTTCCTCCGGAGAAAATAGCAGCCCATGGCTTAGACAGGTGACCTCTTATCTGGGTTAAAGCTGGCAGGATGGCTGGGCTCAGAGAGTTGTGGTGAATGGAGTCACATCCAGCTGATGGCTGGTCACCAGTTGTGTTCTCCAGGACTCAGTGCTGGGGCCAGTCCTATTTAATGGCTTTATCTGGATGAGGAGATTGAGTGCACCCTCAGTAAGTTTACAGCCAATGCCAAGCTGGGTGGGTGTGCTGATCTGCTGGAGGGCAGGGAGGATCTGGACAGGCTGGATCAATGGTCCAGAGCCTACTGAGCATGAGGCCAGGAGCTGGGTCCTGCTCTTGGCTCACAACAACCCCAGGCTGTGCTGCAGGCTGGGGGCAGTGACTGAAAAGCAACCCAGGTGAAAGGATCTGGAGCTGCTGGGTGACAGTGGCTGAGCATGAGCCAGCTGTGCCCAGGTGGACAAGAAGATCAATGGCATCCTGGCCTGTACCAGCAATAGTGTGGCCAGCAGGAGCAGGGCAGTGATTGTCCCCCTGTGCTTGGCACTGGTGAGGCCACACCTTGAGTCCTGTGTCCAGTTCTTGGCCCCTCACTATAAGAAGGACATTGAGGAGCTGGAGTGAGTCCAGAGAAGGGCAAGAGAGCTGGTGAAGCATCTGGAGAACAAGTCCTGTGAGGAACAGCCAAAGGACCTGGAGTGTTTATGCTGGAGTAAAGGAGGCTCAGGGCAGGCTTTATCACTCTTTACAACTTCCTGAGAAGAGTTTGCAGCCAGGTGGGAGTCAGGCTCTCCTCCTGGGCAATCAGTGGCAGGAGAAGAGGAAATGGTGTCAAGCTGTACCATGGAGGTTCAGGCTGGACATCAGGAAGGATTTCTTCATGGAAAGGGCTGTTAAGCATTGAAGTGAGCTGCCCAGGGAAGTGGTTGAGTCGCTGTCCCCAGCAGTGTACAAGAAAGGACTGGATGTGGCACTTAGTGCTAGGGTTTAATTGACAGGGTGACATTTGTTGTAAGGTTGGACTCAGTGATCTTGGAGGTCTTTTCCAACCTTAGTGACTTTATGATTCTGTGATTATCCCAGCAGCACTAACACTCTAACACTGACACTGATGGGCTTGGCCTTTGTGAGTGATGGGTCCATCAGCTGGCATTGGCTCTGTTGGACATGGGGAAGACTTCGAGCAGCTTCTCACAGGAGTCACTCTGTAGATCCCCAGCTACCAAAACCTTGTCACACAAACCCATTGCAGTTCCATAGTTTGTCAGAATCTAGCAGTCTGCAAGTTTTTTTATACTGTGAAGTTAAGTCTTAGTTGGTAGCAAAATATCCTTGGGAGAGCTGCATGCCAGGGCTGTCAACATCCTATTTTTATTAGTTCCCAAAATATGTTTTGTTTTATGTTGTAAGCCTGAAAAGTACTACTAGAGTTTGTTCTCTAGAAGACAGTTCAAATCATGCCGTATAGTAATATGGTTCTTCCTAGCTAAATTCAAGAACAGTTTATAAAGTTTTATGATTCTTTTTCTCATACTGTATTCTTCATTAAGGCTTTCAACTTTACTTACCTTCCAGATGTTTAAATCATGGTGGTTACATGGATATATATTACATCTATATCTGACTTATTACGTACAGTGTAGCTAAGACACCAGGGTTCAATCTGTAATATTTTAGGAACATGTGCGGTTTTTCTTTTTCCTCATTCCAGGCATTATAATCATATTCTTAATAAAATAAACTCTTAGTCAAATCAAGCTGAGTTAGGGAGCCATTCTTACCATAACAAATTGCATTTCTGTTTAAGGTGAGCTTCCTGGAAAATTGTAAGGAAAATGCAGTGTTGTTCAGTGCAAATGTCATGCTCAGTTCATAAAAGGTTGCTGAGAGGACAAACTGTAGTCAGTGTTCAGAGCTACAAAGCACTGTCCAGTCATGGCAGAGGGTATGTCTGCACTGTCCCTGGGGGTGTGGTGACAGCACTGAAGCTTTGCTGTTGTTTCCCAGGAGGGGATTTGGTTGTCTAAACAGAGCTGGTATTTGAGATGTCCAGTGGTACTTCTCCTTGACTTTAGGAGTGAGGACTGGCTGGGAAGTTGGTTGCTATTGTAAACCAGGTTTTGTAGCTGTGGGCAGCAGGGAGTGGAGGAGCAGGAGCAGAGCTTGGAAGCAGGTGTTGGATTCTGGAGCTGGCCAACAGGGAGCTCCCTTGAACCCATCTTGGGTATTTCCTCAAGTGGAAATGTTTCCCAGACCCTTCATGTTTCATTGCTGTACATAGACAGCAGTGGCAAAGATTTCAGCTCAGTCAACGATTCTGACTAGGTTTTCAGACCTGTGCAGCAGTGTGCCACCTTCTTCAGATCCCTCCTGCATAATTTTCGAGATCACTATCTTTCCTTGGGGATTTGTCATTTCTCAAATAGTATTATGGCTGTTGAGGTTAGAGCATATTTCCTTCCATATGAGAAGTAACACCTTTTGAATGTGAATTATCATTAAACTGCCATCAGTGAAACGGATAACATCTTAATAAAATAAAATAAAATAAAATCTTTATTTATTTTATTGCATTAAACATAAGCTTCATGTTAGCTAAGGTGTTTTAAATGCCCTCAGGAGGTAACCACCAGATTAATGAGAAAAGTCTGCAAAATAGTCAGCATTTTGCATTGTGCTGGCAAGGCTATTCACTAGAAGAGCTGTGGTTGCTTAGTTGCTATGGGAGAAAATAAATGAAGAGAGAGGATGAGAGTGCAGTCATGGCATTGTGAGGGACAGCAGGAAAGGGGAAAAGACACAAGTAAGTGGGAAGCTATAAGAAAGTATCTCTCCCTTAAGGCACAAGAAGATGGACTCAGAGGGGATTACAGGCAGTGCTGTGAGGAGCAGAAGAGGAGGAATATATGACAGGAGCGAGATGTTAGGGGAAGGCTGGAATTAGGTGGGATGGGAGTCTGGAAGTAGGCTGTGAGTGATGCAGCTGACCATATGTCAGAACAAGCGTAAAATAGCACTTCTTCACACTGAGACCTGGGTAATGAAAAGTGATGGATCCTCTGGTAGCAGACCTGGGACTTGCTTATTTATGTGTCTATTTCCCTTTGGGCTTGAACCGGAGATGGTTAAGTGCACAAATCAGGAAGAGGTGAACATTTATTTTCAGTGTGATAATAAATAAATTAGAAGGCAAGTAGAAAAACCAAAGGTTTAGAAATCCTCAGAGTGTAAGCCAGCCTCAAGACTGTGAAGAGAAGGGTCTGAGTCATTAGGTTCAGGCACTTGAGGCTTGGCAGAGCTGCATTCACAGATCTCAGCAGGCTCAGGTGGTACAGCAAGAGCATCCGGAAAGAGAGGGTAGTTTGACTGAAGAAGGAAGTGCACAACTCAGTTAATTTGAATTCAACATTCCCAGAAAGTAATAATTTCAGTTATTATCTGGCTACTCTTTGACTGCCCCTACTTTCTCACTAAAATATAGATCTATGTAAGAGATCTGGTCTGATTTAAGAAAAAGGTTGGTTAGATCTCCTTGTTTGTAGCAGAGGACTTGAAAACCAAATCTCAACTGCATCATAGAGTTCCTAACCTGATAGTAGTAATCCACATTATTTTTTCCAAAGCAGTTTGCTATGTTAATTCAGTCTCAGAATTTTGGAGCATTTTTGAATTGGTTTTGAGTACTTGGAATTTGCTTTAATCTTTTTACTCATAAGAAGAATGCCTCCTCTGTGTAGGAAAGGGTCCCTGCTACCACAGGAGCTGTATGATGGAGTTTATAGAAATGCCCTAAACCAGGAGATTACCCTCCTAACAGAGGAAACAAAGAGGAGTGAGATGAGATTTAAAGAGCACAAGTAGATCTGTTTTGTTAGTCTCAGGGTTTCTAGGCAGGGTGCCATGTCCCCTGCGTCTGTCCAGCCTTGTCATCTCCAGCCTGACATATTGGATGCTATGTGCATGTACATATTAATCTGTGCAGACTCAGTGCCTGAGGGAATGGTGTATGTTTGTGTGTTTTTGTCTTTAATTAAAGGTGGCATCTCTGCTTTTTTGGGTAGGTGAAGAACGGAGCTAAAAAGAATTGATTAAATGGAAAGAAAAAGAAGTAAAGGATGTTGACATTTGAGGCAGGTACATGTAAAGCCTCAGCAGGTGAGAAGAAGGGTGAATAATAGGGGCCAAAGAGATCACTGTACAGTAGAAGCCTTAATCAGAATGTGTAAAGGTCCCTGCTTTGCTAAATCAGCAGCTGCTCTTGGCTGGGAAAACTCCTTGGCACTTTTCTGTAGTTCTTGCCCCAGTACCACACTATGGTGTGTAGGGATAACTCTTATGTCCCCAGGCAGTGTGTGGAGGTCTTCCTGGTGTGTGTGTGTGTGGCTGTGCATATGCCTATCACATATAGGAGTTTGAGAGACAGTATTAGAAAACTTTGCTCCAGTTTTTAAGATAAACCACATAGGTGCATAATCTCTTAGTGTCTTTTGGGATGAGGGAGCATGCTTTAAGGCAGCCTTATTTTACTCCTGCTCTGGTATCATGGGCCTGGTTGGCCACTTCTAGAATTGATCCCATCATCTGGAACGTCTGGCTGTTCCTCTCTGCATTCTCCCCAGTGGTGTAATGGAAAAGGGGTGGAGAGAGCATGTAGATCCTATAGAGGTAACATAGAAGTCTCTCTACCTTGATCCTGCACTGTGATTTATCCTCTGAAACAGATGGAAAGGGGAAGGGGGGCATTTCCAGCTCTTTACTGCCTTTTCTTCTCCAGTGTAGAAACTCCCGTTTGGCTACACTGTGAATCTTATTTTCACAATTAAACATTGCCACACATTAATACTGTGATTAACACATAACTAAACCTTGACTCTCCTGGGCTGGTCTAGCTCTTTCTTTTTTACATGTTGGAGAAAGTATAGAGTTTTCCAAAGTGATAAGAAAGACACGAGCAGTAGTGTTATCTTGTATCTTGGCAGCCAGAAGATGGATATGGGAGAAGCAAAGAAGTATATCAGTGCTATATTTGGGAGGGGTGACAGCAGGATTTAGTCTTGGACTAAACTTCAGTTTTGGTTGTTTTGAATGACCTTAAGGATGTGGACTTTAATATGAAACAGGTGCCTGCTCCAGTGTGCTTTATAAGACATGCACAATGAAATCTCAAACTGAAACAGATAAACAGATGTAATCATGTCTTCACAGCTACACAAGCAAATGCTACTGTTCACGGGGTGCTGCTGACCACAAGTGTGCACTTGTAGAAGCAGCAGCTCACCCCCAGGAAAAAAACCCTGCTCCTGAATGTGGGATATTCATTAGACTGAAAAAAAAAGAGGGAAGGAAAAGAAAAAGAAAAAAATGAGATTATGAGGGAGAAGAAGAGAAACACAAGTTGGAAAAGAAACTTGAGGAACCTAGGATACCTTGGGGTTGTACTAAGAAAGGGAGGAAAGAGACGGGTATTTTAAACCTGTAATATGTTGTAGCTTGGGACTGACAATTCTGTATTTCTTCCCCAAATTACAGAATAAACACTTCCATAGAAGCAAAACTTGTCATCAGTTACCTGGTTTATCAGTGCTCCTGTACCAACATGTGTCTACTAATTTTGAATTTGTAATTTTAAGAAGTCAGAGTATAGTAGTGATGCTATGATCACTCACATATCTTGGAATCAGAGAATCATAGAAACATAACATGTGTTGGAAGGTGCTTTAAAGACCATTAAGTTCCAAACCCTCTGCTATGGGCAGAAACACCTTCCACTGGACTAGGCTGCTCAAAGGCCCCACTCAACTTGGCTGTCAATACTTCCAGGGTTGGGGCATCCAAAACTTCTCTGGGCAACCTGTTCTAGTATCTCACCACCCTCAAAGCAAATAATCTCTTACTAATATCTCATCTAAATTGGCCCTCTTTCAGTTTAAAGTCATTCCCCCTTGTCCTGTCACTAAATGCTCTTACAAGTCCATCTCCAGTCTTCTTCTAGGCTCCCTTCAGGTACTGGAAGGCTGCAGTTAGATTACCTCAAAACCTGCTCTTTTCCAGGCTGAGCAGTCCCAATTCTTCCAGCCTTTCCACATAGGAGAGGTTCATCCCTCCAATTTACTTGGTGGCCCTCCTCTAGACCTTCTCCAACAGGTCCTTCCTGTCCTGAGGACCCCAGAGCTGAATGCAGCAGTGCAGGTGGAGTCTCACCAGAGCAGGGGAGAGGGGCAGGATCTGGCCCTCCTGCCCACGCTGCTTTGGATGCAGCCCAGGATACAATGGCTTTCAGGACCCCACATTGCTGGGTCAGGTCCAGCTTCTCCTCCAGCAGCACCCCCAAGTCCTTCTCAGCAGATCTGCCCTAGGTCTGTTCATCCCCCAGACTGGATTGGTACCAGGGATTGCCCTGACCCAGGTGCAGCACCTTGCACTTGGTCTTGTTGAACCACATGAGATTCCCACAGGATCAGTTCTCGAGCTTGTCCAGGTCCCTCTGGATGCCATCCTGTCCTTCAGGTGTGTCAACCAGAGCATTCAGCTTGGTGTCATCTGCAAATGTGCTGAGGGTGCACTCGATCCCTTTGTTTCTGTCATTAATGAAGACATTAAGTAACACTGGTCCCCATACAGATACCTGATGGGCAGGACTCGTCACTGATGTTTATCACAATGAGAGCAGGGTAATTAATGATACTAATCTTCCTAAAACAATTTTAAAATATAATTTAATTTATGTGAAACACCTGAAAGGTAGTAGCCTTTGATATTGAGTTGTCTAACCAAAATTGATAGGCGACAATCAGATTGCATACTGGGATCCAGTACTTCTGGGGAGGTCACTTTCAGATAATTTAATTATTTTTTTCCCATGTCTTCAGTACTTTTGGTTGAACTTAGAAGGTAGGGTTTTGCCAGAAGTGATAACTGTGATAGGCTTTTGCTAATTCAGCTGCTTGTTTGCCAGAAATTATAATCAGAGTATCTGATTTTTTGCAGAGGTGCACTGTGCTGCTGTGATGCTGGGCATAACTGTAGCTGTAAGACTTGTAGTAATCCTATCACAAATGGCAGGGGCAATTATCAGTCATTGTCATCCAGAAAATTTGTCATTATTCTGGTAATGCTAGTCTGAGATTCATACTTCTTGATTTCACTTTAAGAAAGAATCAGCCTAGATGTTAAGTTATTGGACAGAGACTTGAGATACAATTAACTTTTGTGTGCTGCCACTCTGGGGAAGTCAGAGCCTGCCTGTACCTCAGGTCTCCTGTTGTTAAATTGAGATAATGCTTTTCTCTTCCTTTCAGTTGTCCATCTTCTTTCTTCACATTGTTTGTTGTCTCAATGTCACTCCTTTCCTATGTGTTTGGATAATCTCTGTGCTTTGGTCCCAAGAATCCATGGTCTCAGTGGATGTTTCAGAGCTCTGTGATGCAAGATAAAGCAATAACAATAAAATAATCCAAATAACCGGCTTTGTTGATGTCTGCAGCTGGATCTGACAAACTATGTTTGGGATTATATTGGGCTTGCTACCTCCTGGATAGTGAAGCCTTATGCTTTGCTCAGGGTGATAATTTCTTAAGAATCAGATATGAATATGAATAATTGTTGCAAAGAAATATATAAATCTATTGTATATGATACATGGTACTAGAGATTGCTATTTTATGGTGGTAGTTTAACAGCAAGTTCCACAATCTGAGCTCATGGGAAAGGTCCAAGTTTGCTGCTTTTAAACTCAGAGGTTTGATGTAGTTAACTTAGTTACCTAATTCAGTTAGGTAACACATCTTCCACATAGACACAATTTTGTCATTTACCTGAGAGTATCCTTGAATCTCTCCACTTGCATTTTCTGTCCAAAGTCAGCCACACAGCTCAGCAATGTACCCAAAGAGGCAAAGATCCCATGGTGTGGATTTAATGGGTGGGCTCCCTTCATGTTGTGAAGTTATTTGAGACAGCATGCACGTTTGAAACAGCTAGTGACCAACATTTCTTCTTGAAATTTCATGCTTTGGTGCTTGGTAACAGAGAATATTGTTCACTGTGTGAGCTGGCAGCATGTTTAATAAAACTCTATTTGCATTGAAATGCCCTCCACAAGAAGAATCACAGAATCATTGGGATTGGAGAAGGCCTTTAAGATCATTGAGTCCAACTTAACCCAACACTGCCAAGTCCACGACTAAACGTCAGTCCCACAGTCCCACATCTATCACACATCTGTTCAGTATCTCTTGAGATGGTGACTCCACTACTTCCCTGGGAAGTCTGGCCTAATGCTTGACAATCCTTTCCATGAAGAAGTCATTCCTAATATCCAATCCCCCAACATATCTTGAGGCCACTTCCCCTTCTCCTATTACTTGTTACCCAGAAGGTGAGGCCAGCTTCCACCTGGGTACAGCCTCCTTTCAGGCAGTTTTAGAGAGCCATAAGGTCTCTCCTGGGCCTCCTTTTTTCCACCCCAAACCCCCTCAGCTGCTCCTCACAGGACTGGTGCTCGGGACCCTTCACCAGCTCTGTTGCCCTTCTCTGGACTCGCTCCAGCACCTCAAAGTCCATCCTGCAGGGAGGGGGCCAAAACTGGACACAGGATTCAAGGTGTAGCCTCACCAGTGCCAAGTGCGGGGGACAATCAGTGCTAATCCATGTACTGCTCTTTGGCCATCTTTGAATTGCTAAACAATGCACATTTGCACTCTTTATTCCACTAAAAGTAAGTTTTTATTTCTTACATGATTGTGCAGACTTATATGCCATGATATTTTATTTTCCTCTAGTTCGTATTTTTAATGTCACTCAAGCCCTTATTGTAAGAAGTGGAAATATCTGCTGATTTTTTGAATGGAAATCGCTACTGCACTGATGGAGTGGTCATGAGTTAGCCTTTTGGAGTTCTACCTTCAGAAAAATGTCATCCAAATAGCATTTTTCCATGCTCATCAAGGTGGCCATGTAGTTCTTCTGGTAATGGAGTCCTTTGTTCAGTTCCTCTATAAGCACAAGTTTCAATATTTTTAAAATATAACTTAGTTTTTAAATCATCCAAAAATGTTGAAGGGAGTTATTACAAACTAACTTTTTTCAGATTTTATATATACAAATTTAATCATTGTACAGAAAAGAGGTGATTTAAATACTTTCTTTTGCCACATTGTATCTGCAGATAACACTTAGAATAAACGCTTCTCCAACTTTGACAAGAAAGATTTAAAAAATACTGTTGGCATCTTGTTAGTTTTCTCTATTGTTTTAGTTCAGTGAAAGCTCAAAACCAAGGCCACGCTTCTTCATGAGGCATTTCATATGAAGATCTTTTTCTGTCTGCTTAAAAAGGAGAACTAAAATAGTTCCCCAAAGGGATCTTCTGATTTTTTAAACATTCTTTTTCTGTGGGCCTCGCTTCTTAATGTAAACCTCTATTAAAATCATATTCTTGCTAATGTAGAATTCAAATTGTATTAGAATGAATAGTTTCTCTACTAGCTAGACATTATTTAGCCCTTCATCAAACACCATAAACCTTGGTTTAGTGTATAATAAAGTGCATGCTCCAAAATACAATTTTCTTTCCAAATACAGCTGTTTTAGTCTCCTGTGCCGTGAAGTACAGGAAACTACTGAAAAATTAGTGGCTGTTTTAGAAGCCATAAGTCCTAATAGGCTTTCAGCATTTTAACAAGTGGCTCAGAAGTTTAAGCAGTTGTGCCTGCAAAAATTCCTTTCTCATAGCCAGTGATAGTCTTTGCATATGAGATACATGTTCTGCACATATCAAGGGATTTTCTTCATTTTTCTATTTAACCTCAGTAGGGAGGGCATGCTGCAAATTAACAAATGTACACTGTGTTGCACTCAGCTAAGGGAATATATATATATGTTTTTATACTGATGGTATTTTGATGATAATAGGAACTTGTGGCTAAGTATCTTGTTTTAAAGGTTAAAAAGCTTGAGTTCCTCGGAGCTCCTGTAAGGAGCCATGGAAATGTGTCAGCTTTTTGAAGGGATTGATTAGCAATGTCCAGAGAACTTAATGTCCAGAAGAACAGAAAAATGCATGAAAAAGTAATAGAAGTGTAAGGAAAAATATTTAATCTGTTAAAAAAATATCAATTTGTGACTCTGGCAATGGACTTCTAAAGGACCCAGTGAGTTCTCATTGCCTTTAGTCCTCCTTTATTGCCTTCATTGTCAATTTATGCTGCTCACACTTTCCTTTTCCTGCTTGTTTTATTCTGCAGTGAAAATGAAGTGCTGGGTATCTGTTGGTGGCTTAGTAAGTGATTTCTCTTAGTAAGAGATTTAATTAGAAATGTAATGTCTTAAACACTAAATAGTGCTAGAAGTTGATTTTTTTTTGACAGTACAGTATGGTGATAGATCAGAATCTTAGGAATATAATAATTGATCTCTTTGTTTTGATGGTCTGTTGGTGGTGTGTGTGTAAGTGTGTTTGGAAGTCCAAGTTTGTCTTTTAAAATACGTTTTGTAGCAACTAGCACATGGGCTTTCCTGCAGTGAGTAAGATAGCATAGGTGGGTGTTTTCGTGTATTGGAAATTTGTATGAGGAGTAGGAAAATTAGATTTTGCAATCACTTTTTCCATAACTGTTTGAATACATTTTTACAACTGTAAGAAGCAGAGATAAGAGTGGATGCTGTGGTAGTGAGGGAATGAAAAATGTTATGGAAATGGGAAGAGTTTGGGCCTTTTATTAGCCTCTGTCCAGATTTTTTTTCCATACATTGCTCTATTTTAAGATGATGATTTATTTAAAAATACAATGTTAAGATGGAGTCTTCTGAATGTCCTTCACAATTTGCTAAATATTTTAGTGTGCTGTTTGTTCAGCAATTTCCCCATATTTTTAATTTGCCACCAAATTTTCCTTTAGGCTGGCATGGAAAATATGCATAGGAGTGTTTGTTTTCTACAAGCCCAGAAGGAGCAGTGAGAAAGATACTCACTACTGCTGGTTTCAAGTGAACATGTTTGAGGTGGAGGCTTGCTTCATTAATGTAGCTTGGTAAACCATGGTTGAGAGAGCAGAGGGATGGGGAGATCTCAGTCTAAGTATTGTTTAAATGTCTTATAAAGCATTTTTGTGTGTGTGTGTGTATAATATGTCCTATATAAAATATGCATATATATGATTCTGTAGCTAGCATCCTTGTATTATCAGTGGTTTCTGGCACAGATATAAGGCATGGTGCATTTCTGCTTGCCATCTGTCATCTTAACCTCATCTTTCATCATACATTGTTCCTGCACTCTTGTTCTTTCCCATTTACTTCTCCTCACGTTCAGCTTCATATCCTGTCTTCTCCATAGCCTCAGCCCTCTTGCCCTGACAATTCCTGTTTTTTTTTTGTGAAGACCCAGCTCCTCAAAGAACAATCCATTAGAGACTGAGAAAGCTGTTGTTCTTGAGACTCCCATCCTTCCTCCAATCACACCACACCTTTGGCTGAGGCAAGCAGCTGTGTGTAACACCATGCACATTTTAAACAGCATGCATCCTTTTGTTGTAACTGTAAAAGGAACAGCTGTGTCTTTGTATTCCCAAAAATAGCCCCTTTCCAAACGTGCTAAAAACTATTTTTTTTCCTAGTGAAACAAATAAGGAATTTGTAGGTCAATCTTTAATGAAGATGAAAGAACCAAAATACTTAGAAATAGCTTTGATAAGTCATGTCAGGATAAGGTGAGAGTTACTTAGATCCAATCTTTATGTTTGGCCAAGCTGGGATCAGAACAGGACCCAAAATGTGTTTTTTTTTTCCTGAGGAATCTGTTAGAGTCACCTGTGACTGGTAACAGACTCATGAACTTTTTACTGCTGGGGTATTGACAGGTAAAGCTCAATCACTTTATAGTCTTTGTTGCAAAAAGCGGAATTGGATATAACTGTGCATTCTCATTTTCTAGGACGGTCTGAGCTTCTTAAAATCTGCTCCTCTTCAAAGGAGGACTGTTGGGGTTTTTTTTTATTCCTGAATTTTGCACAAATTGAATGCAGTATGCGCATTACTAATGTATATTTAAATAATTTAGTGGACTTAGTCCCAACAATGTCTGATAGAAGAAAATTGAGAAAGGTAGTAAATGCAGAGTGCCCTGATACAAAGCTCTAGAACTATTAATGTATATTTATGTAGGCCTTACACGAAGTGGTCATTTAGACATGACCTGAGAAGGAGAGATGTCCTTGAAATCTCCAGATGCAGAGTTCTAGATGGCATCAGAAGTGATTGCATACACTTTCCAGACAAACCTACAAAAGAATATTGTTAGGATAAAGAGAGTTATATCTATCAAAACACTGATTGCACTGAAGAAACTTAATGATGTGACCTCCTGTGCTATTGCTCTGACAGCCAGGATACCTGTTGGAGTTTTACGACAACTAAACACCTAGACGAGTAAATGCATGGTGCAATTAAGCTAGTTGTAAGTTATAGAGAAAGCAAAATTTGTTTTGAAGAGTGTATTTTTTATCTTCCTAACAAACCCCTTCCTTTTTACTTTTTCTTCTAAGTGATGACTATCTGATGTTAAGGTGGAATGAGACCCTTGGTGACAATTGTCAGAGTAGGATGTACTGCCTCTCCAAAGCTAATAAGTCAGTATAACAGTAGGGGATTCTTATTTACAATAAGCTGCAAGAAATGGAGAGTAACCACTGCAAAGGTATTACATAAAGAAAGAATTTGAGGAAGCAAATTTAGAAAGAGAAACTCTCTGGTGGTGCATTTGGTGAGAACCTTGCTTACAAGATAGCAACAGTGATGTCCCTATGTTCCCTGTGTACAAAGAAGCTACTGGAATAATTTCGGCAAAGAAATTTTCTGTAGAATCATTTGTTTAGTATCTGATTAATTGGGACCTACCTAGTTCTCTTTGCCTATGAAGGAAACTATCCTTCTTAGAAGTGAAGATGTTGAAAACATTTATTTCTGCTGTCTTTGCAATACCAGTATGCTCTGGTCTACATTTAATGATGCATTTCCCTATCCATAACTGCTTAGAAACAATTTTCTTAGTCACTGTGTATTCAACCAACCATTCAACCCCATGCAATGCTACAGGCTGGGGCAGAGTGGCTGGAAAGCTGCCCAGGGAAAAGGACCTTGAGGTGTTGGTTGACAGTGGCTGAACATGAGCCAGGTGTGCCCAGGTGGCCAAGAAGGCCAGTGGCATCCTGGGCTGGATCAGCCATGGTGTGGCCAGCAGGAGCAGGGCAGGGATTGTCCCCCTGTGCTTGGCACTGCTGAGGCCTTGAGTGCTGTGTCCAGTTCTGGGCCCCTCACTACAAGAAGGACTTTGAGGGACTGGAGCAAGTCCAGAGGGCAACAGAGCTGGTGAAGGGTCTGGAGCACAAGTCCTGTGAGGAGTGGCTGAGGGAGCTGAGGGGTGTTTATGCTGGAGTAAAGGAGGCTCGGGGGAGACCTTATCAGTCTCTACAACTGCCTGAAAGGAGTTTGCAGCCAGCTAGATATCAGCCTCTTCTTCTGGGTAACAAGCAATAGGAGAAGTGCCCTCAAGATGTGGTGAGAGATGTTTAGATTGGATATTAGGAACAATTTCTGGACTGAAAGGGTGGTCAAACACTGTAACAGGCTGCCTAAGGAGGTGAAGTGGTGGAATCATCATCATCCCTAGAGATATTGAACAGATGTATGGTTGATGTAGGACTTAGGGATGTGGTTTAGTGGTGGACTTGGCAAGTGCTGAGTGTGCTGGTTTTGGCTGAAATAGGTTAATGGTTGGCTTTGAGGATCTTAAAGGTCTTTTTCAATTTAAAATGTTTCTATGATTCTAAGAGAAGTGTTTCAAAGCTTTTTACTAAACCTTCCCAAAGAAATCCACTCAAACATTATGAGTGGTCAATTGTATTAGTTTAACTTATAGGAATTCACAAATGGCTAAAAATACATACAATTAAATATCAGTTATTTTCAAATTAAGATGTTTCTGAGTTTTATCTTAAATTAAAATATGCAGCTAAATATTCTATAGTTTAGAAATAGATTGCACACAGAGCAGGAGGGTTGATCTTTCTTTCCGATGTACTTATTAACTTACATTATATAGAGACCCTTGAGTCTTCCACTTTAATAAAAATTGAACTGGAATAACTCAAAATATCCTGGAATGTTGTGTTGTGGAAGGAAAGAAAGACAGCATATTAATAAGAGGTGATATTTGTTTAGCGTTTTTAAAAAGGATATTCTGTTGTATTTCGTTTATTAACTGTATTTTCTGTCTCTGAAAAAATCTAATTCTGAATAAACAGTGGAAGTTTACCTTGTAATATATCATGACAAATATGAAAAGTGTTGTGTGTTAACTGTGATGCTGTCTGTAGAGACTCATGGTGATATCCTTTGCCCACTGAAGTCAGTAGGCACTCTACTGAGTGCAGTTGGGGTGTTTCAGTGAAGTTGGGGTGTTTCTGAAAGAAAAATTGAATGCTGAATGTATTGAATGCCTGTGCTGATACTAATGTGGTAATATGGTATCTACTGGTAATGTGGTATCTACCCACGTGCTGTAGTTTTGATGCAACCACCAGCATGCTGAATTGCAGGAGTCTGCTGTACTTTGCAAACACTTTGCAAAGGGTGTCTGTCCTTTCCTTGCCTTCATTTTTCCAAGAAGCCAGTGCCAGTGCTCACTCAGCAGGCCAGATACTTGTGAAATCAGATTTGTGTTGGTGCCTGAAAGAAAACCAAACCCTTCGGAATGCTTGCCCTACTGTGTTATGTAGTGCATGTAGACTAAAAAGAGTAAGACACACCCTCTAGTCAGTACTGCTGTGTGTGTGTTGATTGTTGTTCTTTGGGATGTAGCCCCAATGTGAGAAAGAAAAGAGTTTGGACAAAAAATAATGTATTTACAAATTGTGCTTAATTAGAAAATTCTCACTCATTTTCCCCTCTGATAGAAACCCCCCAACCAAAGCCAAAGAACAAAACCCCCAAATCATTCTGTGATTGAATCGTTCAGGTTCCTAAGTATACATCTTGACTAGTGAGCTATGAAGTCAACTTGTTAATTTCAACTACACTGAGTTAGTAAGTTCAGTATTTTTTATATCAGCTGCATCAGCTGTGGGAGGGAATATATCCAGATACTCTCGATCCTGATGGCTAAGGATCTTGCATGAAGAATGCAAATTTGAATCCATTTTGATGCAAAATGTTATCATGTCACTCATCATATCTATAAGGAGGGTCTTGACCACTCCTTACTGGCAGTTTCTGCAGTCTTTCTGTGATATGTTTAAGTGTGTTTTATATAATATGTATATATATATTTGTGTGTGCATCCGTCCGTGTATTTGTTGTGAATTAGTTCAGAAATTTCAGTGTATGAAATCAGGTCATTAGATGAGGTTCTGTGATGTGCAGAAAAGAATTTACATATAAAAGGGAATGGAATTATTAAAGCTTTATGTCAGCATTGTACCTGTGCAGTTCTGGATTGTTTCAGACATTGCAATCAACTCTACAGGTATGACATTGACAGTCAGAATACAGAGATTTGTCCTCAGCTCTCACCATCCTGAGTCTTCTTCAGTGCCACGCCTTGAGAATTTCATCTCTTTCCAAGGAGCTCAGTGTTGGAAATGAAAAACCAGTAGTTAAAAGTGTGCAAAAGTCAATCCTCTGCCCACAGTTCCCTGTCTACACCCTTTGGAGGAATGCTTCTCTTTGTGAGATCATGGCTTTTGCATTCATGAAGACCATACATTCATAATGTGTCACACTGTGGTGGAGAGTGCTATTTTCATTCCCTAGTGGCCAAACAATCCTAACAAATGTGCTTGGTCTTTCTTATTTATTAATTTCCTTAATTTTCAATTTTATCTTCTTGCAGTATATTGAGATGTGGTAATGAGAATGCTTAGTTTGTGCATTTGGTCCCTGTGTGCCTCCTGGTGCCCCTTCCAGCTGTGCATGAACCTGTGCCTGCAGATCTGCTCTTTTCAGTCAGACTTTCAGACTTCTGTTGTGAATATGGCCTTGGACCTCTAAAGGCCTCACAGACACCTTCAGTGAGAGGCAGACACAAACCTGCGCAAGCAGTAACCTCTGAGCAAGGTAGGACTCATCTTTAGAAGATTTTGCCTTCTGAATGCTTTGAGATCTTGGATGACAGATGCTAATGAAGTGTGAAGTATTGCAACCAGGGATCAGATAATGGTTTCTCCATGTGCAATTTTGTTAATTCATTTAGTTCATATGAGGTAAATTGCTCCATGTGCCTTCAAGCCGTCTTAATTTAATGCAAGTAAGTAAAAAAGCCAAGTAATGACTTTGACTGACTGAAGAACTAATAAACTCCAGCCACGACTTCTCATCATCTAGCTTCAGAATAATGAGCCTCTAGATAACTTTCTCTGCATTCTTCCTTGAACAACAGCTCCCTTGGAATAGGGACCCTCGAAGTATAATGACAGTGGTTGTGTTTGCACATCTGTGAGGGCTGCAGCTCACCTAGTGGTAGGAAAAGGTGTTGCCTTACTTGGTTTTGGTTTTATTTGTAATTTCATGTGGGCAAAAATGAATCAGAGAAGGGTTTCTAATAATTTAGTAGGAAGTAAAAAAAGCACTCCGTGTTTTTCATTGTATTATGGCTTGAGTGACATTGACCAATAATTGTGAAACTTGGAAGGATCTAGAAGAGTTGAATAATTGGACCTTTCCAAGAGATTTCAAGACCACAGGAATTGCATCGGTTTTATTTTCTTCCAAAATATGATCTTGTTTTATCCAGTAACATACATATCTACGTAATTCTACATCTTCCCACTCTGCCACATCTATGCATTCACACACACAGTCATATCTTTTATACTTAGGTCTGTCATTTGAGTTAAAGATTCTCTTAATAAATTAATCTCAGTCATTCAGAGCAACAGTTTTGCTTCAAATGTAGAGTGATCAAATGGCTTAGATTGGGAGGGACCTTAAAAGATCACCTTGTTCCAAACTCCCCTTCCACTAGATCAGGTTGCTTAAAACCCATCCAACCTGGCTGTGAACACTTCCAGGGATAGGGCATCCAGAACTTCTCTGGGCAACCTATGCCAGTGCCTCACAAACCTCACAGTAAAGGATTTCTTCCCAAAATCTAATCGAAATCTGCGCTTAGTCTGAAGCCATTCTCTTTTGTTCTCTCACTACATAAAAGAAGTCCCTCTCCAGGTTTTTTGTGGGCTCCCTTTAGGTACTGTAAGGTCAGGGTGAACATTTCTCTCAGTCTTTTCACACAGGAGAGGCGCTCCATCCCTCCAATTTACTTGGTGGCCTTCCTCTAGACCTGCTCCAACAGGTCCTTCTTCTGCTGGGCACCCCAGAGCTGGATGCATCAGTGCAGGTGGAGATTCACCAGAGCAGGGGAGAGGGGCAAGATCTGGCCCTCCTGCCCACGCTGCTTTGGCAGCCCAGGATACAATTGGCTTTTTAGGTCAGGTCCATCCTCTTCTCCAACAGCACCCCGAAGTCCTTCTCATCAGATCTGTCCTGTTCTTCCCCCAGACTGGATTGGTACCAGGGATTGCCCTGACCCAGGTGCAGCACCTTGCACTTGGTCTTGTTGAACCACATGAGATTCCCACAGGCCCAGTTCTTGAGCTTGTCCAGTCCCCTCTGTCTTTCAGGTGTGTCAACCAGGCCATTCATCTTGGTGTCATCTGCAAACGTACTGAGGGTGCACTCGATTGCTTCTGTCATTAATGAAGACAAGAAGTAAGGCAGTACAGACACCTGATGGGCAGGACTCGTCACCGACGTCCATTGGGATTCAGAGCCATTGACCACAAGCCTCTGGATGTGACCATCCAACCAATTCCTCATCCACCTGACAGTCTACACATTGAATCCTTCTCTTTCCAATTTAGAGAGAAGGATGTGGTGGGGACCCACATCGAAGGCTTTACAGAAATCCAGATAAATCACATCAGCTCTTCCCTTGCCCACCAATGCAGTCACTCCATCACAGAAGGCCACTGGGTTGGTCAGGCAGGACTTGTCCTTGTTGAAGCCGTGGTGGCTGTCCCAAATCCCCTCCCTGTCCTCCATGTGCCTGAGCACAGCTTCCAGGAGAATCTGTTCCGTGACCTTTCCAGGCACAGAGGGGAGGCTGACAGGTCAGTGGTTCCCAAGGTCCTTCTTTTAAAAGAGGGTACAGTGTTTTCCTTTTCCAGTCACCTGGGACTTCATCTGACTGCCATGACCTTTCAAATATCACAGAGCATGGCTTGGCAACTACATCAGACAATTCTCTCAGGACTCTGGGATGCTCTAATTGTGTCCTACAGAGTTGTGTATGCTCAGTTCCTCAGCTGATCATGCATATGATCTTTACTTTCAGTGGGAAGTGCTTTGTTCTCCCAGTCCACATCTTGCAGTCCACCCTCTTGAGAGGTTGCCATTGAATACTGAGGCAAAAGCTTTGTTGAGCGCCTCAGCCTTCTCCTCATCCACTATTAAGAGTTTTCCAGCATTGTTTATCAGGGGGTACACCTTCTTTGACCTCCATTTTCTGGTTAACATCCTGGAGAAGGCCTTCCTGTTATTCTTTGCATCCCTTGTCAACTTCAGTTGCAGCTTCACTGTGGCCTTTCACCCCATTCCTACACATGAATTTCACCTCTGTACTCTTCATAGGGTACTTGATCTTCTTGTTCTTGTTTCCTTTGCCTGTGCATTTGCTTATTTCCTTTTCATTTGATCATCAGTTTGAAACTATCCTGTGGGTTTTTGGTTTGTTGATTTTTTTTTCTGATAATCTTTTTTTTGGTGTGTGTTATTGGCATAGAATAAAAAGAAATGCATCCCAGCAATTCCATCACTGCTTACTGAGAGTTTAGGAGGGGCATTTGTGTAACTCCTAATATACTTAACGACAAAAGATTGTCGTTAAGTATATTAGGAAATGCTGAAATTCAAGCATGGAAGGGCAAAATACAAAATGAAATCAAATTGGCAAGCTTGCATAAATTTGGCTGTGTGCATCCAAGTAAAAATAGCAAAACTTCATATATCTTATATTTCATCAGTGATGGATGCTACAGGTGAAAAAAAAAGAAAAAATGAGGGGGGACATTTCTTAATTTAATTTTTTAAATGAGATAGTAGGAATACCATTCAAAAGTTTAAATTTTGGTCTCAAGTTTTAAATTTATCCTAGCTGAGATGAAGTGTATATATATATATATACAGTACAGTCATTGCTACACATAGACCAGTGTAAATTTCTTGTTTTTACTTGCTAAGCATTTTGTGAGAGTTGTGGTTATCTTTTGCATTTCTAAGAGAGAGATATGGACATGAGCTGAATGTACACTCTAACAAGAGACAGTCTGCTGCTAACTATATAGTTGGCAGCAGGCAAAGCATTTTATGCCATGGAATTTGGAGGCATTTCACAGCAACTGAATTGGGTATTTTTATTTGCTGGCATGTTGTGTCCTTGCCCCTCTGACTCAGGTCATTGCAAACAGTGGCAATACCAAAGCATGTGTGCTAGGCATGTTCCTACATGCCCTTCCAGTGCAGCCTAGTGGAAGATGAAATATTCTGATCATGTAAGGAATGATGGTGGCAATTTGACAATTTCTGAATATTATTTTTGACAAATGTTATAAGTGTTATAGAAATATTTTCATGCAATATTAACATTATTGTAACACTAGTATAGAAGCATAAATTACCAGATGAGTCAGAATTATGGCCCTTTTCCTGCTGTGTGTGGGCAGACCCCTGCATCTGTGCTCATTGCAGGTTTGGGACCTAAATGCATTAGATGAGTACTGGAAGAAAATGAATCTGCAAAGTATTTTAATAGAAGGAATACATTGCTCTTAGTTTTGAAAAATCCTCTAAAATTGGAAATGTTCTTGTGCTTTACTTTAAAAAAGTATGTTAATATGGAACTGTCTCTGGAAATTCTTGTAAGATTAATGACAAAACTGAAAAAAAAAGGTAAAACAGCTCAAATCAATGTCTTGAAAGAAAAACAGAGGTGTATTGTCTTATACAGATTCCAGACAAGATCTGTGTACATGGACTCTAGTTGTGGTCCAGTATTTCTGTAAATTATATTTATAGGTAATGTACTAATATCTCACACAGTATGGTAATATCGTTAGCTTTTCATGACAGCAGTTTTCCCAAAGTCATGAACTGTAATTTCATTGTCTGCCTCTTCTCAGGGGAGCAATGAAAATACTCACTAAAAGGGATCTCTCATCTGACAACTTTCCTCAAACAGAAGCTTGCAGATTATTGAGAAAGACATCCTGTTGCTTGGGATCCTGAGATATGTCTTTGTTTTTAAGTATTTCAAAGATACCTGTGTGGAGCACTTCTTTATTTGTTTTTTCTTCCTCTGTGAAAATAATATATTCTATATCTGTCATCTGGTTTGGCTTTTTATACCGAGAAATAGCAGTAAACATTTCAGAAAAGCAAGTAGTTGTTCTTTTACTCAGAAAAGTGGAAATTACAAGAAAAAAATCGTCTAAGTCAGAAGGGGAAAAGAGAAGGATTTATTTTCTCATAGCTGAGGATGCTCAAGTGGATATTGCTTCAACTTCTAGAGTGAGCATATTCTGCATAGAAGGATTAGAAATTTCTCCTCACAAAATGTAAATAAAAATTTTGATGATTCGCAACTTCTTCTGAAATTCTTCATGCTCCATCTTTCCTCAGACATCACATTGTGCTCTTTCTTCCTCTCATCTCTGTGTCTCTGCAAGTTAAGGAAATAGTGGCTTCTCTCTTTCTTCCCCCTTTGCTGCCACCTCCAGGGAAGGTTAAAAATCCAGCATCACTGAGAATTCAGCTTTGCCAGGACTGAGGGTCGTCTTGAGATTACAGTTTTCAAGTTAATATTCAGAGCAGTTACTGGGACCCCTGCTTCTTCTTTTGTTTCTATTAATCAATTTAGGAAAATTTGATTAGCTCTGGTTGTTTGTGAGAATACAGATCAACCTTCTTTCTCTTTTCAGATTGCCTGAATCTAGGCTGTCCTCTGAGATGCCGAAACCTTCTGACATGCAGATTTCTTTCCCTTAAACTGATTTTCATCTAGCTGATTGAATTATAATTTCATCTAACTCCTTCCTTTCCTGAAAATGTGATATTCATTGTGAGCGCTTTCTTGGCTCTATAATAGCATTCAACTTGAGTATCATAAAAATAGTAGTACTTGGAAAATATTTTGATAGTCTTACAAGTCAAGGTATATTGTCAGATCTTATAGCGACCACATACAGTATAAGAGCAACATCTATAATTAACTTGGCACAGGTGGGGAGAGAATAGGGAAATTGTCTCTGTTACCTCCCTTCTTTGGTTTTGAAATCTCATGCTCTTGTATGATACGCTTGGGAAATTACAGACTGTGAGTGGGATTCATATGGCAAAATGTAGACATCTACATCTGAGTTAGTCACCCAAGGCTCCCTGTGTGGGGAATGGAGAGAAACAGGACAGATGAATCACACCCTTGAAGAACCTATTTTTTTTTTTTACCTCTATGCTAAGACAAAATGACTCATAGCCTGAAAGTGCCCATTTGGCTAGTAAAGGAGGTTGGGGTAACAACTGGAATGTGATGGCTGCATTCTGCACCCCAAAAGCTAGATGAGATGTACATGCTCTGGTGCATACCTGTGTGCTTGCGTGTACATATTTGTCAGATTGTGTGAGTATTCAGTCCTAGACAAAAAACTCACTAGTTTTCCACATAGAAATTCCTTTAAAAACTAAAGACAACTTTAGGTTTCGATGTGTGAGAACTCAGAAATCAGGAAATGTGTAAATTTAATTAACATTAATTGAATTAACATTTCTCCTGTCTGTACATTTCTCAGTATGCATCAGCAAATAATTGAAAAACTCTAATAAATAAATTTTCAAAACTTTGTCAGCAAATCAGTTTCGTAGCTAATGGTGCCACTGTTTGTTTAGTCACCTTTGGAAACTGTGCCTTCTGCTCTTATGGAGACATGTGTGTGATGTTTTCCAGATGTTGTAGGGAGCTGTGAGCTCTTTGTGCTACATCTAAGGTAGTCTTTCCTCTCTGTGTGCAAACCACATAATATGAATACCTCAAATTATCTCTGTCCTCAGTCAGCCTGAGGAGTGTGCTGTTAGTGAATATGTGAAGACCTTGCAATGCCACTTGCAGAAAGGAAATCTGTCTTCTGGTGTTTGCTTTTCAATACATCAGCAGCAGCAGCATGTGGGGTGTGAGCCAGGGTGGGCTCAGAAACAACTTGTATTCACAGTGGTGTTGGTGCCACTGAAAGTCTGTGTGGAGTCCCCTCAGCTGAAAACACTGGTGAGAGATATATGATCCTCCCACAAAGAGGTGAAAGATATTAAAATAGAAATAGCCAATGAAACAAGACAAATAATGATAGCCCAGTAATATAGTATTTATGGTTTCTTTTCAGCTTCTGTTTTGTATGCGCAGATATGCATGGTGGACTGACATAAATAAAACTGATAAGTTTTTGACTTTATAGAGAGAATAAATTTGTTTGGCTTAGATCTGTAGTTAGAATATATCCAGCAAGATGGCTTTTGCTAGAAATTGAGCTTTTGCACCTGCTAACTCTAGGCACCTGGCCTGAGGAGCATGATCTACAAAGTAGATTCCAGCACACCAAGTTCCTATGTAGTCAGCAACATAGATACTCTAAAAGGGGTAACACAAAACAAGGGTCACAGCTCCTCCTCTGGTTTTCAGAGCTGCAAACTAGGACTTACTCAGATCCAGACCCTGGAGATATATTCTGGCTAGCTGTGTAAATCACAGATGATTTTCATGCATGAATGAAGCCATGGTGTATGAGAAGCAATGCATCTGCAGTCTTCTCTGTGAAATCTGCAGATCATGGATCCTAATTCCCATAAAATCTTTCCCTGCCAAGTCACACTAGGTTTAGAAGGTACCTTACTTTGTTGATCCTTTTGAATTTGGACAGTTTTAAAGCCAGACATGCAAGATTTCAGTCAATGATAAGTAAGATGTGGCTGTGGCCTGACTGTAGTGTTACAGTGACACAGAATGATGGACAGTCACTGGATTCAGACAAAGCCAGCATTGCTTCTACCATCCTTTCTCTACCAAAAAGGAAGAAAGTCCTCAGAAAAGAGCAGTATCTGTGTTGTGGAACCATTATGAAATCTGTGTTTGAAATACCCAGTGTAGCTTTCTGAATCAAGGACAGAGTTCAATTAAAGTGATGCCTCTACTGGCTTTTGTTCTGGCTAGATCAGTTCAATACCACGCTGTAGGTTAAATTATTGAAGCTGCAGAGGTAGCTGAGAACTGGCTACAGCACTGAATTTCTCCCAGCTGCTAGTGTTTTGTCAGCACTGATCAGTGATTTGTGCTCAAGTCATTTGGTCAGAACCATCACCAGTGAGCAGCAGGCTATATTTGGCTTCTTACCTTACTTCTCAGCCAAAGGCAGGCAGGCAGATCCAGACCAGCAGCCTTACGTGGGAGCTGCCCTGGACAGACGTGTGCTGGCTCACAGAACCGAGTGCTTCAAATCAATGTGTCAGCAGCTGCCTGCGAAGGCAGGGCTGGAGTTCTGCCAGTCCCTGGAAAGATGAAGTGCCTCTTCCAGGTGAGAACCACTGTGCTAAACCTCAGATGATCAGTGTGGATGCTGCCTGCTCCTGTCTGTGCTAATTTGAGAAAAGATTTTTTATAAGACAGCATCTTTCTAAATTACTTCACACTATATAGTAGTTGAATTACTTGCTGGTCTTTAAAATCCTTATCTGAAGAAAAACCATATATATGTATATATATGTATATGTATGTATATATATGTATATATATGTATATATATATATATATACATATATATACCATATATATGTATACACAAACACATACACAAGTAAATTAAATTTTTGTTTTGAAAGATGCTTGTCAAATATAAATTCCTGCATTTACAGTTCCTACTTTTATATATTGATGGGTCATAATTTGAATTGTAACTACCTCAGAATACTGCTTTTATGTGATAAAAAGGCTTTTAGTTGCAGCTTCCTTTTATAATTCAGGTATTATGATGGTAGAAAATAATTGAGATAACTGATAAAAATATCTCTTCTTGATTTTATATGTGTTTGCACTTCAAAGGACCAGCAATGAAAAGATGATCACACTTCTGAATCAGAAGGATAATATTTATATCTAAACTCAGTAACCATGTAATTCTGTTGGTGTTTCCCATACTGTCTCTGTCCTCCTCCACTTGCATGCTATAGCCTGATTCAGATTTTCTGTGCAGTGTTTGTTACCTGACCTGAAAAGCTCAATCTAAATATTTAGTCTGTTCAGTGATGTTCCCTGTATACTTTTGCTGCTATGTACTTATGGAAGAGTAAAATACGTAAGGTTGGCCATTCTTGTAGCTCTGTAACTTTTATTTTTGATATTCATAGAATACTTTTAGAAACTGGTTAAAAATTACATTTTCCAGTATTCAGCTGCAGAGGAGGGCTTGGTATTTCAGATGTGTTAGGAGTGATGCTTTTTCTACGCATATATATAACTATTCAGATCTCTGCAAGAGGATTCCTCTGTCACAAGGAATCCCACATTCCCAGATGCTGGGAGCGATCATCACATCTGGCCTGCTAATTAGATATTAGAAATTTCAGGCTGAATTTATTTTCTAGATAGTGTATATGTATTAGCTATTGTTCAGCTCTCCTGCTCTGTGCATTTTATGCTCATGTACTTAAAATTATGTTCTTGCAAGATTTGTTTGGGTGACCAAAGGAGCTCCTTGGGTCTGCTTTGCTCAGGCAGGCTTCATCTCAAGTAATCCTACTTGCATTTTTACCCAGCTGAATGTTCTAAGAGGTTTTCCTGTCTCCCTTCTTCCTACAAATGCAGAAGGAGGTTGGCCAGAGTCATAATATATTCTTGAAATTCATGAATTGTCAGTGGGTGGCTACCAAGATATGCAACTTACAGACAGATTCATCATCTGCGCTAGGCTGAAATAATCACTGCAGTTGAGGAGGCTCTCAGAGTGCTAGGGAAGTTAATTTCTCTTTGTTTTTTTTTTTTTTTTCTGGTCAGTCCAGTGTTGCCTTTCATTTCTTTCCATTCTAGTTTTATATTTGCCCTTACACCTGATATATTTTTTATTACATTTTTTAAGTCCATAAATCCTTGAATTCTTAAGGACTGGTTGAAAGTATATGTTGCTAATTATCAATTCTTGTTATTGTTATGCAAGCATAACTAAGTGAGAAGAACCTTCCTGTACCATATCTACAGCAAAACATCACCGGCCACTGTTTCCTCCTTTCTCGTTGGATAATTTCTTGGTTTTATTTAATACACCTTGCATTAATGAGGGATTATAAAGCATTTAGGTGGAACTTCAATAAGTCTATAATTACAATACATACAACATACGAATTTTTTAAGGTAACAATATATGCAATATTGTCAAAGTGCTTTAACAGGAGGTCCAATACAATTTTGTAGGCCATCCTTGACTGCCAGTTTCTATGTTAATACAAAAACCTACATTTAAAGCCTACATTGTTAGGCTTCCACTGGGTTTTCTGCAGCATTTCTCAGTACAAATGAGGTTTTGAGAGAACTTTTACATTGGCAGTGTTCTCCCATCTCTGTCAGTAATGAGCTACATTGACCATATTCTGGGTCTGCATTTGTTGCTCACAGCCATGCTCTGATGAATGAGCAGACTTGGGCTGTTTGATTTCTCTTTTTCCTCACTCATTTCCAGGTAATGAACTCACAGCTTTTAGTAGATGGTCTTAATCTGTAGCTGCCTGACAATACATTTTATGCTACTGAATGCAATCTTGTGCTACTCAAGATCATTTGACTTTTTGACTTTGTGTACAAAGTTCATTCTTTCCCTTAATTATCATTGTCTCCCGAATTTTTATCACAAGAAAATTTCTTCATCACAGTTATACTTATTCTGGAAATATTGAGATAAATGATAAATACAGGCAATCCTAATCCCAGTGCTGTTAAATTGAATTAGTCATCCTTCCTTTGGCTGGTAGTACCCCTCTCAGATAAATGTTTTCTTGCCTTTTCTTCAGCTTGGTTGCTGAAGAAACCTTCTTCAGTTTAACCAGCGTTTTCTCATTTGACTCTGTATCGAATGCTTTACTGAAATTTACATCAACTATGTCTCCCTTTATTTGAATGACTGATGTATATATTGATAAATTCTTTCTTTACAATTTTCTTACATTTACCTTCATCTTGGATAGTCATTTCCCTCCAAAGTGTGTGACTGAGGCCTGGCTAAAGTCACATGTACCTCATAGGTCATAATAAAACATTGGATGCCCAGGCTACTGAGTGCTTTAATCACCCTTCTGCAAATAGTTACAGATTTTCTTTTTCCTCATTATATGACTGTCCCTTGATAGACCTGCAGTTATACCTGGAATTTCATGTGCCAGCTCTTTTGACACATGGGCCAATACTGACTCATGCTTTCCTTCTGCTCTCCCATCTGCTGGTGTCCGTGCATTGTGGTGTTCCCTGTACTTGGATAATCTGCTGTCAGGGGCTGTGCTTTTGTGACTGCACACCTACAGCACTCAGCATCCAGAGCATTCACAGCTCTGGTGTGATCAATAAGATTTCTTAGATTTTGACTTTTATGGTTTTTGGCTTCTCTTTGGAGAAGCTTTTACTTCCTTTAGTATCTCCTTCTAAAGCTGGTAGAAGTCTATGCTGTGGGTTTGATGTCATCTGTCTTCTGAGAAGGATGTATAGAATTGTGTTCTTTCTCCTTTCAAGAACTCATTATTGCTGAGATCCACAAACAGAGGAGGGATACAAACTTAATGGTCTTTACCTGAGAAAGATTGTTCTGGATAAAAGAAAACCCACCTGT
This sequence comes from Chloebia gouldiae, assembly GCA_003676055.1. Taxonomy (NCBI): domain Eukaryota; kingdom Metazoa; phylum Chordata; class Aves; order Passeriformes; family Passeridae; genus Chloebia; species Chloebia gouldiae. The sequence continues at coordinate 25,323,703 of QUSF01000002.1, forward strand.
TCCAGGGGCAGTAAGAAAAGGTTAACAAATAAATTATTTTGAAGAAGTTTTTCTCAATGTTCTCTGAAACACACATGTTCACTGGGCAATAAATGAGACTCAAACAAAATCTGACTGCTTTTGAAAGTGCGGAGTCAGCAAGGAGGTTCGTCCTGTAGTCATACAGAGTCACTACCCAGGAAGTTCCTGTAGTCATTTTGCAAATCTGTACCTGAGAATATGCCAGTCTCTGCCAACTGAGACTAGTTTTTAGCTCTTTGATGCTGAATTCAGTGCAGCCAATAGCACCTCTCTCAGTATAGAAAATCTGGTAAGTGGGAGTTAGGTGTAAGGACAAAATGTGTGTTTACTTAAAATTAGAAGATACATAGTGTTAAAAAGTTTTGTAATGTGTTAACCTAACTGTACATCTCTTTATCATCATTGTGTTTGAAAGTCCTGCACCGTACTAGAATGTCCTTAATCAGTGACACTGATTATGTCCACTGTTTTAGAATTTAAAATAAGTTAAAGGGACATAAGTCAGTATTAATACTCCTTTTGTCATTTTTAAAATGTAAATGTCATTTACCTATATTTGCTGACATTGTATGTTACCTGGTTTTGCTGTTTACCATTAAGTGTTTGAAATATGATGTTAATGTTTGCTCCCAATTGGAACATGCCTCTGTTTTTAGCATTGTAGTTTTATAATTTTCATGTGCTTCACTTCAGCACATAGTTGCAGTATCTGTCAGCACATAGTTGCAGTATCTGTTCAAGATAATTAGTTTTGATGATTCTTCAAAGTCCTTTAGCACTTTCCAGACCAGAACATTGCAGTTGTTCACCAATATTGAAAAAAAAAAAAGCTGTTCCTTTTTAAAAGGAAAGCCTTTTTGAGTACCTCAATTTCTTAGTTGCATTAAAAGAAGGTGTCATAAATAAGACTATCATTTTTTTACTTGTAATTCAAATAACAATAAAAGAAAAATATTTACTAACACTGAAGTAACAGTTTTTTTGTTTAAACAAAAGCAAAAATTTGCTGTCATTTTATCTGCTAATTAGTATTCACTTACTGAGTCTGAAGTATAGCTGGGGAATTCTTCTTAAGTAATTGGGATGCTCCTATTTTATTTACCTTTTGGCATTAAAATCATTCTAATTTTTTCAAAATCAAGTAAGGAAGCAAAAATTGATCTGCCTTTTTGTTTTGCTTTTGTATTTACTAAACCACTAAACCACTTAAGCCATGCAAGTAAACCTTAACTGTATGTAGACTGACATCTCTGCATTGCATGAATGCTGGCTCTGGCTGTTGTCAATAATCCTGAATTTTAGAACTCTGGAGTTCAGAAGTGACTTACAGGAGTGAATACTACGGAACTGGCTCAATCACACTGAGCTGCAGCTGCTTCCCTGTTCACTTTTTGGTGTCCTGTTGTTCACTGCAGTATCCTGTGGAGGATGGTGCTGTCTATGAGATGTAGCACAAACATCTCATCTATGAGATGGTGCTGTAGATGTAGCCCATAGGATCGTGGTTAAGTGGTGGATTTGGCACTACTGGCTTAATGGTAGGACTTGATGACCTTTTGGAGGCCTTTTTCAGCCTGAATAATTCTGTGATCCTATGAGACCTTCCTTGCTTTGTAAGAAACTAAGCAAAGTGCTTCTGGTGAACTTCAGGGTTGTGATGTTCTGACTGTGGATCCAAAGCTTTGAACAAACTGTCTGAAGAATTCAAAAGTCTGAAGGGCTTTGAATGTCCTCCTGGTAACAACTGTTGAACTGGTTGATAAGGGCCAGTTTCTGTGCACTGACTCATTAGAAGCTGGTCTGCAATGAAATTATACTCTTTGTTTTAATTTTCTGTGCAGAGGCAGAATGCTTTTGACTTGAAAATAATGAATAAAAAACCCCTATGGTTACCAGGTTATTTACAAATAAGTAATGTAATAATGTGTTAAAATACAGTAAATAGTTGTTAAGTGAACTTCCTTGCTTTGCCCCCACTTTATTTCAGCCCAATTAAAAATGAAAACAAGATCCTTAAAAAAGTAAACTTAACGACTTTGTTAGCAAAACCAAAAATACATAATTGGATTGACATAGCTTTTCCTGGCTGCATATTTGATATCACTTAGAAAATCATGATTCTTTAGAGACTCTGTCAGACGATAAGCTAATGGCTTGGTGTTTAAGCCCACTCAGAAGGGTAGTATGTCAGCCCCAACAGCAAAAAAAAGGGGAGTGTGAGCTTAGTTTATGTGGAAATTAATAATATTGAATTTAAAAATTTTTGCTAAATAATAATTTTAAAGCACTTTGATGTGTTCATTTGCAGAATCTGTTTCTATAGAACACTGAGTTATATTAAAAGATTTTGAATGTCATTCATTACCAGTACAGTTAGTATTGAACCAAACCATGTAAATTACTTGCTCACTTCTAATCAGTCTAGGGAAAAAAAAGATACACTTTTCTGTAGATTTTTATCCACTTTTTCTCCACACCTGCAATTGTGTTAAATTGAGAAAAAGAATAATTAAACCTTAAGCATGTGTTACATGACTTTCCTGCTTGCCATGCTGACCAAGCTTCATTTGATTTCCCCGAGACTTTGGTCACACATATTGCAGAAAGAGCCTCTCTCTAATTGCATACACTATCTTAGTCTCTCAGCTTTTAACTCTTACCTGGAATAGTTTGTCTGAAACAGAGACCCTTAATTACAAAAGTGCACACTGCAGAACTGAGTGTAAAATTACTTTAAGATAGTCATTAGATGGGTCAAAAAATGCAAAAAAATTCACTAAACCAATCATAGTGCCAAATATCACAGTTTTTTATTAAAACTAGTCTTCTTTAAGGAAATATTTCAGAGTGATTATTCATGCCTCATTAATCTCACTAATTGGTAGTTATTTTGATAATACTTTCACATAATAATACTTTAAACCTAGATATCCTTTTGTTACAGTGAATTCAATGATATAAACATTAAAACCAAAATACAGATAGACTGTTATAATGCAATTTACATTGGCCATTTTTTAAGAAAGCAATTGAAAAGTTAAAAGCACATCAGGAGACTGATCAGATTAGTGCACTCAGTTTTGATGTACTGTAGTTATCACAGAAATATTAATGACTTATCTCTAATGAAAGGAAAAAAGGTTTTTACCTACCACTGTGTCTGAAATTATTAGGTTTCAAACACAGTGTGACAGTTCTGAAGTAAGCTTTTATGCTATAATATAATTTGAAATTTAAAATCTAGTTTTACTGTTCTGTTGCCATCTATTCCACTGGATGTAAAACTGAACATCTTGACTGGCTGAGGTCAAATCATGGTCACCTGACATGTTTTTTTCGAGTACACAAAAAATAACCAAGGAAGAACTTTGAACTCATAATTTAAATGACTTAAATTTTGACATGGAGACAGTATTGCCCACAGAGTGCTGCCTGTATTCCAAATAGAGAATTTTATGTCTGCTATTAGCTTTTAGGTTAACTATTCTTTAAAAGTTAGTATTGACATCTGTAGGTACAGAGTAGGGTAGCTTTTACAGAGGAAGGAATATCTATGTAGCAGTTTTCCACTTGGAACACTGAAAATCTTACATTCTTTCCTATTTCAAAGGCATTTCTTCACTGAGTATTTGCTGAGTGCCCTGAGAACTAGAAAAACACATTCTCATTGCCATTTAAAACCAAATTAATTTTTCACTGTATTGATAACTGTTTTACTTTTGCTTTCCATGAACCTATACTTACAGGATGCTTTGTGCAGACTTCATATTTAAAGAAATACCTACAAATGTTAGATGCAGATATTTAATGAGAATTTGTCACAGTTGTTTGGATTGCAGCCTTGCCTTACAGATTCATTCAGTGAGGGAGCAGAAGTATATCATGCATTCTAATCATTCACATAACTCAAATTTAAGATAATTAGTATTTTGAAAGCTTTGTTTGAAGTGAAAATTACTTGCAGATCTTTAAATGTGAATAGCTTTCAATAACAAAAGGAATCAAAGAGAATTTTGATATTTTGGTAAGATTTTGTAATGAGCAAAAGCAAAGGAATGCATTCAATCCTGTATAGAGAGTTCTTCAGGTGTGTCAGTTATAATATTTGGTTTTTAGCATTACCAAGTACTAGCTCTTAAAACCTGTCTAATGATTTTTTAGTAGTGATTTGAGTGCTCAGTTAAAACTTTTTAGGTGTGAGGACATTTTAAAAACATCTATCTTTATAAGTCGACATAAATAATAGATCTGCTGTTAAAGCAGAGGCAGAGTTCAGTTACTTCTGCAGCTGCAGGCTGGTATTATATCCAGTTTTAAACCACCCACATTTCCACAGCATCCACCCAGTCATGTGTTAAGTGGCACGATTTACATCTGTCGTGTGTGCTTCACTGTCAGCCTTAGAAAGCTGGGTACGTAGGATAACAATTTATTTTAGTAGAGTTAATTTTAATTGTATTTCTGTATGCCTGAATTAGAAAAGGCAGACTTGAAGATGTGTCCTTGAAGCAGAAGGCAATGATGGTGTATGTACCTAGTGAGACTTAAAGTCCTCATTTCAGCTGATCTATGAGGAAGTTGGCTCCTGCCAAGTGGGGCTTTCCTTTTGAAGTGTCAGGTTCCTTGCAATCTCCAGAAAGCTCCATGGTTCAAAATGGTGGCCAACAATCAATGGTGGTTATTGTCCACCATTTCCGGACATGGAGTTTTCTGGAGCTCTTGGACCCTTAAAGACCCTGGAGATGAGGTGTGGGTGAGAGGATGACACAGGTGGTGGCTGTGTAGCTGCTTCAATAGTTCAGTTTCCTGCCTAAGCTTCGACTCAGTACTTAAAAATATCTGATGCTGGCATCTCTGAATTTCAGTTCCAAGTGGTGGGAAATTCACAAGATCGTTGTTTTTTTCTCAAATGTTGCCATCTTGGCCTGAACTCAAATGACAGCAGCTGTTCTCATGAGATTTCAATTTCAGCCAACTGAAAAAACAGCCTTTTCCTTTTCAGATCTAGCCAGCTAGTGATGGTAGCAGTGACTTCTCTTCACAATTTTAGGAATCCATACATCCCCTCCCACATGCCACACATACATGAAGAAGAAAATGGACTCCAGAGTGCTATGTATTTATTGTGTCTGCTGAATGGAGTTGTGTATTTTGTATATGGAAAACATGGCCCAGTCCTCTATCGTTCAGCATTTACATTTAGTATGCAACATATTTATTCACTAAGGATTTGTGTGTAAAGGTCTGTAAAAGAACTTTCCTCTAGGGAAGCACTGACTGGAAGGACTTCCATCTTCAGTCACGTGCGATGCTATTGAAATACCAACTCTTTCTGATTGATCTCTGCCAGTGTTCACTTGCCCTTCTTCCTCTCCAGCTTTCAGCAGCATATGGAGCATCAACAGACTCGTGGGCAGCTTGGCTTGACCTGAAAAAATGAGAAAGCAGTACTGATTTTAAAAATAGGGTGTGGAAGCTGAAGGCAACTCGTGCTTCTGTCTCACAGGAACAGAAGGAGTGGCGGAGGTCAAAGAGGACTTGGTGTGTCTGTAGAGAGGATTAGGACCAGGTTTGAAAGGAAAAAATAGGCTTGTACTTCTCCTCCCTTCTCTTACACATGGATGTGTTCCTTGAGTATGGCATGCGACTGTGACTTCTACAGTCTCCGATGGAAGGTGGGAAAAGTGCTCCCTTCCCCCAGGGTGCCAGCACTGTGTCCACTCTCAGCCTTCTAACTGATGGATGGGCTTTCAGTCCCTGGCTGCTCCTCTGGGGTATTTTGTTACCAGGCACCTTTTTCCTAACCACAATCCAGGGTGAGCACCCTGTGATCCTGGTGGCTAGGTAGGGAGATGTCATGAATATATGTCTTCAGTGCCCCAAGGCAGAAAATTGCAGTTTGGAATAATGCAGATTTGGTTCAATTTAGACTGTATGAAAGGAGGAAAACACTGAGAATTTATTATACTTGTGAATAACCACTTACATGAGAGTTTGGGTTTTTCTTAGTCTTTCTCCTATCTGACCATCTCCTGATGGTCAGCCTGAGACCCATGTTATTCAGGCTTCTTCTCATGTTGTAGAAAGGAAAGTCTAAAACTTTCTGTCTAAGAGTTTATTTAATCCAGAGATGTGGAATTCCCAGCCAGATTGATAGGAGGTTAAATTCGTGATTGTGGGCTGAAAAACTGAGTGACACATTTGAAACTTCATCTTAGATTTGAAGTATGAGAGTGTCTTTTCTAGGCTGGTGCAATGCTGTTCTTAAACCTTGTGGAGCTGAGATGAGTTAGCTGGTCACTGTTACATGCATAAAGATTAAGCTCTCTGGCATGTATACATCAGTCCTTTGGCTGTTCAGACACCATAAAAGAAGAAAATCTGGACGCAAATATTCTTGGTATTTTGTCTATGCCACATCCAAATCCAAGCCTGTGCTAGTGTGTTCTCACTTAGAAACCACCAATGGAATTCAGCTTAACAAGCATAAGTGCATGCCTGTACCTGAAATCTCCGTGCAAGTTTGTAATGTGAAATTCTCTGTAGTTGTCATTAGAGAGGAATGGGCCTTTGTTATAGTAGATCCATCTCATCCTAAGATCCATGTTTTTCTATGCCAGATGTAACCTAGAGTGAGTAACTCAGCTAGCAATAACATTTTTTTGGTAGGTGTGTGAATATAGACAAGTTGAATCTCCCTCCTTGTGGCAGTGAGGCAACGTGGAGCTACTTGCCAGTAATTGTGTGTCAGAGCTAAATCCTTTTTCTTGGGATCAGGAAATTAGAAGCAGTTTCTGAATGCCTCTCCTGTTCATCAGAGAGTTACAGCACAGGGGGATATCTTGCTCTAAAATCTGTGTTAATGAACACTTAGAGAAAACATAAAAATAACCTTAAGGGGAACATTCTCATTAGCAGTCAGGACTGTGGATACAGAGCTGGCAAAGAATGCCTGGAGCTGGATGTGATATTATAAAGAAAAGAAACATGAACAGCCAAAAAATGCTCTAGGTAACCCATCCCTCAAACTAACAGGTCTTGGACTACGAACTTAGAAGATTTTCCAGTATCTTACTGGATGACCTTGAAAATATTTTTTCTTCTTGTTATAGCTCTAATTCCCAGTAAATATAATGTGGACAAGGCACTGATTTCTTGCAAAAGCCTTTGTGTTGGTTTAAGACAATTTACAGGGTGGTGCCTGGGAAGCAGGCTACCTCCCCTTTAGTTTTAAGGACTACCCTCTCACAAGTAAGGAGAGACAAATATGAGATGTAAGTAAAAAAAAAAAAAGAAAAAGTTTAGTAAAAACTGAAACAGTAGCAGGCACAATAACAGTAAAAATCACTACGAAGGTGCTGATTCCCAGGGATTGCCTGGGGAACAAGGAGAAACAAGATATGGAAATATACGGAATACAATACACATTTTTTGGGTTACCCAGGACGCCCTTTGTCAGGCCAAATTAGGAGGTTCTGTGCAAGTGCTGAAGGGTTTTCTCCTGGTACAAGAGAGGTATGGACTTCTAAAAAACTACTGTAGAACTGCCATTTAATTTTAGTCAATAGGTCTTAATATAAGAGAGCATTAGTAATATTATATGAATAGATGCAACAACTTAACCAATCATGAGAAAAAAAAAAGTTACAGGTATAGGACACGAAATGTAGCTCTAATTGTGCTGGAAATTAGGTGACTTAAAGTAGTAAAAAATAATCCATGTTTTCAATATGGAGAGGTCAGGAAGCAAGCTTTATTGTAAACAGAAAATAGACTCACTCATCTTTCATAGGAAAAGATGATTTTATAAAAGCAACAGATATCTTCATCAACATAAATCTAAATCAAATATAGTGATAATAATACACAGTGCTTTCTAATGAAGGTTTTTTTATTAGTGATAAAATAAAATATGTTTTTTAGGAACTGAATCCATGTTCATGCTTGATTTATCTGACAGAGACCAACAAACCTTCCTTGATTATGTGATTTGATGTGATCTTTGATTATAGTGGCTATGGTAAGATTTCTTCCATTTTCCATATATGAATTCTGCTTAAATCACAGAGCTTGAGCTTTTAATTTAAGCAGTTCTTCTACATTTTATGTTTTTCCACCTTTTTTAACCTCTGCAAGAACATCACACTTTCTTTATTGGTGTACCAAATTCTTCCTGTCTAGGCTGTATAGAAATAATGTTTTACCTTCTCTGTTGCTATTAACACAGTGTCACAGGCTATAAGAATGACCTGTCCCAAGTTTTTTACAGGACACTAGGTTGTGTTTTCTTGCCCAGAGACAGAAGGATGGATGTTTACTGTGAGAATCTTTCTAGAGCTTGGGAGTAGAGGATCTGGGTGATTGCAGTAATTCCCAGCATGAACTGATGTAAAGCAGCACTGGTATTTTTTCACTGAGGGAGACCAGGAGCAGTCAGGTGATCCACAAAGATGTCTGGAGGCAGAAATGAATGGAGTCAGTAGATGCTGAAGTAATGAGTAACTGCTGCAATGAAGTCTGCAAAAAAGCATGTTGTGTCTGCAGCCCTAGTTGAAGGAAGTGAATTATCTTAGACAGTCTTGAGCAGAATGTGAAGAGCAGGGCTCATTTGTGGCCAGCTGACATATGCTGTTATTAAAAATGACAGTGGCAAGGATACCACTCAAGTGCACCACAGTTGCCTTGAATGCAGTTACATTTTTGACTTTTGAAACATTGAATTGTGAATGGTTTTCAACAAATCAGATGGAACATGCAGAAAAAATGGTTCAATAGTCCAATAAGAAATTTTGTTAGCATATGCTTTTCTAAAAGCGATTTTACTGTCACATTGATTTTGAGTTCTTCTTAAAAACAATGAAATGAAACCAATGAGATTTTTAAAATTCATTTAGCACTTCTTTGCTATTCTAAAATAATTTTTTGCAATATAATTATTCAAAAGATTTGTGTCTGATTTATATATTAAAATATTAAGAATTGCATTTACATTTCTAAAGACATGTGTTACCTTGTGTGTCCAGACACACAGGTAGAGCAGTTTACTCTGCATCAGGCTAATGCTGATGTGACTCCACACATACAATATCTATTATCCAAATTTATATTTTTCCTTTCTACCTAGAAAAATGAAATCCAACACATGTAGCTGAAGTGGTTTAAAACATCAGCTGTTCTCTGCCAGCAGGTCACAATCAGCCACTGAGCCAGCCACCTTAGTGGGTTGGGCTGGCTGTCACCTACTTCTGTACAAAGTCAGCTGGGTTAGCTTATGCCTTGGCTGGGGGTGTGTGTGGTTGTTCAGTCTCTCATGGAAAACAACTGCAGGAACTTGCTCCTAAACTGCTACAGCTGTTTCCAAATTATTGCCAATTCTGTAGGGCTCTGGTACAATGCTGTGTGCAGAGCAAGGCTTTTAAAAAATGTCAAATGTATCACAAGCCATCTTAACAACGGTGAGGAGTGTTTTAGAACTATTTTTGCCCTAATTGTGCGTTGGGAAGGGAGACAGTTCCTTGCAAGAACAGGACTTCCTAATAATGAATTTATAAGAATAAAACTTGTAAAGTGTATTTGACAGTATTTAGCAGCTGCAGAATTTCGTCATTTGTTCCCTGATTTCATGCTGTCAAATCTGACAACATGAACTAGTGCCAATCTTTGCTTTGAAAGACAATTTCCTTTTTATAAAAATTCTAATTATTAAAGCTAAATTTAGATTTTATTAGAAGGAAGTTTTTAGTCTTTTATATTTGTCAAATAGCTTTCAAAAATGAAGTTTGTTCTACCTTTGACAATTAATCAAAATGATATTTAATGAAAGCCATATGTTTTTTCCACGTTCTGCTACCAGTGGATGAAGTTGGTGTGAATGGCAAAGAAGGTCCTTGTAATTTTGATACACATAAAACATGGTTATCAACTGTGTTGAATTCTGGATTTATTAACCATTTTCAGACACACTTAGTTGGGCACATTTGAATCTCATTTAGCTAAAGATACTATTGATCACCCACTGCATGTGGATGAGAGGGTATTCAACCTGGGAATTTAACTTGGATGTTGCCATAATTTGGGTCCTAAAGATATACAACCCTTTTGTCTTTAAAATGACAGTGCATTTAACACCCTTCTTGATGGAATTTTCAGGTACTATAGGCAAAGGTTGGAATTAACGCAGATTAACAGCTGCTACTGTAACCTATAGTCTGGATACAGGCTATCACAGCTCAGATGCTACTGGCCTTCTGAACTGTTCTGTGCTTTGTCCATATTCCATCACAACCCAGAAAGCACAGACCAGTTATTCCACTGCTTACCTGAGAATAATGCATGTGACAGTTTATGGTTTGGGGGCAAGATGCACTTTTATTAACTAGCAGCAAGCTAGTCTCCTGACCTCTTTCCCTGGAATACACCAGACTTTTGGATGCAGAACTGATGTTAAGTGTACAGTTGGCTGGTAATGAGGGATTTGAGCCCTTTTCCCTCCTTCCCCCACAAGAACTTAGTATAGAGACTATAATGAGAGTTACAGTAAGTACGCTGCCAACCATGCAGGAAACTGGTGCTGGTGTTCTGGGGCACCTTGACTATGTTTTCACAAGTATAAACAATAGAAGTGGGACCACTGAAAGAAGTGCTAATCAAACATGAATTTTCTGCACCATCCAATGATACAGCCATGTTTAGCTGCTGAAACAATATTCCTGAATGAACAGTTTTGAACTTACTGTATTATACTGCTGTAGTTCTAGCCTAATTCTCTGAGAAATAATGAAACATATACATTAAGAATGAGAAAATCTTAGCACAATGCAAAGACACATACCTATAAAGCTTCCAGTGCACATAGACTCATAGAACTCCCTGTAGTTAAGATGGGAAGGAACCTCTGGAGTTCATCTAGACCAGCTCCTGTGCTCAAGTAGGATCAGTTGAAGCAGATTGCTCAGGGCTATGTTCAGTCAGATTTTGGGTATCTCCAAGCATGGAGCCTCCACAACCTCTGCAGGAAACCTGTGTTCAATCAATGTCTTGATTAAAAAAAGCAAGGTTTTCTTATGTTTAAAAGGAATTTCCTGTATTTCAAGTTGTGACCTTTGGCCCTTGTCGATTCACTGGTTCCCAGAGAGAAAAGCCTTGCTCAGTATTCTTTGTACCCTCCCATCACATATTACACACATTAATGAGATGCCCTGACCCTCTGTTCTCCAGGATGAACAGTTCCAGCTCTCTCGGCCTCCCCTTGTATGACCCTCACTTGTCTTTGTGATCCTTTGCAGATCCTGCTCCAGTAGGTCCATGTCTCTCTTGTACTGGGAAGCCCTGAACTGGACAGAGTACTCCAGGTGTGGCCTCACCAGGGCTGAGTACAGGGGCAGGATCACTTCTCTTGACCTGCTGGCAGTGCCCCCACCTCATGCAGGTCAGGACGGTGTTGACCTTCTTTGTGAAGCTTATATGGTCTAGTATTGTGTGGCAGGTTTCACTAGAGAGAAATAAAATTTTAGAGGAAGTGAACTATCTTGAATTAAATTTTTAAATGTCAAAATATGACCTCAGTAAAGTGAACAATGTGTGCTAGTAAACTACAGGAGAGAAACTGTCAATCTGGGAATGAGACAACAAGCCCACAGAGGCTTCACAGTGATCAATGAAAGCAACCTAAAGAACGACCAGAGTATGGTGTATTTCTTGGGAAATCTCTTGGCCTGGGAATAAGCCTTGGGGTGGCACTGGGCAGGGGGCTAGGACATCTAGTCGACTACCAACTACCAAATGATACACTGCAGCCTCGGGAGGTCTCTGTGTAAGCTCCATTTTTATGTAACTGTCTTCTTATTAGGGTTGTATTTGGTTACATATCTAAAATACTCCTGCTGCTGTCTTTCCATAAAGTCAGTTGTAAGGAATAGTTAGGGGTGAGTTTTTGTGTTTTCCCTCTCCCTTGCTTCCACTTATTTAGTCATGAGAACATGATGAGGAACTGTTTTGATTTTTTTTCCCCCACATGCTGAGTGATTAAGGACCTGAGTGCTGAAGACCCACTTTTCCCTTTCTTGAGCATCATTTTCTCTTCCACCCAACTTGCAATATATTTTTTAGGCTCTGCTGGAACTCATGAAACATTCATACCTGTGGTTATATGGTACATTTTGTAGCACTTGTACCCTGGTATTACTGTGTGCCTTTAGCCACACAACATCCTTGTGTCTGACCTGAGAGACACGGATTTTACTGATGGACCGCTTGGTGAATAAGGAATTGGCTGGATGGATTCACTTCCAAGGGTTATAGTCAGTGACTCAGTGTCCAGGTGGAGACCAGTGACAAGTGGTCTGTGACAAGTCCCTGACATTCCTCAGGGACTGGTGTTGTGCCTGACGCTGTTTGACATCTTTGCTGGCATGGACATGGATCGAGTTTGCCAATGACACCAAGCTGTTCAGTGGGCTCAGCGTGGTGCAGGAAGGAGATGTTGTCCAGAGGGACATGGACAGGCAGGCCTATGTAAACCTGACAAAGCTCTACAAGGCCAGATTCAAGGATCTACAGATGGATCAGTGCATTCCCAAGTACAAGTATAGGCTGGGTGTGAATGGATTGAGAGCAGCCCTGAAGAGAAGGTCTTGATGGGTGTGGGTGAATGAGAAGCTCAGCATGACCCAGCAGTGTGCACTCACAGTCCAGAAAGCCAGACACATCCTGGGCTGCTTCAAAAGATGCATAGCCAGCAGGGCAAGGGAGTTATTCTCCCCTTCTGCTCCACTGTGGTGAGACTCCACCTGGAGCACTGCATCCAGCTCTGGAACTCTAACAGAAGAATGACCTGGACCTATTGGAGCGAATCCACAGGAGCGTCAGGAATATGAGCAGAGGGCTGGACAACCCCTCCCAAGAAGACAGGCTGAGAGATTTGAGTTGTTCAGCTTGGAGAAGAGAAGGCTCCGGAGAGACTTTATAGCAGCCTTCTAGAGCCTGAAGGGTATGAGAAAGCTATAGAGGGGCTTTTTTATAGGGGCTTGTAGTGATAGGACAAGGGGGAGTGGCTTTAAAAAAAAAGTGTAGGTTTAGAATAGATAATAGGAATAAGTTTTTTATTGTGAAAATGATGAAGCACTGGCACAGGTTACCCAGTGAAGCTGCGAATACCCCATCTCAGGAGGTATTCAAGGCCACGTTGGGTGGGGCCTTGAACAACCTGGTCTTAATAGTAGGCGTCCCTGTCCATGGCAGGGGTGTTGGAACTAGTGGTCTTTAATATCCTTTTGAAACCAGACCATTCTGACTGTATGATATCTGATATGCTGTTTGCATGAATTATGGACTTAAATGTTTTGTCAGAAAACATGCATGAAAGCAAATTATTCTCTTCTTCCTTCCTCCCCCAGAATCATAACTGTCCATGATTACATGTTGTCAGAAGTTTATGTCTGGCCCTAGTTAATGCTCTTTCATTTCATAGTGGTCATACTTCCTGTCTCAGACCTTCAATACTCATTCTGTACTTGGAGGTCCATTCTGATCTGTCAAAACTAAAGAAAAGAGTATCCATAAACAAGAGGGAACTGGATAGAATGATTGCACTGCTCCCTTTTTCTTGAACATAGTGTGGTCAGATTTGGGTTCTAATTTGAAATAGAATTGAAAAATTCAAAGGAGGCCCCATAATGTCCATAAAATTTCTCAGATAAGAAGTCTTTTTAGCTGGCTTAAAGAAATCCATACCACATGAAATGTGTTACCCATGGGCCCTAGTTTCTCCATGTCTGCCATTGCTCTTAAGAAGCTCTTTATCATTCAGCCTGTGGCTGGCATCTTCCAGGAGGGTCCCAGTGGTTAAAAAGGTACTTCATTGTGTGGTTTCAGTTTAGGAGAATGCTGAAAAACAACTCACAAGTTCATCTGGATGCTCTGGCTAGCTGGATTAATTTTCAGGCTGTTTTGTGCATGTTGAAGGAAACATCATATCTGAAGGAGGTTTTTGCAGCCCACCTGCTTGATGGTTGGGACTGCCCAGGGAAGCAGTGCAATTGCAGGAGAGCCCCTGTGGAAGAACTCATCTATGTTAGCCTCCAGAACAGCAGGCTCACTGAGGCTGGAGCAGTTGGAGGTGGTGACTATGTCTGCTGGAGTTTGTGGCCAAGTTATGGAGCTGAAGGAGGAGAGGAGCAGACTATGTGTATGGTATCAGACTATGTGTATGGTACCCTGCAGAGATGAGAACCTGAAAGTTCTGACTGTGCAAAACAGACCAGCCAATCTGTGGGCAGTTTTTATATAAGTGGAGGAACACTGTGTTGAGGAACACTGGAGGCTTATGACTTCTGTCAGAAGTTGTCTTTACAAGGTTGCTGTCTTACCTTGAAAAGGACAGTCAGGCAATTTCTGTGCTGAATGGATAAATGCAAATGTGGCCACCTTCAAAAAATTCCAGAATTTTAACTTGGAGAACTACAAGCCAGTCAGCCTTACTTCAGCCCCTGGGAAAATCATGGAGTGAGTCCTTTTTGTAATATGTTTCTGGACAAATTGGTGATTGAAACAGTCAGAATGTATTTCTTAAGGGTAAATGATTCTTGACCAACTAAGTTGCCTTACGATGCTGAAATCTCTATTGTTGTGGATTATAGAGTACTGCGTCATCGACCTTGGCTTTAACAGAAAGTTCTGTACAGTTTCCCATAATATTCTCATGTCCATATATTGAGGCCTTACTGTCTGGATGAACTAGCAACAAATAGAAACCCAGCTGGATATTTAGGCTCAGAGTATAGCAGTTAATGGTTCATATTCTGCCTGGGTACCAGTGGAGTGCCAAGGGGTTTCTACCATTTAATGTATTTTTCAGTGACCTGAAAAAGGCAACAGAATGCAATAAGTTTGCAGATGATGCCATACTGGGAAGCCCAGTAGATAGGACAGCATTTTCATCTATAGGGACTCTGATAAATAAGAGTAGTGTGTTGACAGGAACCCTATGAAATTCAGTAGGGCAAATGCAAGCTCCTGCTTAGAAGCAATGTACCAGTGTGGGCTGGAAATGGACTAGTAGCAGTTCAGCAGAATATTTTGGCAATCCAGCAGATGGGAAGCTGAATATAAGCCATCAGTGTTCCTTGGCAGCAAAGGCCAACAGCATCCAGGAGCCAGGAAAGCAAGGGGAAGTATTTCCTCTAGTCAGCACTCACTAGGTGTCATCTAAAATATTGCATCTTTTGGAATTTTTCCATCTTCCCTGATAGGATACATATAGTTTTGGACCCCACAATAAAGGACAGGTGATTATGAGCTGCAGGGAGTTCAGCAGAGGCCACCAAAATGGTCAGGGATTGATCTGGAGCTCTTGTCCTGAGAGAGGCTGAGGGACCTAGTCTTGCTCAGCCTGGAGAAGAGTTGGCTTTACGGGGAACCTGTTAGTGACCTTCCAGTACCTACAAGGAGTTTATTCAGGAGATGGAGTCAGGTTTTCCCAAGCTGTGTGTTGGTTGGAGGATGAGAGATATTTAGCATAAACTGAGTTGAGAGACTCAGAGTGAATATAAGAAAAAGCTTTCTCATCCTAAGGATAGTCAAACAGTGAGTAGCTGCCCAAAGACTGTGTAGTCTCCACATTTGAGGTTTCAAGACTGACTGAGCAACCTGATATGACATCAGAGCTGACCCAGCTGTGAGCAGTTGGTTGGACTAGATCATCTCCAGAGATCCCTTCCAACCTCAAATATCCTGTGATCCTGTGTGTAGGATATGTATAGATTATGTACAGAATGAGTTCTGTGGAGACTGTAAATGGAACATGTCTTCACAGAGACCACAAAAGTGGTTCACTTTTGACAAGTAATGTATACTTTTCAAAATAAGGAATATTCAGACTTCCATTAAAAGAAAAATGAAATATAAAAAAATATCTCTGCTCTTCTCTGCCTCCCCAGTTTCTTTGCAGATCTTATTTTAGCCCAGAACCAGCAAAGTCTGAAATGTTGTCACCATATTCATGCACATATGCCTGTATTCATGTTGAATGCATCTCTGTGAAAGATTTAATAAATGGCTTCCATTTACATCATTTATGTAGTGAAGAGAGCATGAAAGATGGAAAAAAACAGCTTTCAAAATATCAGTTTAGCTGTTCTATTTGGGGACAACCCTTCAAACACCTGAATTCTTGCATGTCTACTAAAGTGAAGACAGTAAGGGTGATACTTGTATTCTAGGTAAACACCATGCTGGTGTTTGAGAGTTTGCAAATAATTCATAAAATAAATGTCCCCTAATGTAGTCTAAATGCATCTCTCAGATATTTCCAACTGGGCAGCATAGATGTAATCAAGAATAATTGAAGAGATAATTTTGTGCTCTGTTAACAGAACTGTCTTCCTGAATATGTTACGATGCCTAACATGTTGGCTTTCTCCATGATCATATTTGAATTGGATGTGGAAGAATGGTTAGTACTATTTAGTCATAATCTGTCATAAGAATCCTAAATAGCTTAGAAAAAAAATCATAATTATGTCCCTAAGACTGATGGTATTTCAGATCTTGCAGTGAGGGAGGTTTTTTGGTCTTGCCTCAGAATTACTTTTAGAAGAAGGAGTATGCTTTCAACCTAATCATGTCAGCATCAGAACACCTGCAAAAATAGATCAAAAGAAAAAGTGGAATTACTGAGATTTGCTTGCTATGAATAGCACTAGTGTGAATGCGTTAAGCAGTCGTGTTGGCTGTACTGAAAATGCAACATACCCAGGGGAACCAATACAAAAGAAAACAAATCTGGGGATGTATTGACTGTTTGAGATAGCAGTTTGGATATTTCTGTGGTGTAGTGAGTGAAATACCTGTGGGGATCATCAGATGGGCCTCAAGCTGGAGTATGATCATGAGAACTGCAAACACAGTAATGCTGTTCTTGTGTGGGAAATGTTGGGTTGTGCTGTGTCAAAAGCAAAAATCTTACTTGACTACTCAAGTCTTAATGGCTGATCATCTCCCTTGGGTGCCTGGCCTAGAAACTAGCCAGAGCAAAGTGATCAGCTCTCAAAGTCTGTGCACAGCAAAATGAAGGAGGCAGTGTGGTGGGATGGGAAAGGCACCAAGTTTCTACCAGGGTTAGAGACTGTCAAAGCCTGTGTCTGTAACTGGAACCTTTCACATTTCTGATAGCAGTTTTGTGCTAGCTTGTGATAGTGTAATGATGTAAGTAAGCATGGCCAAAAAAAAAAAGTAATCATCACAAGACTGCCTAAAACTCCTGGAGATGGAAAACAAACTAATTGGGTAAGAATATGCTTATCATCAGGCCTTTTTAACTGCTATTCCTTTGTAGCCATTTGATCTTCCTTAAATAGGGAAACTATTAGTCTCTTTGCTCTGTATTTTTATTTATTTTGCAAAAAGGCTTAAAAAAAACCCTAAACACCAGAAAACCCAAATCACAGAAAAAAAAAAAGCTGCTAAGGATTTATTTTAATAATGCTCCTCAGAACACAACAGAAATGTTAGAATGTTAGCTCTGTCCTTCCTTTCATAACACTTCACATGTCCTGTATGTATCAGTATTTGCTGGGAACTGGAGAAGAGGAAACAATTTCCTTTAGAGCACAGCACCCAAGGAGTAGATCACTAAAACCTTTTGGTAGATTTTGTGATGACTTCATGGGTCTCAGCTGAAGTTAAACCCTTGACATGAAGATAAAGGTATTGAAATACTTCTGTCACAACATTCATTACTACTTACATTATTTTTCTTCATGCTCAGGTGAGCAGAGCATGAGTAGGAGCTTCATTTAACCCAGCAGAATTAGAGAAAGTGTATGGAGAATGGAATTTGCAGCCTATATACTGTTGTTTGGTTATCAACACAGTAAAAATACTTGTTAGTGCATTAAATTACTTAAATTTGCTGCTATTTTAAAGATACTGACAAGATCTTCTAGGTCCCAGGTCCCTCCCATCCTCCCCCAGCCTTTACCTGTGATTCATGATCATTATTTAGAAATAATTATGCTGAAACATGGTGTAAAAGTTTCCAGTGTGTTAAATTACATTTTCAAGTCTATTCTTGATAATTGTTAGATGTTAGGACATTGAACACAGCATCTTCTGACAACTTTATATGTTTCTGTTCTAGATCCTTTATATTTGTCCTGATTGAATAATGCCTGGTGAAGGCACTGTGCTGCTTTCATATTTCTGAGTGTGCTAACTACAACCTGCTCATGGTCATTTGTCTTTGCATGTCCCAAATATGTCCTGTTTTCTAGATAAGAGGAAATACAAATTTCTGTTATTTGCTGCTATAGCTAAACTAAATCAAATGAAGCAGAAGACAGGCCAAGGGAAGTTCAAAGTAGGCCTGACATGTGTTGGTCCCAAAGCCTTGAAAACTCAGTGCAAAGCCCGTGGCTTGTTCCTGGAAGTGGCAATACTGGGCTGCAGGGTTGCAAGAACTGACAGGGCAATTTAAGCAGTAGGCAATAAAGCATACATTGCATTTTATTTTATTGTATTTTATTTTAGTTTTCAGTTATTGCAGAGCCTTTTCAGAGCATGCAGTGAGTGACTTCTTCATTTATATTTTGCCCAAGTAACTATTCTGTAATTAAAATGTTTCTCCTTTGTGGGTTTTTATCCTTTGCTTACAGTCACAAATTTAGATTGATCGGGCTGTGATAGTAGCTGTGACATTTAATGTTTTTTATAGGCTATTCTCATTGTAATAAACCAGCAAAATAATACTGATTTTTTTTAATGTATCCATTAAATTTAGGAGTTAGTTGTAGGGAAGTAACTGCTTTTATGTTGAAACCTTACCAATTAGTATTTCAAAAAATCTGAAAAATTTTTGTGTTTTGGCTGCAGATAAATCTCAGCTTCCTGGAAGTAGGTGAGGGCTCTTTAATTCTGGTTTTTCTGTTTGTTGCTGAAGCAGTGAAGCATTCAGAAAAAGACAATTTCACTTTGATTAAATGCCTAAAAAGTTATCTGGTTGATAAAAAAAAAAAGAAAAAGAAAAAAAAAGAAAGAAAGAAAAAGGATGTTGCATAAGCTTTTAATATTTAATTTCTATACTCTAAGTATCCGGAAGAACATTTAGTTCCTGTTTTGAAAGATGAATGCCGTATATTGGAAAGTGTACTGAAGGCTCATTTGCAGTCACGATGCTTGTTTGCTTCTCTAGTATGTACGTGCAGGGAAGAGTAGAAAGGGTTGAGTGGGCAGTTGGCAGTCATTCATTGTCAGTGATTGCTAGTCATTCATAAAAAACTGCAGAGCTGAGAGGTGGAGCCAGCAGCAGCAGCCGCCTTTCAGGCTCTTGCAGAAGACGAGTTTGTGCAATCACAAGCGATTTGAGAAGCTGCTCAAATATGGTGTGATGAATGTAATGAGAAGATGTGTGCTAAATGCATCTAATTAAAAGGGGCTGCTTAGAATAAAGAAAAATGTTTCAATTATTTTCTTCTCAAGCCTACAGTGGTTTGTGAACATGGAGATCTACTGTTGGTCAGGTAAAGGCAGTAAATCACTTTCACGGAGTGCCCTCTAGTTTATGACACCTCTGGAGTATGCATTTTGCCTTTAAAATAAGCAGTTTTAGGAAATTAATGGGTCTTGATCCAGAGATAAAAGGGAAATTATGAGGTGAGTAGGGAATATATCATTGTACTTTATAATTTGGAGACAAAAATGTCAGCAAACATTTAATTTCAAGAAGAGACTATGTCAGAAGCAGCAAGCCATCCGTTATGTTCTCACTCTAAAAATTGCTGCATCTATATTTTTCCTGACTGCCAATCTCATGCATGGTCTCGACAAGATTTTATTTTATCTTTTTATCCAAAGTGTGGAAGTTACAACAGCTTGAAATACTTAAATTTTTAATTTACAAATCTGATTTATTCAAAACTGGATGTAAGTAAATGCTATTGTATCAGCTATTCTCTCTCTTCTAGTTTGGCCTATGCAGTTCCTAGCTTCTCAGAAAGCTGCAGAGCTGTCACTGCAGGCTGATCTACAACTGGCTGGGACATGATGTTTTAGGCTGGGTTATGTCCAGGCTGCCATTGCATTTAAATTTAAGGAATTCACCTGAAAGTAGAAGGTCCTTGCTTGTTACATTGAGGCTTAGGGTCCTAAATTGAAAACACTTACTCTCTTACAGAACCAAAAATATTCATTGAGAAATGGAATATTCACTCTTGAATTTCCTGTATTTGACCTATTTGGAGATGGATCCCTGTGTCCAGTACTGCAATAAGCATGGTCTGGAAGAAAATAATGCTGGGCTAGGAGATTTAATTTGAAATGAAGTTCTGGAGCATTGTCTGTGTATGGTTTATAAGGCATTGAATGTGTTTGTTCCATATCAGATGGCAGAATTTCAAAGCGACCCCAGCCTCTCTTTAATAAATTGCTAATTAAATTGTACACTGTAGGCTCTTTGAAACTTTTTCAGAAGCTCTGACTAAAATACATATAAGCTAAACATCACTATGGCAATGTTCCAATGAAAGTGAATGTATGCTTTATCTCCTTTTGAGAAGCTTCATGTTGTAGTTTGGGCAGCTCAAACTGTAGCAGTCACTGTTTTCAGTAGGAATGAGTGCATATCCCCTGGGGCTCTGGTTTCTCTTTGTTCTCAAGAATTTCTCAGTGCTCTCATTAGTATTAACACGTGTAATCTATGTACATCAAAAAAAAATACACACTTGAAGAAAGAATATTCTTTTATATTCTATAATACCTGCTGAGAGATCAGTGTATGCAAGATCAGGCTGGAGGTGAGACTTCTCTAGGTGTGTTACTTTTTCTCATGGAGTGGACTGGCAGAGTCTCATGCACCAGTAAATACACTTTCCTGCAGCAGACTGGTTTCCTCTTTTGAGATGGAGAAGTGGCCAGTTGCTCAAGTCCAGCAGCACACAAGGGGTTTGATGCCTTTCTTATCCATACATACATGTGCAATAAATTTGCTGTGTCAAAGTGAAGTGATTTACAGGTGCCTAAAAAATATCTGTTCACAAGATTACGTGGGTGTTAAATGAGTGTGCTTGGTTCCTTGCATTTTGAAAAATGAAGTGCTGTACAAATACAATTTTTAGCACCATCTCTCTTCGATTTTAAGACATATTTCAGAACAGAGGGAAGAAATCAAATATAAGCTTGCATTGCACCTTACTGATATTTCATCTTTCAGAAGTTTCAGGTAATGTATTGTCTGTTCATTTTAAGCCCGTTCAGCTGGCTGATATTTGGAGTCTGGCTTGAAGTCCTTCTCTATTACTGGAGGGCAGCTGATGTTAGAGATGAGTGATATATAGCTGTTTATGTACAGCTTTAAACATTATGTAGGGGAATGTGATGCCCTGAAAAGAGTCTAAAACACAGGCAGGCTAGTCCCACTTTAGTAATTGAGCATCCAGCCATTAAAGATACCTTTTTAGATTCCTAACGATCTCTTTTATTGCAACAATCAGAAAGTAGAAAAGCAGGAGCAGCAGCAGATCCATCACAGTACTTTCTGCTGACCTACTGCTGATGAATACATGTATTGCAATACACTGGTTTGCTTTTAATTTCTGTCTGCAGTCAGCAGTGCAGGTTTTGGTGTTCCAAAGTAGGTAACATTTTACAATATTGGGGATTTTTAAAGAGATTCATCCTTTTAAATAAAAGAGATAAAAGCCAGTCTGTCAGTGAAATGCATCTCACAGCTGTAGTCAGATTGGCAGTTTCTATTTTTAACTTGGCAACTTCCCCATGTAGCATGCTACAGCTTTCTGTGACATTTCAGATATAGCTAATATCCTCTCAGTTTTTTGGGAGGCAGATCTTATTTTTGCACCCCCCAAACAACAGCAGTGGATACTTCTGGAGAATGAAGGGAAAGGGCTATGCAAAGCTGAGCAGCTCAAGTACTATCCCTATGGAGCCTCATCTTTTATTAGTATTAGAGCCAAAATATAGGACTGGATGGACCATTTTCCCAACCCAATAAAGTATTTCTTGTGCTTTTATGTTGTTCTTAGGGTCCAGTGCTAACAACTAACTACAGAAATAGATTTATTTGATCAGAAAAATCATAGTCTTGCATTTGATTCTTTGTCTTGTAACATTAAAAAACTCCAAAAAACATACAAATGCCTCTGTGGCACAAGTGCCACAGCTGCTGCAAGGCTGAGAATCCTACCTGCAGAAACATTTTTTAATGTTTTATCTTTGATGCCAGTACACATTCTAACCAATATCTTCTCTCAGTGCAGATTTTCACAAATTGCTTCTACCTACTATTGTGGTTTTCTGCTTGCTTCCATGTGAAATGGAAAACATGAAAGGCTGGTAGTACTGGCTAACTGACTAGTACTCAGTTGCCATCCAGACAGCTAAAATAGGATGCCTCAGACTATGTATAAACATCTGCAACATCACTGGCTTCTTCTAGGGTGGTTGGTTATGAGAAAAAAAAAAAAAAAGATGGTTAATTGAAAGGAATAGGAAACTCTGTATCTAGACTCCCTATAGCTCAGTCTAAAGTAAATATGGACAACAAATGTGATATTCCTACATGTACCTTTGTCTCCTGGCTATGAAGGAACCACAGAGGGACTGGCTCTAATGTAGATGAGTAAAGTCACAGGAGTTGTCTCTCTCTATATGAACAACAGTCTGTGATAGACTAGTGAACTTTATTTCCTAAGCCAAACAACTTATCTTTTCCATCTTTCTATGTAGCTGTGTGTTCTGTCATTGGTTGTAGCCTAGATGCAAGGACAAAAATCTGGACAGTGTTTAAGAACTTAAAAATTCAGATAGACTCTTTACTGAAATATCTCTCATACCTGATAAGACTTTATCAACCCACTCAAAAACCTCCCTCTAAGCACGACTTCTTTCAAAAATCATTTCCAAAGGACCTGTTTCAGTGTGAAGACAGTACATGTTTATGCATGCTTCCCCTTGTAGTTCTGTCTTGTATGGCTGTAATGGAGATTTACAGGAAAAGAGTATTTGGAGGCTTTCAAGAGAACCATAAAGAAACCCTCCACATAAGAGCTCTCTTAGCTTATTCTGTTGATACAGGTTCAAAAATCCTTTACTCATGGAAATCTGACCCTTTTTTCTTGTGTTACAGTAGAGTAGATAAAGTTTAAGACAGCTAATATCTCCTGTGGTTTTGAGAAGAAGGGTAGTGGAACCTGTTGAGGTAAACTAGCTGCTTGCTTTTGATCTGGGGAGTCTTCATCTGATTGATTGTAGAAGTTACTGCAGAATTGTCTCCAGTAGAACTGGAGATGAGGAGGAATTTCTGACATGGGCGCAAGGGAACACCTGAATGTGCTGGCTGAGAGCAGCACTGTGTGTGCCATGGCAGTGTTCCCTAACCTGCTTCTAGCACCCAGCCCTCCCTGACAGTTGAGCGGATGGGAAAGGCAGGTATTGCCCTCCTTGAGAGTCAGAAATTAGAGCCTGACCTTGTATGCACCCTATAAGCACCTTTTTAATTTTGAGTTTGTATGAACTAGTGGCAGACAGAACAAATCCTTTTGAAGTTCTTTCTGTTCATATTTACTATGATCTGACAAGCACAGAGCTTAGTCTCTCAGTAGTGTGTGGGTTTTGGGAAACCTGTATCTGCTTTTCTGCAAATGTAGGGAGCTGAAAAGTGATAGCCAGGCTTTTTTCATAGTGTGAGTGACATAAACGTAAGTCCTGTCACATGATGGAGGGGAAGATGATAATACTGTCTGATCCGAGAGAACTTTGATAAACATCAAGTACAAAAATGTCTATTCTGTTCATGTATTCAAAGCTAATGTTGAAGACTGGCCTTGTTGTAGAAAGCATTGCAGTCTCAATTGTTCTTTGCTACAGAGAAAAAAATTAATAACCAAAAAAAGAAAAGCTGATTTAGATGCAGGAAAAAGTGTATTTGCTGCATTGTAAAGAATAATTTTGAATGCCCAGGGGCACACATGAGAAAATGGAAAGAGGATGCAAAGGATCTTGGAAGATGGAAAGGATGCAAAGGGAGTAGGAAGAATGAAAGCGTATATATTTCCATATACTGTGTGAATGGAAATATGTGTGGCTTTTAACTCCTTGAACTATAGGGTACCATAGGATTTTTGCTTAGAAAGTATAAATCTACCAATCTGTGAAAAATCTGCAAAAACAGTGTTCAATTCTATGTTATGATTAAAAATGGCTACTTTTTAATTCTAAGGCACAAGGAAGGGGAAAGGTGTAATCAGAATAAATGCACCTTTTAAATATTTTTTTTCTAACAAATTTATACAGCAAAGATTTTTATGTTTCGAAGAAAATCATGTTTATTTTAGATTCCTAGTTGTATAAATCTTGTATAAATATGGGGATTTGTGCTTTTGAAAATCCTGTTTTGTAATCCTTCTCTCTACCAGGATAAGGGGTAATTTGCATGACTTTATCATCTAGAAACCACAGCTGAGTCAGTGAGTTCCCCAAACAACAGATTCACCTGTTGGTGAAGGCTCTGTGCATCTGTGGATTAAATATTTTTTTGATAAATCATTTATTGTCATTATACTACGATTCAGAGTGTCAGACCTGATGTGCTAGGGGTTAGACTAAGGCTTAGACTCTTCCAGAGCTGAAGAATTTTAAATGTAAACCCTGGGTTAAAATCCTGCATTGCCATTAGCTTCCTATGGCAACGGTGTGCTCCATTTGCAGAATTCCCTTTCATACAAAAGGGTTTAAAAGAAAAATCAATTTTCCCGCCCTAGTTGTAGTCTTCCTGATAAACAGAAATCATCCCTTTCATCATTTTTTCCCAATTGTTTGCTTAGGTGCAATACTGAAAAGCATCATCCAGGCTGGGGTTGAGATAGGAAAGGAAGGAATTGGCAGTTTTCTGTGGGACTGCTGCCCTTCTTGACTGGGCTGGCTGGACTGTGAAACACCTAGGAATTCCAGACAAATAATTACTATGTGTTAGCGATCAGCCAGATGTCCAAGAGGAGTGCAGGGATGTTTCATGCTCAGTGTGGATTCAGTGGAGTCTGTGCAGAGGAGCAGTGCAGGGAATCATCTGATGCGCCTTCCTGCACTTGCTCCAGCCACCTTGGTGGTCACATTTCACACATTGTTTGAGGAACACATCCGTGGGTATGCATGGGATTTTGTAGACAGAAAAGTGAAGCCATTGCTCCTCCAGAGGGAGATGAGAAGGGGAAAATATCTGCTGTAGTTTGCCCAAATAATGTCCAGCTCTCATCACTGAGACCAGAAATGTGGAAGCATTAAAACACATGACTTGCTGAATTTATGATCAGTGATGCTGCTTCAGTGTACTGAAAAACTGAAGCAGCTGGGTAAAAATCCAGTGTAGCTTTTATCCCATACCCTGGGACAAAAAGCATATTTATATTTGTATAAAATATAATTCTTATCATATATATATTATTTGTAAAAATAGTGATAAAGAGTAGTTAACCTAGTTCCCCGTGATTTGGGGTTTAATGACTTAGATAAAAGTGAATTGATTGGAGATGTTTCTCCAGTTGAAGAAGAGATGTCTCTTTTTGACATCTCTTCAGTTTTTTGAAAAATCAGTTGCCAATTCATAAAACAAATCCTCTAGAAGACGGCCCAAATTCTAGAGGCTTTTATTTCTAGTGGCTTGTAACAAAATGAACCTGAGTATACTGAGATGTAAAACCCAAAGCCAGAATAAATTTAGAGCAGTTGAGAGTACCCTAGAGTTCAGATAAAATATGGTACCAGGCAATCTAAGACATTGTCCCTGAACAGCCAGTCACTGACTCAGAATTGAGTAGCTTGTTAGCCCATTTCTAAAACAAGCTTTTTGTTCCAGCTCTTTCATGGGACATCTGCCATACAGACAGATTTCTGAATGCATCTCATCTAAATGCACCAAAATATGGTATTGTGAACAATGGTGGTTTTCTCTTGCTCTTAAATTATTAAGTTCATCCATGGAGTCTATGCCTAAATCACTTCTTGTTCTGTCCCATTTATCGCTGTCTTGCAGTCTGTATGGTGAAGGAGGTGGTGAGAGAGATCTGTTTCATAATTCTTCTATGAAATAAACTTTAACTTTTTTTTCTTGATTGAAATATGTCATATACATTTTTGGAGTATGCAAAACACTCCTCACTGCTTTGGAGTATGTGAAAAAACACTCCCCACTTTGTCCTGTATGCCATTTTGATCCAGTTTTTCATTCTAGGTTAAGAGGGTATACCCGTTTCTATATCTTGTTGCTTTCCTATTTCCTTTGATTTTGCATTTTTCCATTTATTATTTACTGAATACCTTTATTCAGTATAAAGGATAATTTATATAGCACAATAAAAGGAAGAACATTAAGTTATTAGTACAAACAACAACAACAACAAAAGGAAGAATAAAGTCTCAAAAAGGGCAAATAATGCTGAATTAATACTACATAGTTAAGGCTGATGGGAATCAGACTTGTGCATTATTTGCATCGGAATATCAGCTGCTCTTTTCTCCATAGTCTGGCAGCCATCACTCATGCTTCAATCCCCCATGCTTCAATTTATGCTCTTTTTGCTCATGGTTGTAGTGCTCAAGGTCTGTTCCAAAGGCCTCTTCAACTAAGTCAGCCCAAACCCCAGCCTTGCACATTGCATCAGCTGGTGAGAAATGAGCAGATGCCCTATGAGGTCATCCAGACACATGAAGGGAGGGCCCTTCAGCAATAAGGGTTCTTCTCTTATGTTCTTCAGCATTTGGAGCTGATAAGACAGCTCTGAGGTGGAGGAGAACAGAGCGCTGCGAGGGCTGTTGCTCCACCAGAGCAAAACAGACGTGGATGGAAAAGATAATATTCTGCCAAAATAACTGTGAAAATGTCCTCAGCTGCTCCTAGATCTTTCTAGTTTTTTTCTCTGTTAATATTGGCTGGTATTTTTTTATTTTTCAGTCAGGCTAGGGTATAGGGAGTGGTTTGGGTTTCTCTTCTTGCCCATTGTAACATTTCTCTGGAGCACAGAATAGGTCATGTTTTGGCATAGGCTGAAGCCCAAACAGAACTTAATCTGGCTGTGCCATAAAAAGCAATAAAAATATTTCTGTAAAAAAAATCAACAATAAAAGGAAGCCCAAGGATAGTCTCCAGCCTTTATTGGATACAGAACGAGACATAGTGACAAAGGATTATGAGAATATAGAGGTTCTGATTGCATCATTTTTTAATAACAGGACCAGTTACTGTCTGGATACCCAGACCCCTGAGCTGAAAGAAGAAGGATGAAGAGCACAGTTATACCTCCATAATCCAGGAGAAATTATTAGTGACTTGCTACACCACTTAGCATATGGGCCCTGATGGCATGCACCTGAGGGTACTGAGGGAGCTGGCAAAAGTGCTCACTTTCCATCATTTGCCAGCAGTCCTGGATAAGCAGAGAGATCACAGATGACTGGAAAATGGCAAATGTGCAATCTATCTACATGAAGGGTTGGAAGGATGATCTGAGTAATTACGAGCCTGTCAGTCTGACTTTGGTGGCAGAGAAGGTCATAGAGAAGCTCTTCCTGAGTGTCATGGGGCAGTACGTGCAGGACAGCTGGGGGATCAGGCCCAGCCAGCCGTGGTTTAGGAAAGGCAGGTCCTTTTGTGACAAGGAGACGTGCTTGAGGATGAGGGAAGGAATGTTGATGAGGAAAGGAATGTGGATGTGTCTACTTGTACATAGTAAAGCCTTTAACAGTGTCCCTCACAGGATACTCCTGGAGAAGCTTGCGTCCCATGGTTTGGTGGTGCACTCTTCACTGGCTATAAAACTGTCTGGATGGCTGGGTCCAGGGGAGTAGTGGTGAATGGAGTCACAGGCAGCCAGTCACTATGGGCTCCCCAGGGCTCAGCATTGGGGCCAGTCCTGTTTAATATCTTTATCAGTGGATGAGGGAATCGAGTGCACCTTCAGTGGGTCTGTGGCCAACACCAAGTTGGGTGGGAGTATTGATCTGATGGAGAGTAGAAAGGCCCTGCAGAGAGATTTGGACAGGCTGGGTTAATGGGCCTTAGGTCAACATATGAGATTCAACAAAGCCAAGTGCCAAGTCCTGCTGTGGGTCACAGCAGCCCCATGCAGTGCTAGAGGCTGGTGTGCAGAGTGCTCAGTGGAAAAGGTCCTGGGAGTGCCGGTCAACAGCAGCTGAACATGAGCCAGCTGTGCCCTGGTGGCCAAGAAGGCCAGTGGCATCCTGGCCTGTATCAGCAATAGTGTGGCCAGCAGGACCAGGGAAGTGATTCTTCCCTTGTGCTTAACACTGGTGAGGCCATGCCTTGAGACACCAAGGTGCTGGGGTGAAGCCAGAGAAGGGCAGTGGAGCTGGTGAAGGGTCTGGAGCACAAGTCCTGTGAGGAGCAGTTGAGGGAGCTGGGGCTGTATAGCTTGGAGAGGAGAAGGCTCAAGGGAGACTGTATCACTCCCAGTCATCTTAAGGGTCTTTTCCAGCCTAAACAATTTGATGTTGTTGATTTACAGCATACAAGAAAGCCTGAAGAAAGACCTTATTACAAACCTACCATGTTTTCCCAGAGCCTCTGTAATTGTGAGGGACCTAGACAGGAGAGTGGAAAGCTGTTTACAAGCTTTCTGGAAAGCTTCATGTGCTGTTGAGGAGGAAGGACCACAGTTCTAAGGAGGCCTATCTGTATTTCCTTACTGCTTTACATCGTTGGTATGGTGTATGACATCTACAGTGATACGTAGGGCAGCTGACAAATCACAGATATTTTCTATATTACTAGCTTTGTAAAGCAATAAAATTTGAAATTTCTGTAGAAAGGAGCAGACCATGCAAGGTACTTTCTTCAGGATGCCCTTAGAAATTAAAGCCAGGCTTCTCATTTACATATTGGATGTAAATAGATTGGAAAGCTCCCTCTTTAAGCAGACTCTTGTGAAGCTCTGTGAGCATTGCTTACCATGGAAATATTTCTGTACCTCCTATAGTCTCAAAACAGTTTATTTCCTGCCATATTTTTTTTGGTTATATGAGTCTGTGGAAAGGTAATTTATCTTGATTATTGGCAACAAAAATACGCCATGCCACATGCTTCTCCAGGACCTAGTTGTCTGATTAGAAGTTTGTCATGCTGAAAGAAATCAAATAGTAGCAGTGGTAACATTATGCTCTGGTCTAAAAGAAGAGTTACTGGCTTATAAGCAATTTACTTTTCTCTTGTTTTTTCAGCTTGGATACCTGTGGAATTAGTGACTCTTCTAGACATTATTTCAAAACTGCCTCAGGGGAGAAAACTGCTTTCAGTTGGTCAGACGGTTCTGTCTTAAAACAATGGTGATATGTTACTCTGCATTGTTACTGCAGTTTAAATTATTTTGCGTTTTAATACCTCAAAACTTTTCTGCAGGTGATGGTGATGATAGCTTGATTTTAAAATGTGCACAAGTTGTCCATCTTCATGAAGCAGACCTTTAAGATCAGAGGAACAGCAACACTGAATAAGTACACAGAAAATCCCCAGGCTAGGGGAGGCATGAATGAGAGAAAATATTTCACATGGACTATTCTATGCTAGCACCCAAAACTACATTTCAGGTAGTATTTAAAGTGTAAGATTTTGCTGATTTAGAAGGTCGATGAAATTAAAAGACAAGCTGCAATGAAGTGACAGGCTTGAAACACTGTGACAACACTTGTTAACACAAAAGGGAAACAAAATACAAAATTTTACCAAAAATAGTTAACACCCGAAGTTTGGAAATGTTGTGTAGTATTTATTTTTCAAATCAAGTTCTGTGGTATTTGAGCTGTGATTCGTAGATGATTTTTCTAAATCTTTTGATTGTAGTTGCAACCGTGTTTTCGCTTAACGCACATGTTCAGATGGAACATATTTGAATTCTGAACTGGCAAGCACTTTAAAATGAAGTGCCCCTTGAGTCCAGAAGTGGACTTGCTGCTGATCACATCTGTAACTGTGAAGGTTTTAGAATTGATGGATGAGAGATAGCCTTCAGATACCGTAGGGATCTGTATGAGGTAAGGTCCTGAACAGAAAAGCAGACCATTTCTTTGGAGTTACCTGAAAATATATGGGATATGCTGTGTTACTCTTATGTAATTTTCTTTCTGTGTGCTTACAAGGCACTTATCATCATTCTATTTTGCTTAGATTTAAAAACAGAAATAGTGATAGCAATTTGGGGGGTTGGGATGTGTGTTCTTTTATTACTTTTGGGAGAAACAGATTGCTTAGTTCATAGGGTTATATACAATAGATAAGGAGAAAAAAAAATGGTAAGCTGTGTAATGCAACTTAAATATTTCCTTAAGGGTTATTTGGAAGGAATTTTGGATTTTCAGTCAAGCAATCTGTTTATCTGTTTGAGAATATCATCTGATATTCAGGGATTTTTTTTTTAATCAAAGAAGACAGAAATGCCCAGAAGCCAAAGTGTTTTAGAAGTCAGTTAGAAAAAATGACTGAGTTTGGCTATGATGCCTTAGACCACATTTTGGTTTTACATTTTTGTACCTGGAGTCCTTGATGTTTGGGCAAATATATCTGATGGGACTTCCCATGACCAGGAGTACATATACACAGTGTACCAGCCCTCCTTAAAAAGGTCATTTGGGAAAAAGTCATATGGTAACAAAGCTTGAGCTTGGAGGAAGGCTTTGTACTACTGCTGCATGTATGTTGGCTGGGAAGCCTGTTCGAAAAGATTCCTTCATGACTCTTTCCTGTAGAAGGTTTTCCCTTCAAGGAATGAACAGAGGCAGCTTGGCTTAATGGAGGGTTTTGTAATACAGAAAAAATCTCTCCAGTGTGACTTTACTCATTCTTAGCAGACGAATGATGACCTCTCCTTCTGAATTTCCAGAGCAGTAAAGGAGATTAGAAGGTGTTCTGTGTGTTTGATACTGTCTGCATCTGATAATGTTTCCTAGGACTACAATATTTTCTTTATATTATCTGAGAAAACCAGGAGATCTGTCTAGGTAGTAGAAAAGGAGAGAATGCTTCAGTAATTGCTCTGCTGCTTAGTGTCTAGGGGATTTTCTTAGGTTGCCTTTATCACCACTTTTCTGCCATGTTTTGATGTAATTTGATGTTTTAATTTTTTTTTTTTACTTGGACCTTGCAATTTCAGAGAGATAATTCCGTGAGTTTGACATGTTATGATAGAAGCCAGGAGAAATGCTTTTTAAAAATAAAAAATTCTGTTAATTTTTTTCTTAGACTGCAAGTACAAAAAATGAACTGGTCATGTGATTGTCATCTATTGTTTTCAGTGGTCAGAGTTAATGCTATTCTGGGTGTCCTCACTCTGCGTTTAGACCCACGTGATTTAATAAGTTATTTTCAAATGTACCCATTCCACTGGTTTTTCATGCTAGGAACAGTTACAGGGAGACTTGCAATGTCACTGCAATGTATTTTTTATTATATAATCAAAATGTGCTTCATTCTGAACTGTTTTACCATCAGTTTTTTTGTAGTAGAATTTACACAGCATGTAATTTTATCCTTATACTGCATTATCTATATTCTAGTTACTCACCCAATTAAGAGAAGTAGGAAAGAACCAATTAAATGAGCAAATTGATGTTCTGAGGATCTATTTAACAAGTTCTTTTACATCAAAATCTACAACATTAATCAGACAGAGAATTTCTTTGGTTCTAACAAAAATGACAGTCTGTTAAACATCTATGCTGGAGATATACAGTGCTTTGTCAAAATACTGTTGCAGTTGACCAACAAAATATTCCAGTCCTCTGTGGTCAGAAGAGCTAAGAAACTTACAAAAATATCTTTATAAACCACAACAATCTTTTTGGAGTGCAAGAGAACTATTATTTTTTAGGTTTAAAATATTTAAGGAAGAGAACAGTTCAAAAGTGTTAAACCACTTTACCACCACCCTGTGGTAAAGAAATCAGTCAGTGTTTAAAAAAAAAAATCTGTGGAAAATTAGCATTTTTATTACAATAAAAGCATTAGGCAATGTTTTATCAGCTTGTGATGAGTATCACAAAAATGACTCATTGATTAACAGTGTTCTGGGTAAATAAGCACACTTGAAAATTTTGCAACTCAGTGTTAAATGCACATGTAACTTTAAAATACAGTTTTAATTTGCACTCCTGCCTCCATATTATTAGCATTTAAAACAAAAACTAATTAGTGCCTCCATATTACTAGCATTTAAACCAAAAGACTAATTAGTAATTCTAATTTAGTCATGTCTGTGTTAATAGGATTCAGTCACAAATATAAGTGATTTATCATCTATTGTGAGTATAAAGCCTTGGAAGGACAAATAATAATTTGAACAATTATGTCTATTTTTACTCCATTGATTTGATCTTGGTATGCCTCTTATAAGCATCCTGAGTAAACTGTAGGTGGGTGAGAAATTAATTTCCTAAAATTCTGTCCTTTCTCATGGTGGTAATAGAAGGTCAATATTTTACAGAGGCAAAGTGGATCTGCCATAGGTAAGTATGTATTGTTGTATGGAGGATATTAAATGTAATTCCAAAGAGGTAGTGTAAATAATGACTACAAATACATTTATTAATCTAAACTCCAAAAAAGTCAGATAGGAAATATGAACTCAGTAATAGGCTGTCACTTTGAATCACATGATAAAATGAAGCAGAATTGAAAATGTATCAGTAAAATAAATCAATGAAACTAAGTATTCCTGGTAATATATAAAGTGTTTTGGAAACAAGATCTGAATCTCTGCTTTAAATTATAAGTAAACCCCAACCTTTATATAGGAAGGGGAAATGTTCTGTAATGAAGTGATCATTTGATAAATTTTGTTAGTTATAAAATCAAATTTGGTGCTTTCAAAGTATTTCCAATTGGGGTGTTCCATATACATGTACAGTATAAGCATGGAGCTAATGCTGAAGCAAGAGAGCAGATCTGGAAAAGAAGAAAGATGAGAGAGATGTTTGCTATATAAGACTTGCAAATGTCAGTAGTTTTGCTTCCAACATGTCTTTGCAATATGTCCTTCTGCATTTCAGTGTTGTTATTTAGAAATCTCTTAAAATCATTGCAAGGCAAAAAAGCTTTAGCTTTGTTTAGTTCAGCTTGCTTTACTGAATTTCAGTATTCACATCAACAACGAAACACACCCAAAAAAAAGCTGGAGAATTAAACCTACATCATTCCTGCATCCATTTTAGCAAAGGATGATAATTAAGTTGTTCAGAATGGCTGAAATGCAAGAATCAAAATACTGTTTGACTACCTCTGGAGGGTGAATGATTACATTGCATTACTGTGATTTAAAGTGAGAGATTGATGCATCCCCTTCATTATGGAATTTTTTTTGTTTGAATATGGGGGGCTTAGTTCTGACATGTCTCAGAATCTTCCTCCTTTCTTGTATTGATTCTCATCTTCCAGCTACAATGAACCAGGTGAGACTCCTGTCAGCACTTGCCTTTGTTACCAAAAGCTAGTAAAGTGACAGATTATGTACCAGCAATCCTCTCCTTCCTTCCT